>MU172925.1:212912-244015 GCA_016695475.1 Suillus decipiens | reverse complement strand
GTCCATCCGTCCATCCGTCCATCCGTCCATCCGTCCATCCGTCCATCCGTCCATCCGTCCATCCGTCCATCCGTCCATCCGTCCATCCGTCCATCTACCCATCCATCCATCCGACACTCTGCTACTAACCTATTGTGCAACATCCTTCACTTGTTCTACTCTGGACTTCATCCAAGTAGTCTTGTCATCATCCCCTATCATCCAGAAATAGTTCCGGCGCATTCCCGCACTCATCCAGAAGTCCTTCAGAGCTCTATTGAGCTATCCTGCCCTAGAGTTTGTCTGGACTACATCCAGACTTCACCAGAACTCTCCCTAGGACTTCATCTGAAATTAAGGGGCAATACTTGGGTAAGGGGCACAGCGTATGAGCTGAGGCCAAAGCCCTTTATGATCTGTTAACCCTCTGAGCACGTCTCTAACACAAGGTATCAAAGTGGTCCTTCCACCGGTCATGAGAGTATCTGGGAATGACTCTGTGATTTGAGCTCAGTTCAGGGTCATGTGGAGAACAGCACATCATGAATTTGTCATAGAATTGCTTGGCAGTGACGTTCCTGGTTTGGAATCAGGTAAATTTGCCGAGGATGCTATGGAGGAGGTCAGGCATGGTTGGCTGAATGTTCAAGACTATACATATGGTGGTGTATGGAAAGACAAAATGCTGGAGAAGATATCAGTTATCACATACTGCCAACCGATTGACCAAGGAGGTACTTACATCTGCCTCTCATTGAAGGTGCCAGACAAAGCTGGCTTTGTAAGCCAGTGTTGGAGGCATGTGGCTTTGGTCACAGGCGATCCAGATGGCTGCAAAATGAGAAGTAGCATACTCTAGGATGTTGGTAGCATCCCAGACAGTAAAGTCGGTGAGATCAATTGTTGAGGGGGTTGAGAAATCAGACATGATGGTTAGAGCAAGGACAAGTTGTGTTTAATCATTACAAAATCACAAGGTTATATAGAAATGACCAATCCACTATGGCACTTACCACTGCCCAAATGCAGGTGAGGCTGTATATAGACCCCTGTCACTCTACCACTTTGGCCACCCCTTTGGTTCTTTCAAAGATATCTTGTGCTTGTTGTGAGAGTCAGAGGTAAATTCGAGCCTGGCAGGCTGCATAGCACCAATGGCCAACCTGGTTGTTAGCATCGGCCTCTTGCATTCAGCCAACCCATTGTTGTGATTCATGAATAAAGAAATCTACATTCCACGTCATTTCCTGACCAACCAGTAGGAGCTCCTCTGCCCATCGATTGTGCAGTGCAAGCGTTCTAAGCCAATGGACATGGTAAACTGTTGTGCAAAAAATATTAGCACTGGATAGATACAGGTACATAGGCGATAAGCATACATTCATTCATCCAGTCATTGCTGGCGGAATCTCCTTGGACATCAATGCACTGAAACCATGTATGACCTGAGGCCAAAGCCCTTCAGATCTCTCACCTATTGAGTATGGTCTTAACACACACCCACCTATCCCTGTGGCTTCCAGCTTGTGACGTGAAGCATTGCTTGGTTGACCACTCAGTGGTTGTTGCAGTCAGACCGATTTACAATGTCCTGTGCTTTGGTGAGATGCATTTTGTACCAGGCATTGCTGACCATAAAGCCAAGGCCATCGGTCAATGCTACCTTATCGGTTGGATTCACCAGAAACAGATGCTCTGCCTTGAAATTGCCATCCATCACCAAGGATCTCGAATACAGCCATGCAGGATTGGCCACATTCTTGTCTGCCAAATTGACATTTAACCCAGGCTGCAGACATGCAGGACAGAACAGCGCAAGCTCCCCTGCCTTTGGCTTTCGCTTCTCATAACCAAACCCATGCCACTTGAGCTGCTTCAGCTGTCTCCACTGCCTGCCCACCCTCATCAATTCTCTATACTGGTCCTTATGGCTGTTGTTAGCAATGAAATAAAGGACATCTACATTACTCACTGGAACCAGATGAGGGAACACACTTGAGGTCATCTGCCTCAATTTACTATAGTAGTTCATTGCTGAAGTTCCGCATTCCAGGTTATCCAACAGGAAGTCATCCAGCACCGCAAATGTGAATGCTGTCTTTGGTGAAGTGAAAGATGCCAGGAAGAGGCCTGTTTTGAATAGTTGCATGTTGGGACTCAGTGCATCAGTGCACCAACAGAATCTGATCATTAGGGAGTGGAGCCCTGATGTATCCACCACTGTGGTCATCCGAGGATCATTGACCAAAGGTACCCAAGGGTCTTTAGTGAAATACTCTCCTTCATCATCTGTGTTGTACCACTCTTCAGTTATTTCAGGGCAAGGCTTTCCCTGGTGCCCAAGGTGGATTTCCACCCTGATCCTGGTCAAAGAAGTGTCCTCAAAGAATCCCCCAGTCCATTGACTGATCCGATGGAAAGGCATGCGGCCGTGAACTGTCCTACAGCAATGAGTGCAGAAGAGTGGCTCACCCATACAGCTGTGACATCTGTAGACTCCATCCTTTTGGTAGACAGAGCATGTCCTGTCTGATGGTGGACCCTCTTGCTGAAGGAGCAAGTCCAAGTAGTCTTTGGTCTTATACTGCCACTCACATAGATAGTCATTTTGACTCTTGATACTTGGTGTCAGTAAATGAGACCAGATAAATGAATGATGAGCTTGCCATGGACTTGCAAAGTCTACAAGGCTCTAAGTTGATTTTGCCAAGATTGTAGTGCCCATAGTCACCCTCCGCTTGATGTCCTCTGGTGGATCCTTGCTTGGTAGGCGATTTCTTGGGTGATGAATGAACCGAAGTTGTTTTGTTGTAACGTTGGGCTTTGACAAATTGTCCTGTATCTCCTCAAGAAGTTCTTTTGTGCTCTCATCTAACCAACGAGGATGTCTTTGGAGGACTTCAGGCCTTTGGCTTTGACTTGACCATGTATCAAAGTAGTGTTGTTGTTGTGTAGATGCATTTGATTGAAACAATGTGCTTAAACTATGGGACAGTTTAGTGCTTACATGTGACTGCCAAATGCAATGCATCTGTTGTAATAGTCACTTTGATCTCATTGCATCATCAGGAGTGATACCCATGGCACAATCAATAAGAATATGATATATGGTATGTCGAGAGTACTTTATGACCTCTGTTTTCACTCTACAGACCCACCCATGCATCTACATTGCTCAATAAGTCTTGTAGCAATGGTGCTCATACTATTCGGCACAATCTAGCCCTTATGTGCACCTATGACATGGGTATGTCACTCATTACTCATGCAACCATTCTTTTTTTTGCTTCTATCAACCACATCAATGCTCTCTTCTATTCAGGTCCTTTCCTCCAACATACCTGCTGTGACATGGCTCAGACAAAGATAAGTACAGGGGTTCAGCCTCGGTTGAATGACTGAGAGTCCACCACTCTGAAGTCTCACATTGAGGATTGGGAGAAGGCGAGTGGGACACAACGACAACAGATCTTCAAAGCAGCTGCCAGAGAGGCCAAGATCTTGGCTCCAAAGATAGACAAAGAGCTCTTGAAGCAATAGAAAGAGGTAAGTGTTGAGTTTTTGGTGCCAAGCCATGCTGCATTACAGTCACCCTGGACAGAAATACCAGGAGTGGTTCCATAATCACAAGAAAGTCCAGGCCAATTCCAAATCACACACCAAGCTGCAAAAGAAATGGATGGCCTGCTGAGTCATTGAGGAGGAGCAAAAGGCTGACATTCTTCAGTAAATACAGGAAGAAATTGAGGAAGAGACTGGGCAGAAGCCTGCACACAAGGAAGTACTGAGGAGGTATCAGCCAACTATGATGGCAATCATGCAGCGGCTGAATAAAAAGGGGTTGCAGGAAGCCCAGGCAAAGGCCAACAAGTGGACAAATCATGCACCCAATGCAGTGGTGCAGGCCAAGACAGCAAAGAAGAGGGGCGAAAAAATGGTGAAGAACTTCGCCAAAGAGATGTTTACTCAGGCCAGTATGAGAGTCTTTATTTTGGGTTCCTGGAAGGATGAGAAGGGTAGCCTGCTTACATCTTGGTGAGTTTTTCCACTCACTCGGTTGGTCGGTCATTGTGCTTACTTGGATGTGGCAGGTTTGACTTCAATGAGCAGCTAGGGAAGGGCTCCAGCTTCATAAAATGCAAGGACTGGCAGGTAATCCTACCAGCATGGAAAGATTTCATTGGTGATGCATTTGGTGAGTCTCCAGTCCTTTTCAGAGGTGCTTGCATTCAATCCATGTCTCCAAGACCAGGATGAAGACAAGGACATGATGCTCCTTGGAAGCACTCACTGGGTTCCCAAACCATACCACAAGTTCAAGCTGGACCGTTCAGGTTCGCTGATATTGCCCAAGATTGACAGTTTACCCCTCGAGATGAAGAAGGCCATAATTCAGTCATTCCTTACCATTCATTACAGTAAGCCAATTGACTGACGCCCATGATATTATCTGACACTGGCTGCCACAGGAAAATGTTGTGGAAAGCTGAAGATCCTGGTGCCATGGAGTGACATCATGAAGGGGCAGTTGAGATTTATCTCCAGCACATACCTGCCTGATGATGTCAAGATCTTGGAGCCATCTAAAATGCAGCATGTTGATGCCAATGCTATCTTGGCATTTTGGTGGGATCAACAGGAAAACTAGGTTGGACCAACCTTCAAGTTCAAAGCGTGGATTGATGACAAGGGCAGAATGCGCTCTCCTGTCGCCAAGAATGAATCTGATGGGGATGCTGACAATGAGAGTCCCAGGGCCAGTCATACAAGAAAGCCATTGGCAACTGCAACTTCAGCACTAACTGCCATTCCCAAAGCACTGGAAAGGTCCACCAAGCAGCCTTACATTAGTTCATCTGAGGATGAATCTAACAACACCAACTCAGAGACATCCTCACTGCATGTCAAAATACATGCCTGTGGCCACACAAATGTCGAAGACAGTGACCAGTCAGATGACCAACCGACATCCAAGAGCTTGGGCAAGCTTGCCAGAGCTCATGAAGGCTGACTGATGGTCTCTCATCACTGAAGCACCCCTACTGCCACAAAGACCAGCATTCCTGCTCTGCAGGTGACTGAGGGATCAGATGATGAAAGCAATGGCTGCAAGACCAACAAGGCCAGTAATTAGTCAACTCAAGCCAGCCATGGTGTCCGCACCTTCAGCCCAAGTTCAACTCATTGGGGTCTCAAACATCTTGCTACATCACTGATGGTACAGGAACCAATATTGAGGAGGACAAGGCCTGCCAGTAATGTGTCACCAGTGGTAGAAGGGAGGCAGCCAAAGACTGTGCCGGCACCCCTAGAGCATTCACTGAGGAAGAAGAAGGCTGCCAGATTGGCTGCTGGTGTTCCCTCTGATGCACCAGCAAAGGGCACTAGGAGCAATGTTGAGAACACACATGCCACATGCACCAGGCAAAAGCCCAAGAAATATGCCGACTACATCTGATCTGGCAAACTTGCATTGGTCATCAATCATCAGTCATCGGTCATCGGTTGAAAGTACACTCATGACATATGTGTTTCTTACATGTTACATACACTACACTACTGCATATGTCAATGTCAGCCACCCGCTTTCTTTATACCTAGCTCCAATACAGTCAGTGGATCTTCAATTTGCCTGAACATTTGAAGCAGATGTTGAATCTTGGCTATATCATTGGCAGCAGCAACATATTGGTTGCATGCAATTTGATACTTGTTTATCAAGCCCTGGTTGGCTTCGACAAGTCCTGTGGCAGCCGGGCTTGTGTTGTCTCCTTTAGAATGGCAGTCAACATTATGACAGCAACTGCCAGGAAAACTACAAACTCACTCATCATCATGTCTAATCTTTGCAGCCTCTCATTGGCTTGGAGCAACAATTCCTCCCCAGCTTCAAGCTTTGCCATTGCTGAGCCTTCGGTCAGTGCTGAAGAGGGAGTCAGTGATGCCCAAGTATCTTGACTCTCAGATGACTCCTGGTTGTCAGCCGCTGCATCACACCATAAGTATCTCGTGCATCATGTAAAAACAGCCAACCAACCTGAGTTGACCGACCCAGTGGTGGGCTTGGCAGTGAGATGACCTTCATTGTCACCATCTCAACCTAATGGGGGGTCTCCCCAGCACATATCAAAACCACCTGCACATGAGTCAAGGCAACTGGCATAAATCACCTATACTCACCTTGGTGTTCTGTGGCCGATGTTCCTGATCAGTCATCCCAACACATGTCATACTGACCAGCAGCTGATGGTGTTGGGATGTGGCTTGAGTTGGCCATTGTAGACTGAGGTGCCTCATCCCAGCAGAAATCATATGGAGCAGCAGCTGGTGGCATGGCTGCCTCTACAGTGATTGCTGGGACCAAGACTACCTGTGATGAGCTGGGCTCATCCTAGCAAAAGTCATATTGACCTTTGGGTGGAGTAGTATCAGTCTCCCAACACATATTGAACTCTAACATACATGTGAGAAATGAATCAAGTGCTGGAACTGGTACAAAACTTACCTTCGCCACCAAGGTCTCGTTTGGCTGATGATGCTTCTGCTGGTGCATTGACTGGTGCATTGACCATGGGGGCTGGATAGGGTTCGATGTCCCAGCACATCTCAAACACTAGGATAATAATGCATTAGTACAGGTCCATGACATGAACAATAGATGGAAATACTTTGGCTACTGTATGGGGGTTTGGCCAATGATGATGCAGTCAGTGTTTCCACTGATGGCACTGGCTCAGCTTCAGTGCTCCAGCACATGTCAAACACTATTATTGTCAAATATTAGTGAATGTGAAGGTCAATACCATGAGACTTACCTTCTTTGCTGAAATGTTTTTTGGCAATTGCAGTGGCAGATGCCTTGCTGACTGGCATGGTTGAGGGTGCAGATTTTTTCATGTGGTTGTTGCATGTGTGAGTTGGTAAGGAATGCTCAGGGTGAGTTGAGTATTTGAAACCAGCAGGAAGGTTTTCCTGTGGAATTGATCAAGTTGGCCCTAACTTCAGTGGTACCCACTGGTCCCACATGAGAAATAAATTATGGTCGGCTTTAATCGGCTTGTCCTGTAACTGTCGAGCTTTGTCAGTGCAATTTTTGAGAGAATGCATGTACTTGATGTGGTTGTGGTTGGGCATAAATATACAACAATGAACAACTAGACCACCGAGGCCACAAGTGGGCAACCGACGTCCAGCGGTGTCATAAGTCCACATCAAGTCTTTCCCTACATAACTCTGTCGACATTTGTCCTTCTGATCTACATACATTCACATTACCACCACCTTCATCATCATCAATTTTGAACAATGTCTTCTCAAGAATCCAACAATGCTTTGTTGGTCGCTGACCAGTCCTTGCAAGCTGCACTCCGCCAAATCAAACACTGTCAAGCAGATGGGAGTGTGGTAGTTGACCAGGCATATGATATTGCCAAGCTGGTGGTAAGTCTTTCTTTATTTTCTTCTTGCCACCTACTGACATTTTACCAGTCTGAAGCTTTACAGCAACACGGCAGACATGCCTTGATTATATCCCCATTGCTGCTGTCTGTAGCCACTGAGGTAAGGGTGACAATGAATGCTGGCTTGGCCCTGCAATGGGAGTGGGTGCGGTTTGATGATTCCCACATTAAATTGCACCCCTTCTTCATGAAGACCAAAGGGTTTGGTGAGTGAGTTTTTTTTCAGTGTACTCTCCTTTGCTAACCTCTTCATAGTTGCACTGGTGCTGGCACCAAAACCAAACCCTACCACAGTCCTTCCCCCAGCTCCCAAGGTGATGTCAGTCCCATTGATTGACTCACTTCCAGCTGACATCCCAAAGCCAATGGCTAACAAGGGCAAGCAGCCAGTTTGGGGGACTCATCAATCAAGGGAAGTGGACTCTGACAATGAGTCCAAAAGGCCAAAGAGTCACAAGGTCAGCAAATGCCTCTCAAAGGCCGTGATCTTGGACACCAAGGATGAGGATGTTCAGCCAGCCAGGCTGATCATATTTGTTAAGGTGCGTCTTTGGTTTTTTTTTGTTCAATTTGTTACTCACAGCACCCTAGCCATCTAAGGCGGTGGTGCCTCAGACTCCAGCCCCAGCCAAGCAGGCCAAACAGGTGAGATTCACCTTGTCCTGCTGGTCGGCACTGCTCAAAGATGTCCAGGCCAACACTGATGCGCCCATGGGCCAACCTACAGCTAAGGGAAAGGGAAAGGAGAAGGTGGTTGAACTCGCCAAAGGTGATCAGGTAAGTTTCATCAGTTATATACAGGTCTTTGTCACATTACTAACTGTTGCATAGTACAACCCACCTTGCAAGAAATGTGCTGGGGACCCATGTCTCATCGCTGTCGGCTGCACAGGGCAGATAGTGAAGTCCTGCATCAAGTGCTACAACATGAAGGTGAAGTGTGAGCGCCCCGATGACAAGCTCCCAGCAATGACCGGGCTGGTGCGGGCATCATGTCCTTGGTCAAGGGCTGGACCAGCTTTCAAATCCATGCCTCAGCCCAGGACAACAAGGGCGACCTCTTGTGCCTGTCAACCAACACCTGTTGTGGAATCTGAGGATGCCATGGAGGATTCTGGTGAGTTTTTTTTTATGGTTACAACAATATTTACCCCTACATTTAGATGTTGCCAACCAGGATATTGACATGTCTCATGCAGCCAATACCAAGCAGGAGACTGATGTTGCTGCAGTGACGTCAAGTGAGCCTGTCAATCAGGCTCCAGCCATCATGTCAGCCAATGACTTCACTCCTGAGCATTGGCAAGAGCCTGCTGATCCCATCAGTATTCCACCACCACCATCACCTCCTGCTTCCATTGACCCACCGACTTCATCAACTGAGCTCTCCATCCATGATTGTGTGGTTGCCCTGACAGCTCAAGTGGCAGCCATAACAATGGCCGACCACAATGCCCTCACTAGGGTTGATGTGACGGAGCATGACTTTGATGCCTGTATCTCCTCTATGTGCAGGCCGAGTTCTCAGCCCTGCAGCTTGACTTCAGTGGCACGGTGACATTGGTCAATGATCTGCTTAACATTGTCGAGAACCTTTGGCAGAAATATGCCATCCTCAATTCATCGTTCCCACCACTAGTAATGACCCTCAGCCATGGTTCCTCGGCCACTGCAATGGGCATGCAGTATACAACTGGTGTATATGGCCCTTCACTGGCTCCCATGACTCCTTTGGTCCCCATCAGCCAACCTTCAGCATCTGGCTCTGTTGGTCTTCCTGTCATGTAGGGCACCAGTGGAGGAGCGGTGGCTCCTAGCCCACCCTTGGCCAATGTCAGTCAAGGATCAGTGTCTTGCCCATTTGGTCGATCTGTGGTGGCTCCTAGCCCACCCTTAGCCAATGTCAGTGAAGGATCAGTATCTCGCCCATTTGGTCGATCTGACGGGCATGGCACCACATTCACCAGTGGACAGGCAGCATCTGGCTCAGTGGAGGCCAGTCCTTCATCTCATTTTCCTGTGAAATCACCTGCTTCTGGAACTCACTCTCTTCCTTGATACCCAGTATACCCTTGGTAATACAACTTAGTTAGCTAGCTGATGTTTTGATTGAATGAAATTGATTTGGATTGGATTGCATATGTATTGATTGAATGATTCCCAATATCAATTGCTCGTCAGCAATTGATTACATTTGACTGACCAATTCACCAATTACCCAAGTATCATTAGCATCATCTTTGACCAACTGACTGATTGACCGATCACCTCATCTATGATACTTGACCAAGGTAGTCCTAGC
Organism: Suillus decipiens; assembly: GCA_016695475.1. Classification (NCBI taxonomy): domain Eukaryota; kingdom Fungi; phylum Basidiomycota; class Agaricomycetes; order Boletales; family Suillaceae; genus Suillus; species Suillus decipiens. Next base: position 234,274 of record MU172925.1, on the reverse strand, counting down.
AAGTATATTTGGTATAATTTATTCAGGGGACACTGACCCAGTGTTCACCTTACATCATATTTGACTGACCGATTGTGTCATATCCCATACATCTGATCTCAGATCTGATCAATTTCACTTCTGTCTGGACCACGTATCTGATCTGGATCACCCATCTGAAAGCCCTAGCTTCTTGTGTTCTAAGTCCACTGTGCATACTTGCTTCTACCCCCTTTTGGTGATCTACCTGTACCAGTATCCCAGCTGTGTATATTCCTGTCCTGCTTACTGATCCATTACCTGTGCTTCATATCCAACTTGCATTTACTGATCTGCTGTGCATTTACTAATAGACTTCCATTATACTTTGTGCATAGCCCTCCAGTCCCAGACTCGCTGACTATCCATACTAGCTACCTACAGTATATAAACTGCATGTACAACTCTAGAGAACCTTAGTTCAAATATCATCTTATATTCTGCTCATTCTATTCCTCTGAACTTGAGCCTCTTCTAGCTCTAGTATCTTCCGAGACTTAGGATTGATTCCTAAAGTCTACACTTCTGACTTTACCTTCGGTAGTCTATATCTGTTAGTTTCTAGTTCGGACCTTGTCCAATACTAGTCTTATATCTTGAATCCATCCATACACTCTGGACACCCTTCAGATGTACTCTTTCCATCCATATGTTCCGGATATCTTTTGGACATATCATATCCAATACCTTTGGACCTTCAGATCTGTCACGCAAACACTCCCGGATCCTCGGACATATATTACTCCTCTGAAATAAGGGGCAATACTTGGGAAAGGAGCACAGTATACAAACTGAGGCCAAAGCCCTTTGGATCTCTCACCTATTGAGTATGGTCTTAACAGTATATTTGAACTCACACCTTTCTGAGTACAATCTCCAAACTACCTGTATCATGCCTCCACGCAAAACTCAGAACTCCCTCCAAGGAGCTGGACTTGGTCTGATCCAATGAGACCCCACACCCATTGTCCAAACATTCACCAGTTTCTCTCAGTGTCATGCAAGCATGAGTGACATAGGTCAAAGCATCTCCACTCATCTGGCCAGACTGGATCCAGTTACACCAACCTGGAACATGGATGACCCAGACTCTAATCCATGCCCGACCATCCGCTTCGATGATGAGTTGCGCGATAATCCACCAGACAATGAAGGTGATGATCCAGATGTTGGGTACCCAGATGATGAAGATGATGATGACCATCTGAGCCCCCAAGACCAGGTCTTAGCTCAACTATCCATAGCCATTAACCATCTCACTTGCAGTAGCCATCATAACAACACCTCAGACAATAGCAAAGTCAAAATCTGGGAACCAGATACCTTCAATGGATCTGAGCCTTGCAAGCTTTGAGCATTCTTTGTCTAGTGTGAGCTCAACTTCCAAAGCAAGCCTAACATTTTCTGTTCCGGATGTGCTAAAGTCAACTTCGCCCAATCCTATCTCAAAGGAATGGCTCTCAAGTGGTTTGAACCGGATCTCCTTTCAGATGAGAACAGTATCCATCCAGATTGGATGGATGACTACTCCGAGTTCATGCTCAAGCTCCAAACCAACTTCGGACCTCATGATCCTTCCAGAGATGCGGAAATGCAGTTAGAGCAACTTCATATGCATGATGGGCAGCACATCAACAAGTATGTTGTAGAATTCCAACAGCTTGCCTCTCAAGTACGGGAATGGGGGGATGGAGCTCTATGATGACAGTTCTATAATGGTCTTCTGGCCCGAATCAAAGACGAGATCAGTCGCATGGGTAAACCCACCACCCTCTTGGAATTCAAAACCCTCAGTCAGACCATCAACGCCCATTACTGGGAACGTAAGGGGGAAGTCACCCGGGAAAGCAGATCGACCCCTTCCAACCCTCCTAGACAGTCAGTATCCGACTAGATGAATGCTAACTCGTCCAGATCCGAAATGACTAGATCCATGAAACCCAATCCTGCAACCTCCTCTGCTCCTAAGGTTCTGGACCTTCCTAATGGGATCGGAGCTGATGGAAAGTTGACCACTGAGGAGCATCAGAGATGTTTCGACAAAAGACTCTGTATGTTCTGTGGCAGACCCGGTCATACTGCCCGGAACTGCACCAAGTTGACCTCACACGCAGCTAAGGGTCATGCTACAGTACTTGCCCCAGAAGCAGATCCGGAAGCCTTGGATGAGGCAAAAAATTAGCCCACGACCCTCTTGACTCCATGCAGGATGGGGGTCGCATTGGCCCAACCCATACAACAGAGCTACAACTCAATGCTGTAACCCTCCTGGATCCGAACTCTCTATGCCCATATGTCTCTCTTCTGTCCTTCTCCAATATATCTGAATTCTCCACCCTCATAGATTGCGGCTCTTCTCACTGCTTCATAGACACTAGTTTCGTCCAAAAACATAATATCCCTACTTATCAGATTCCTCCACTACTGCTCTGTTTGTTTGATGGTACCTGCAATAACAATATTTCCAAAGCCATAAACTTGTCTGTCTGATTCTCCTCTAGTGTAGTCACCTCCGATACGTTCTATGTTACCCCTCTGTATTCCTCATGTTATATCATTCTCGGATATAGCTGGCTTGCCCAACACAATCCATTGATTGACTGGGTATTGGGCAGCATCGAGTTCCAGACAACTATACAGGAAACATCATTGAACCCATCTGCATCATTGCTGCCCTCAGATATTCCATCCGAGGCAGGATTTTCCCATCCAACACCTCTGCTACCTCTGGACATCCCATCTGAGGAAAAAGCTTCCCCTCCAACATCTCTGTTGCCTCCAGGCATTCCATCTGTGGTAGAGACTCCTCTAACCAAATCCGAACCCTCTGCTGGTACCTCAGTCCCTAACATATCTCTGATAAACGCAGTGGCATTTTGCCATGTCTGCAAGTGAGAAGAATCTACTCAGTTCAGCATCTACCTCTGTCCTTCTGAAGTCAATCTCTGATCCGCATCTGTACCATCCGATCCTCCAGACCTCTCCAAAATCCCTTCCGAATACCATGAGTTCACAGATGGCTTTGATAAAGACAAAGCAGGGCAGCTCCCTCCTCACCAACCCTATGATCTCAAAATTGAGTTAGAAGAAGGGGCCAGTCCACCTCTTGGAACAATATACTCTCTTTCTCCGGTCAAGCTTGAAGCCCTTCAGAAGTTCCTTGACGAAAACATTTCGTCTGGACTCCTCCAATCCTCGTCTTCTCCTCACAGAGCCCCTGTCCTGTTTGTCAAAAAGAAGGATGGCTCCCTTTGTCTTTGTGTGGACTTCTGTGGCCTCAACCAGATTACCAAGAAGGACTGATATCCATTACCCCTCATAGCCGACCTCCTAGACTCTCCAAGCCATGCCAAAGTCTATACCAAAATTGATCTCTGTTCCGCTTACCACCTCATCCAGATAGCAGAAGGAGATGAGTGGAAAACCTCTTTCTGTACATGCTATATGAATGGTTGGTAATGTCAGAAGGTCTTACAAACACTCCAGCAGCTTTCCAACACTTTGTTAATAGCGTGTTTGCCGATATGCTGGATATATGCATTATTGTGTATCTGGATGACATTCTTATCTATTCCGAAGACCTTGTGAGTCATGGGAAACACATCCAAGAAGTACTACACCATCTTTGTAAACATTGACTCTATGCTAAACCCAAAAAATGCGAATTCCACTCATCCTCCGTCGAGTATCTTGGTTACCTGCTATCTCTGGAAGGCTTGACAATGTCGTCCGAGAAGATCCAGTCTATTGTCAACTGGCTGGAACCTCAGAAGATCAAGGACATTCAATCCTTCCTTGGGTTTGCTAATTTCTATTGTCGATTCATCTTTAATTACTCAGATATTGTAGTTCCCCTCACTTGGCTTACATGCAAGGGAGTTCTGTGGAATTTTTCTGAGGATTGCCAGAAATCCTTTGAAACACTCAAGAAGGTCTTCACTTCTGCTCTGATACACTATCCACTCCAGAACTCAATCATGACACTCACAACAAGGAACTCCTAGCCATCCACGAGGCTTTCTGGACCTGGCGACACTACCTAGAAGGCTTGTCCAAGCCTATAGATGTCGTTACAGACCACAAAAACCTTGAGTATTTCTCCACCACCAAACTCCTCTCTCACCGTCAGGCTCACTGGTCCGAATTCCTCCATCAGTTCAATCTTATCATCCATTTCCATCCCGGAAAACTCAGAGCCAAACCGGACTCCCTTACTAGATGTTGGGCTGTCTATCCCAATGAGGGGGATAAGGACTATGCTCAAGTCAATCCTCATAATTTCTGCCCAGTATTCACCTCCAAACAGTTAACTTCATCCCTATGAGCCACAACCCTAGCACCTCCAGTTCTTAGAGCGGCTGTCCTCATGGATATGGAAAGTCTTCAGAAAGACATCCTGACTGTACTCCCCAATGACCCTATCACTAGAACACATCTTCTGGTACCTTCAGATCCAAGATGGACAGTGGATGATAGTGGATTCCTTCGCTGTGACAACCATATCTATGTCCTGGAAGCCAATGACTTACAACTACATGTCCTCTGTAACTGCCATGATCACCCCCTATTTAGACACTTCGGACAAAATTGTACCCTTGAGCTCGTCTGACGCGACTACACTTGGCCTGGAATACACACTGATGTGAAAGATTATGTCAGGTCCTGTACTTCCTGCACCCGAGCCAAAGTCCTGAGACACAAGCCATATGGACTACTCAAGCAGCTCCCTGTTCTGGAGAAACCATGGAATTCCACCTCTATGGACTTTATTGAGCAGCTTCTGGACTTATCCAGTTATACAGCTATCCTTGTCATCATAGACCACCTATCCCAGCAAGCCATATTTGTTCTGACTCATGACACCATAACCTCTCCAGATCTCGCCCACCTCTTCCTCCTTTACGTATTCTCCAAGCATGGTGTTCTGTCCCATGTAACCTCAGATTGGGGAACTGAGTTCATATCCCATTTCTTCCAGTCCTTAGGAAAAGCATTAGACATGGTTCTACACTTCACATCCAGATATCATCCAGAAGGAGATGGACAGATGGAACGTGCCAACCAGACACTGGAACAGTACCTCTGGATCTATTGCAACTATCAGCAGGACAACTGGTCTGAGCTACTACCCCTAGCAGAATTTGCATACAACAATGCTCCGAGTGCTACTACTGGAGTATCACCCTTCTTCACCAATAAGGGTTATCATCCAAACATTTCCATCCATCCAGATCATGACCTATCCTCCATCCATGCCCAGGAATATGCCCTAGACCTTAACAAACTTCACCAGTTCCTCCGAGAAGAAATGTCTGAAGTGCAGAAATGCTATCAAGGACCTGTGGATGCAAAAAGACAACCCACTCCGGACTTCTGGATTGGAGATCAAGTCTTCGTTAAAGCCAAGTACTTCCATTCCACTCATCCATTGAAGAAACTTTCAGAAAAGAATTTAGGTCCATTTGAAATCATGGCTCATCCAGGCATGCATTCCTTTGCCATCCAACTTCCAGATTCTATGCGTTCTGTACATCCTGTATTCCATGTCTCCCAACTAGAGCCAGCAGTTCTGAACACCATCCCCAATTGCATCCAACCTCCTCCTCCCCCAGTCAAGGTTGACGGAGAACCAGAATATGAGATATCTGAAATCTTGGACTCTAGACTTGATCATCACAGACGCCAATGTCAGCTTCTGTATCTCGTCTGATGGTCTGGATATGAAGGAATGGATGAAGAAACTTCATGGTTACTTGCTACCAAACTCAGAAACACATCCGAACTTGTATCTGACTTCCACTCTGCATATCCGGGCAAACCTGGTCCTATTCAACTCTGAGATACATGAAGGACATACAAAAAATAAGTACAAGTATCAGAACAGGCCACAAGACTGAGAAAGACTACATTTCCATAAACTCCTCTGCCTCTCTGGATCTGTCCTCCTCACTTCTGGAATCCTTGTTCATCTCTTCATCTTCCTCCTCAGCATCTGAAGACTTCTGAACCTTGTCTGATGGGATCCGAATCCCCAGCCAAAGCTCCCTAAAAAGCAAGGCCTGAAACTCCCTCTGTTGTTGAAGGAAACATTGTTAATGGCCATCACCAAAGTTTGTCCATTGTCCTCCACAACTTCCGAAGGTTCTGGACTCGGACTCCTCTGATGCCTCTTACCTTTACCCCTCAGAGATGGGGATCTGGCAGTGTGCTGCCTCTTCCTGCCCTTGCCCCTCAGAACCTTGATGGATCCAGGCCTTCCAGGACAAGTGCCCTTGTCCCTATGGCATGGATCACAAAATTTGATCTATCTGAAAGTCCATTAGCTCAGATCCGAAACAGCTGTATAGACTTACCATGGCATTCTTTTCCATGTCCGTCCATAGACAGATCTGACCCTTTCCAGCACAACACGCACAGGATCTGTCGTTGTCTGAAGACAAGGCACAAGACTTCCGAACGTTAGGAAAGGCACAGAACAAACATCCAAAACCCACTGTTTCTGCTGCAATCTCCCTATGCCTCTCTTCCTCTGCTGCTGCCCTCCATTTCTCGGCCTCCTCTATCTTTTGCAGATCCTCCTGATGCTTCTGTTCCTCCTCCTCCTTACACTTCTGCTCCTTTTTGGCTTTGGCTGCAGCTTTGGCAGCCACCAACTTCTTCTCCAGATCTGCTACAAGGTCTGCAGCAGGGTCAGGGATATGGGATCCTTCTCCAGACATGATAAAAGCAGTTGTTGTGATATATAAGATAAAGTGGGGGTTAGGAATCACTCCGGACATCTGACGTCCGTATATCTGTTGGATTACAGACTCAGCATGTCAACCATCAAACTTCTCCATCATCTCACATTAATTTCATCCAATCCGGATCGACACTTCTTGTGCCTCAGGGGTTCGGCCCTAAAGGGGGGATACTGTCATATTCCATACATCTGATCTCAGATCCAATCCAATCCAATCCAATCCAATCTGATTGATCCTACTTCTGTCTGGACCACAGATCCAATCTGGATTACCCATCTGAAACCCCTAGCTTCTTGTGTTCTAAGTTCACTGTGCATACTTGCTTCTATCCCCTTTCAGTGATCTACCTGTACCGGTGTCCCAGCTGTGTATATTCCTGTCCTGCTTACTGATCCATTACCTGTGCTTCATATCCAACTTGCATTTACTGATCTGCTGTGCATTTACTAATAGACTTCCATTATACTTTGTGCATAGCCCTCCAGTCCCAGACTCGCTGACTATCCATACTAGCTACCTACAGTATATAAACTGCATGTACAACTCTAGAGAACCTTAGTTCAAATATCATCTTATATTCTGCTCATTCTATTCCTCTGAACTTGAGCCTCTTCTAGCTCTAGTATCTTCCGAGACTTAGGATTGATTCCTAAAGTCTACACTTCTGACTTTACCTTCGGTAGTCTATATCTGTTAGTTTCTAGTTCGGACCTTGTCCAATACTAGTCTTATATCTTGAATCCATCCATACGCTCTGGATACCCTTTGGACATACTCTTTCCATCCATACATTCTGGATATCTTTCAGACATATCATATCTGATACCTTCGGATCTGTCACGCAAACACTCCCGGATCCTCGGACATATATTACTCCTCTGAAATAAGGGGCAATACTTGGGAAAGGGGCACAGTGTATGAACTGAGGCCAAAGCCCTTTGGATCTCTTACCTATTGAGTACGGTCTTAACACTACAACAAGATTATGTGCTGGTTATTTCCTGTTATACTAATACTTTCTGGAGATTATGAGGAACAGTAAGTTTGCTGTACCTTGATATACACAAGCTGTTTTTAATCATGACAACAATCAGATGCATGATGTCTCTCATACGTGGTTTGCAATGCAAGTGCCCATGCCCAGTCTGCCTTGTCCCTCTTGACAAGCTTCACAACTTGTCCAAGACATTCCCAATCAGGACAGCAAAAGATGCACAGGCTGCACTCAATATTTACAGGTGGAACTGAACTCAAGGCGAGGAAGTTCTGAAAGGGCTGGGACTGTGTCCTGTCGCAGTAAGTTAATCTTTCTTTCAATCTTCTTGACTAATTCATGTTCAGAATGTCTTTTGGCTCATTGATAATTCCGACCCTCATGAGGCATTAAGCCTGGATGATTTGCATACTCTGCATGGTGGCACCAGAGAGGTACATCTACTCAGAGAATTGAAGATGATCCTTGCTGACCTTGGATGTGAAGCTGAGGACAAGCTGGAGAAACAGTATGTATTCTTTGCTATGATTGACATCACTAAAGCCCTTACACCTAGGGTTGCCGAGTTCCCTCGATGGCATGCTCTCACCCATTTCACCACTGTTATTCATATTACCTTTAGTGATGGCAACAAGAGGTGGGACTTAGTCAAGGTATGTACATCATAATATCAATCTTTTACTTGGCTGACTATCACGAAGCAAGCATTTTATGCAGTGCTTGGTGTTTTCAAATGCCAAATCAGTCCAGAAGGCTACTGTCTTCTTTGGGTCATTCACAGTTACCTGCAGTTGGACAGTTTGATTGGGCTTGATGTGCATACTGAGCGGATACTCGCACTGATAGATGCCAAATTCCTTGTCTATGATACTGCACTCAAGGTGATATTTTCTTTCTTTTCATTGAATTATCATTAGTACTGACATGATACTAGGACTATGTTGAATATGCCACTATGTCATCATCTGTTGAGGGCATCAAAACAGACTGGAACTTCCCAAAGACACATCTTTGGAAGCATGCATGATGGGACATTGAATCAAAAGGTGCGACATGTAACTATAGCACATGCCCAAATGAGAAACTCCATGGCCCATTAAAATCAGCCTATCTTTCTTGATCAAATGGAAAAGACATTGCTAAACAGGTATGGCACTCATCTGTTTGTTATCTTGTTGCTGATGGATTGTATATACTTGTATATTCTGCATGTTGATCATCATAAATATGCAGCCCTGCTTCTGCAAAGATGTGTAGATACCTTCAATGAACAGCATCACTTGCAGGCCTTAGGTGATACTGGGCTTGATGATGAGGACCATGACCACATCAATTTTGATGGGCATTTCAAGCTTGGCTCCCCTCAAAGTGCTGATACTACTCAAGACATCGAAAATAGGCTTGGTGCTCAAGATCCAGCGTTTCAAGGCTTCTGCAGGAAATTTTCTAATTTTATCAACATGTCATTGCCTACTTACAGATACCAGCTGATGAGATGGACCATTATTCCAGCTGATTTCCAGGTATATCACTAATTGGATTGTCTTCTGTCATCACACTAACTGACATAATATTACTCAGATTCATGAATTCTGCTACCTCAAGCTCAACTATGAGAATACTGTCAACTGCAACAGTCAACAGACCATCTCCAGTCCAATCCTTCTTTCCATGTGTCTCCATGCTTCGACTGTGCACTTGTACAGCTTATGGCCGAACAGACCATCTTTGTTAAGATTATACTAATGTTCAAGTGCAAAGTTCCAGATATTGGCTCCTTCCAGTTTGCACTTGTTCAGCCATACACCACTGGTATACTAGGTGGCTCTTGCAGGATTGATAGAGATTTAAGGCTCACTCAGGTCAAATCTGTTCCCAGAGGAGATTCAATTTTTGTACTGCTCAAGTCCTTCATTCGAGGAGCTGTTTCAGCCTGTGATCCAGAGCACCAAGATGAGTTTTTGGTTGTTGAGCGTATTGATAGTGACATGTTCCTGTGCATGGAGGCATGGGCACATTGATGGACCTACCAGATAGAGTGTGAGATGTGCCAGTACCTGGAGTAGGAGCTCAATGTGATCTGGTAACGCTTTGGGACTTTGAAAACATAGTCAAGAAAGATTCCATAGGTCAAAAGCCTTACCCACAATACATTCTTCCCTCATTGTCAAAGACAACCCCTCCTCCTACTGCAAATCCCATTCTACCTCCTCCAGCTGCATTGGTGCACCCACACATTTATATGGCCATCGCTATCCTTCACCCCCAAAGCCCACTTGTCCTCTGCCAAATTCTTCCTATATTACCCCACCCATGATACATTCTTCTGTCATCAAAGACAACTCCTCCTCCTACTGCAAATCCCATTCTGCCTCCTCCAGCTGTATTGGGGTACTTTGCTATCCTTCACCCCAAAAACCCACTTTTCCTCCACCAAATTCTTCCTATATTACCCTGCCCATAATGCCAGATGTGCTGTCCATCAAAGACAACTCCTCCTACTGCAAACCCCATCCTGCCTCCTCCAGCTGTATGTCATATTTGTCTTATTCTCATAATAGGTGTGTTTTACTTCTTGAAGATCTAAATGCTGCATTCACATGCTCTGTCAGTTGTGATGCATCATCAACTGGTGATCCCACCATATCTAACACTAATAGCACTACCACTGAGACTAATTTTGTCTGCTTTTAGGCCTCCGATCCATGTTGTTGCTCATTTATCTCTTGGCAACATCAAATGGAATTGTCAATGTGGCGTCAGTCTAAGGTTAGGCCTGCAGGTGATGGAATCATTGATTATTCATTGCACAGACCATTTCATTACTAATATCAATATTCATGTAGCTAATATCTCTTTGGCAATGCTTGCTAGTGGTCTGCCTTTGAACTGAACCCTTTTGAATCCGCCTTACTGCCACAGACCACGTACCAATAAAGGAGAGATTTGATCTAGATGTGTGTCAGACATAGGTGAGTTTAGTCACCACGCTTCAGCTCATGGTTTTTATTTTAACGAATTCATTGATACCGAGATGTTTTGTGTGTCTGTAACAAGTATCTAGAGGTCTTCATGTCATTGGATATGTAGTAGATGCTGCAAATACTAGATGGGTGCGCCTGTAGTAGCCTGTAGTGACCTGTAGCATGGTAGTACCTCCTGTAGTAACCTGTAGCTGTATGTAGTCTCGCTTTGGGCTGTATAGCACTTGTAGTGTCACCTTGGAGTATATAGAGCTATATAACAATGTGTAGCCTAGACGGTGACTACATAGCACTATGGTGCCTACATATACCTATATAGCTGACACTGTGACTCCTACGTTATTGGACTTTTCCTGATGTAATGCGATATTCAAATCACGCAATCTTGTATTCACAGTTGCATGTACATGTCAACCCTTTCCCTATATTTTCAAATTCAGTTCGCACTCAGGACATGGTTCTTCGTCACACAAGATCACCAACGCTGCGAATTGCCATGTCGAGCCTCGAGATCTACATGTCTGGTCAAAGCAGCAGAGGTCACCACAGTAGTAGGGAAAGAACAGTTAAATAGGAGATCGAGCTATGAACACGCAGCAATACAGCATGTTGAATGGAAATGGAGACCTACGACACCATGAAAAGAAGCAGAAGTCGTCATGGTAGTCAATAAAAGACCACAAAAAATAAATGAGCGATGAACACACAATCAAGCTATCCGAACTGAAATAAGATTCTGTATTCGCTAATATGGTCTACAAAAGCTGTGAATTGCGAGTCCCCCGCGGTCCGAATTGACGTTGTTGAGACTCGAGATGCGAATGCTATGCCATAACGTCAACAACTTTACCTACGCTGTGAGTCAACCATCCGTACAAATCTGTATGCTGCTTTGCGTCAGAAAAATGATGTCTGTATATTTTGGTAATTCCGTATTAGTTGGTGGTGGCATAAGTGAACAAGGTTGTGGCAAAACCGACTTTGAGGTTGTCGCCATCCAACACAGTGTAGAAGCGCTGCATAAATGTATAGCCAGCAATAAAGTCAAGCCCTGCGCCAGTTTCCGTGGGCAGCCTGTCAATAATGAGATATATGCCATTGTTCTGACCACCAGGAAGCATATGGTTGAGAGAACGAGGCCAGATTTGAGCGTTAGGAATGAGAATGAGGGTTTGCTGTGCAAAATGGTAAACAAGGGGTGCGAGGCCTGACAGAATTGACATACGTCCTCAATATGGAATTTCAACTCCCGTAGGTCATCGTACTGGTCATTGGTAAGACGGAGACGACCAGTCGGCTCATCGAAAATAGCGCCGGTTGCAGCCTTGTACCTGTCATAGGCATCTATTGAACGCTAAATCAGACCATTATTACTCGCTGCACTCTAAATACACACCGGAGGCAATAGAAATATAGTTGCTGCCAGTATCGATGACACCAGCAGTTTCTTCCAAGATTCCCGTGTCGCCGTAAGTGATGCTCTGTTTGATACCCCAATACCTCGATGAGGGAGGTGTGTCAATGATAGTACTGAAACAACATAATTACTAAGAGTCTTGATTGATCTAGGAGCTGGGGTAGCTTACGTGTCTACAATGTTACCAGTGCACTTGGTGTCATCAATTTCACCAAAGGTGAGCTCTCCGGCATTAGTGTCTGGGTCCCTAGTGACGGGCTGGAAAAAGATACCAATAAGGTTCCGACCACTGGCAATGGCGCCTTCGTCGACCAGGCACTCGGTAAAAGTCGGGTACGTGCCACTGTTTCCTTTCAGGGTTTTAGCTGTCAAATCTCGAGGCCCGATACCAAGGAAACCGTCATATATTATGTTCCTCCGAGTCGAAGCAGAAGCAACAGCGAGATCGTAATCGGGGATTGTGAGCTCACCACCGAGAGTGACGGTATCGACGAAGATAGTTCCTATAGATAATTGTAGGTATTTTCAACTTATGATATTGTTGTATGTCATACCAGAGAAGGTGTAAACAGGATCCCCCAAACCACCGTAGTTTGTCCGTACACGCTGTCCAGTGTAGACGCCCATTTCGTCGTATGGATTGCGGCCGCCAATCCATGTGACTGCACTACCGGAGTCGACAACCAAGTTGACTTCAATAATACATTAGCAGCCGCATGTTTTCTCAGTGTTGAACTAACAAGCTGAGGGGGGGCTGCCAACGCTAAGTGCTACGGTGTATTTCAAAAGGGTGAATGACACAGGAATGCTTTGAGCACGTCGGCCATGCGTATGGTAGCCCCCGAAGACCGCCACACGATCTTTATCATGTTGCACGAGGTCAATAGTACCATTGGCGAAGTCCAGTCTCCTGGTAAGGGGGAAGATGATGGGGGAATTGTGAACTTCAACTGGCGATCCCGTGATCGATAAAGCCAGGAGAAGTGCCAACAACGATGCAGAGAGGAACATGGCTTATTGTAGTGGAAGTGATGTTATACTCAGTAGCCCATTATATACTTCAATTTATGTGCCAGCGAACGTGATGACCGTGGCACGTACTATGATATTGAAACGTTCCCCTCGAAAAAGGTAGTTCCGATCCGAGTCATATCATGAGTGCAAGAATTCGACCTCTCGATAAAATGTGGTAAGAGACGGTTTGCTCTTGATCCTGGCAGGTGGCAAGAATTTAATTTCAATCTAATTCGCCTAGTTGCCAACGGTTCAAACATTCATCGACCTACCTCATTTCCATAGAGATGCCACGCATCATGAATACATTTCCCAGGTTAGTGTAGCAAGCATTGCTGAGCGCCGAGGAGAGCGGTTGCAATGCCCACATTGCGACCCCCAGCTGTCACGAATCCTTGGGAGAAGGGTTTTGTCAATTGAACGCAAATGATACGTAAAATCTTCGCCCGTTACGTCACGAGGTGCTTATTTAGAGCCTGTTCAGTAACCAGTATTTAGCCAACTTCACAACAAACACGGTGGCGGCATGTAAGCCGCTTTGAGCGGAGACTCAAATTTACTTGCTTCCGACCATGACCCCTACATCGAGTCGATTTCCAGCAGCGAAAGCGAATATTTGCTGCTATCACTGTCATTATACTCTCTACACAAATCCAGTTCTTCAAAATGATGCAAGAAGAACCATCTAAAGCTAAGAAGGCCCACTGGAATGATGCAGAAATTGAAGCCTTACTTGACTATCTTATCAAGCATAGATTAAAGCTAGTGTCCAATACCTTCAAAGTGTCAACAATGAATGAAGCTGCTGCTGATCTCTGAAGCAAGAACTTGAAGACACATGGCCCCATGAAGACAGGGATGCACTGCAAAAATAAATGGAATACAGTATGTGCCTCTCATCCCCCCTCACTTGCCACTGCCATCACACTGATCTTAATCAGTTGAAGGCCAGTTACAACCAGATCAATAAATACCTTTTGAAATTGGGCATTCATTGGGATCCTGTGTGTGGAGCTAATATTCAGGGGGCTGCTGCTGAAGAGGCATGGTCAAATTATGTTAGCAAGTCAGTATGTGATCATATACTAATTTCTGCATCACACTCATCATTCATTAGTCCAATGCTGGCATGAAGCCATTCAAAAATGGCTGGAAACACTACAACTCAATGTGACAAATCCTGATGTGGGTCAGTGCTGTGCATGGGCTAGCAGCTTATAACCCTGTAGCAGGCGCTGGTCCTACCACAGAGACCCAGCCAGTGATTGGTTCCTCTTCTAGTGTGGCAGGTGCCTCTACCAGTAGGGCAGATGCCTCTACCCTTGGTGATCCTAGGGATGATGATGGAGGCGCTGTAAAGACTACAATCTAGCTAGTATGATAGTGAACTATCACCTATGCTAGTATATGTCAAAGTCTTGCCTAGCTGCTGCACTTGTAGGACAAGTATGTTTGACCCGAGGGATCTGCTGTCTACTGAGGTAAAATAAAGTGTGCACTATATGGGACACGAAAGTCCAAAGCTCTATGGTCAAATCTGATAGCTATACAGGATGTCTGATGTGCGGGAATTTCAGGTCCATGGGTCGGTGATGGTGGAGTGGGCAATAAGAGAGTGTAAGTGCTCAGGGTTGTTGTATATGTCTAGTGAGGGTAGATATAATGATTGGGAATGAGTTTCGCTCAATGATAATGAATGGATGATAATATTGCCTGCCTATGGCTTGTTAGACAGGGACCAAGTATCTGGGGTAATCCCCCTTCTACCAGATGGTATGGAATAGTCTACAGGTCCCTTATAACATCCTATGTGAAAGTCTGGAGTACTATAGGCAAAACTAGGAAAATCTACTTCAGGTCCGAAATTCTATGTAATAAGCCATGAGGTACTGTGGCTTGTGAGAATACATGTAATAACACTGCGCAATGCATCAGGAATGGAAATATCAATGACTATGCACCAGTGGGACTAGCTAGGACTGGACTAGACATGGGGAGGACAAGTGTGAAGGTTTCAAAAGCATGGGAATCTCAGAAACTGCAGGTCCAAGGGTCTGAAACCTTGGAAATGATGGGGTTTGGTGGAAATGGCTTTGGACATGATGGGGTTTTATGTAAACTTCGTAAAACTGACTATTGGCAGGTCACAGAATGTTTGACTGCCACAGTGCAGCAGATGAAATACCTACTACCAAAGATTTCACATGGGATGTTCCACCCCCTCATAACCCTGTGGCTGTGGCCTCAATGTTCATAATGGTTGCTCCCACTATATCTAACTCTGCAAAGTGCCCTCATTCAGAAATAGCTTTTGATGCTGCATCTTCCTATGTCACCTCTTTCTCACCAAGATCAGAACTGCTGTAAAGACTACAATCTAGCTAGTATGATAGCAAACTATCACCTATGCTAGTATATATGTTGAAGTCTGCCTAGCTACTATACCAAGCCCCTTCAGTGACAAACTCCATACTATACGGGTCACCCGACCCACATAATATCCCATCAAAGACAGGCTGGTGGATAATGGGCCAAGGTTATGTATATCCTTGATGTCAATTGATGGGCTGGGGTGAATATTATTTTCAATGAAGACAGGTGGGCCAGGGGAATTTTATTTCCAAGAAAGATGGGTGGGCCAAGGGAAACATGATTTCCAATAGGGACAGGTGGGCTGGGGGGAATATCATTACCAATGGAGATGGGTGGGCCCACCTGGGTAATATGTAGAGGAGGTATTAGCTGAAGAGAGATGTAAGCAAATAATATTGATATAGATGGGTGGGCCGACAGGGGGTATATTACATAGATGGGTGGGCCAAGGTGGAGTGTATTACATAGACTGATGGGCTGGCAGGGGTTGCATTACATAGTCAGGTGGGCTGATGTGCAGATATATTAGATAGATGGGTGGGCTGAGGTAGGGTGTATTAGCTGAGGTAGGGTGTATTACATAGACAGGTGGGCCGATGTGCAGGTATATTAAATAGGCGGGTGGGCTAATGTGCAGGTATATTAGATAGACAGGTGGGCCAAGGTGGGGTGTATTACATAGATGGGTGGGCTGAGGTAGGGTGTATTATATAGATGGGTGGGCCAAGGTAGGGTGTATTACATAGACGGGTGGGCTGAGGTGGGGTGTACTACATAGACGGGTGGGCTGATGTGCATTTATGTGACATATATGGGTTGGCCCAAAGGTTGTATCTCATAGATGGGAGGCTGAGGTGGGCTGTATTACATAGATGGGTATGGTGACATGGAGATATACATGTAGGGTACATGCCCACTATATTACAACTGCATGAAACATTCCCTGAGTGCTAACCAGTACCGAGTGCTGAGTACTGAGTGCCAAGTGCCAAGCACCGAATACCAAGTACTGAACACCAAGTACCAAGTGTCGAATGCCAAGTGCCAAGTACCAAGTGCTGAGTACTGAGTACTGAGTACTGAGCACTGAGCATTGAGTGCCAAGCACCAAGCACTGAGTACCAAGTACTGAGCACCAAGCACCAAGCACCGAGTGCCGAGCACTGAGTACCGAGCACCGAGCACTGAGCACTGAGCACTGAGTGCTGAGCACCAAGCACTGAGCACCGAGTGCTGAGCATTGAGCACCAAGTGCTGAGCACCAAGCACTGAGCACTGAGTGCCAAATACCGAGCACTGAGCACTGAGCACTGAGTACTGAGTGCCGAGCACTGAGCACTGAGTACTGAGCACTGAGTACTAAGCACCAAGCACTGAGCACTGAGCACCAAGCACTAAGTGCTGAGCACTAAGCACCGAACACCAAGTACCGAACACCAAGTACCAAGTGCTGAATCCTGAGTGCCAAGCACCGAGCACCAAGTGAATACTGAGTACCCAGTGTCTACTGAGTGCCAGCAATCGGCACTTGGTAGGCAGTCTGTACTCGGTATTCAGTACTCGGTATTCACTTGGTGCTTGGTGCTTGGCACTCGGTATCCGGCACTCAGTACTTGGTGTTCGGTACTTGGTGTTCAGTGCTTAGTGCTTGGTACTCTTTACTCAGCAAACTTAGCACTCAGGGAATGTTTCATGTAGTTGTAAGTTGAGGTAAAAACATCATTGATTCAAAAAAGGGATACATCTATGAACAGGTATTGAATTAAGTGGCCATGTTAACCTCCTCACCAGAATCCTCAACCTTCACCCCTCAATATCCATGTCATCAGAATTATATTCTGGGACAAGGTTGGCCAGATCACCTGGGTCCACCATATTGCTGGATGGTTGGGGGTCCTCAAGCTGAACAACAGTGCCAGATGTTTCATGTCCCTCTGACTGAACTTCAGTGGGTCCAAACATCAGACCTTCTATGGCAGCAACATCCCACAATTTTGGGGATGAGAGTTCAATCCCGGTCATGGACAGATCAATCAGGGGAGGGAGGGCCGATACTGGAGGTGACATGGATGGCTGGATGGCTTGATGCAGCAACAAGCTTTCATTGGACAGGGAGGGAGGGAGGGGGAATGATGGGTGCCAGGCAATGATTTCATCATGGAGGCTCTCATGGAGGCACTGCAGGGTATCAATCTTACCTTCCTGCTCTGCCACACGAGCCTCAAGGAGGGCGATTCTGGCTGCACCATTCCAGATGGTGATGGACATGGAATGGAGGTCCAGCATGGGCAGGTCTAGTGCTGCCCAAGGCACTCTGGAGGTCGATGATGCTGTTGCTACCATTGAAAATTAAAATTGGATGAGCTCAAAATATTAATGTGACTTACCAGCTGGGGGTGGCACAGTTGCCATGGACAAGTCTTGTGCTGGATGAGGAACTCCGGAGGTGAATGATGGAGTTGCTACCATTAAAAATTAGAGGCAATGAGCTGACAATATTGATGTCACTTACTGGCTACTTGAGGCACAGTTGCAGGTGCCGGGATGGCAGTGATGGCCCTGCTGCGAGAATGTCTGGGTGCCCTTGGTGTTTGCAGGGCAGGCACTGCCGGAGTGCCAGATACATCACAAGACTGGCTCCTTGTGCACACCCTTGACTGGGTGGCAGGCAGAGGATTGGTGGGAGCAGTTGCAGGGGTGGCTGGAATATTGGTGGAAGCAGTAGAGGGGGTTGGAGCAGCAGAGGGAGTCCTGGCAGTGGATGGAGTCCTGGCAGTGGAGGGAGTCCTGGACCTGGTCCGGCGAGTGGACGACTGACATCTGGATTGTTTAGGCAGGGTTCCCATGTTTGCTGGGGTACACTTGATCTTCTTGGTGGTGCAATACACACAGGACATACAGGGGATACCTGTCCTCTTGTCCCTGTGAGTGGTGCAGGGCCACTTGCATGAGGTGCATGTATAGCAGGGATTGTTCTGAAAGTCCCATGAGTTGTGTAAAACACTGAAAATACAAAGTACTCACTGGTCCAGGAATCAAAATGTCAACCCCATCGACTGCCGGAGCCTCTACTGGTGGGGTGGACATGGCCTGGAGGGCCTCTGCAACCTCTGGACAACTTCCTGAGGGAATCAACATGGCCTGAGGGGGCTCAGTGACCTCCAGATCACTGCCGGAGGTGGGCTGCCAAATCCCAAGAATGAGTGTGAGTTTAGAATAAGTGGGGGAGACTTACCAAAGCACAAAGACGACTGCCAGCAGTGCACTGATGAAGTGTCAGCCTACTCCCGAGTTCTGGACACATAAATAAGACTTACTGAAGCAGGGCCAAAGGACTGCTTCTTGGGGGGTGAGGCGAATGGGGTGAGCAAGGCGATCTGGACATCCTTTCTGCAAGTGAGGAGTGCCAGGGAAGGATGACCTCCAGCACTCCCTTCGAAATTGGCCACACAACATCAGAAACTATACAAAAATGAACCTATAGCACATACCTGGACAAATGGAACTTCATCATTCTCTGACTCCACAAACTCCTGGGACTTTGCAATCCAGGTCAACTTCACCCTCTTGCGACCCTTCATCGCTGACTGAAGGGGTTGGGGGTGTTTGGACATCATGGAGGACTTGTGCTTCCGCCCCTCATCCGCCCCTGGCTCCAGGACAGTCTTCCCCTTACCCTTATCCTTAGCCACCACCCAGGACTCATTATCCATGGTGGTGGAAGGGCCAGCAACATTGCCGGCAATGATGGGTGGGGAGGGAAGCTCCACAGAAATGGGGCCAAGTGAGGGAGGAGCAGACACTGGGAGGTCACAGGAATGGTCACCTAGTGCCTCCCAGACAAGAACCTTCTCGCACCAAGAGTGCTTCAGGAGCCGGGGGTCATCATGGCCAATGCTGTGCCAGTTGGGCTAGACCTGGGGCCTCATGGCCCTGACCCTCATCAGCTCCTTGGAGCATGAACAGACTATGCCAGGGAGGTAGGGGCCCTTGCTATAGTCCTACACAACCTGGGCCTGCCTCCAGAATTTCAATCACACAAGGGCCAGATAAGACAGGCACTCACCACTAGCTCAGTGACCTGTGCTGACAGAGCCATGTGAGCATTGCCTGCAGGAATCTGCTGAGCACTGGAAATGATGCCCACAATCTGGGCAGTGAGGGCCTTGAGACCGGCCAAGGAGGTATCAACTTGGGTAGACATTGGGATTGAATTGGAAGTGTTGAAAAAGCAAAAGATTTTCAAATTAGGATGAAATCAGTTATCACAAGGATGATATTTCAAAGCAAACAAGACATGTGAAACATGTTCTTGACATTCATTGATTGTTTGTCCTTATTTGGTCATGGTTGACTTTGCAGGGGCTTCCAGCCACACTTTGACCATCCAAGTTATCTCTCATCAATCCATCTCTTGATCAGTTAATCAGCCACCATGAGATCAGTTAGATTTGATGCATCCCCACCCACTGATCATAATTCAATGGATGTGGATGACTCAGATGTGTCCCGGACATCACTAGGTGTGTCATTTATGTATGATAGCCTTTCAGTTTGCTGATCAGGCATTAGATTCATTGAGCAATGTATACATTGGGCCAGATAATGATATTGAAGATGATTATTTATCATCCAGTGGTCCAGATGTATTGCAGGCAATCCCTGGTAAGATCTATCATTGATATGTACAACTTGTAAATATTCATGCTCACTAAAATCTCACAGATCAATCACTCCTGGCCCAAAGTGAAGCACCCAATTTCTTCACCAACCCAGATGTGGACCTTGGGCCAGATGAAGATCTGATTGAGTCTGATGTGTACCTTGGGCTGGAAGAAGAGTTGATTGGGTCCAATGTAGCGGCACAATGTGCCAATACTCCCAGAAATGCTCTGGCAATGCCAGAAGTATGCCTTTCATGTGAGCATATGCCCACCATCTTGGCCACCATATCTAATACATTTTCTTGATAGCAAATGTAACATCTCCTGGCCATCACTTAGCCACACCGGAGCTCACTGATGTAGATGTATATTCAATGGTGCAGGATGCATCAGTAACATGTAAGTTCATCCTCACCACCTTACCCCTAATACTCAATCTATGTCAACAGCAAATGTCCCATCTCCTGGGCATCACTTAGTTAACCCAGAACTCACTACTGAAGAATTGTATGCCATTGTCTGGGAGTTCTGGCCACTTGGGATATATGACTTTCTAGAATGTGAGTGTCTGCTCATGCCTTATATGAATGTCTCCTAATTTCTTTCCAAGTGCAATCCTTCCAAAATCGACCTTTGGAATACCAACAACACTATGGACATCTTCCTGACCCTTCCATACTACAGCAACTGGAGGCTGATCAGCCATTTTGACTGGCTTGGGCAGAAACATGTGAGAAATTTAGAAGAGCTTATACTGACCTCCAGAGGATGCAAAGGGCCCAAAAGATGAGCGCCGAATTGCTGATGGTAGTAGACTCTCTCATTGAAAGGTTTGATGATAATCCTAACCTGTAAATTACCTACTTTCAATACTTTCATCATATCTGTGATTCAGTACTTTGTATTTAGTATTTAGTATTCGGCATTGGGTATTTTGCATTCAGTATTCAGTATTTGATACTCGACATCTGGTGTTCAGTACTTCTTGCCTGGAAGTACCAAACACTGGATGTCAAGTACCATGTCACACTACCACATCTGTTACGAACTGGGATAGTTCTGAACACAACTGCCGCAAACAAGCGGGATCGAGAGTTGTGGTTTCAAGGTAAACAACGAAGACAGTCGAGTACCTGGAAGAGTACAAGACTGGCC
>MU172925.1:189799-204806 GCA_016695475.1 Suillus decipiens | reverse complement strand
CGTGGGCGAAAGTGATATACAAGGGAAAGATGACATAAGCAAGGAAAGTAGACGAGATAGAGAGAAAAGAGAGAGGGCATACAACGATTGTAACAACATCCTCAGTGCACAATATTGCCATGGACATTCAGGCAAACAGCATGGTACAAATGATTGCAGTATGGTATATGTACACTACTTCCTTCCCCTTCCTCTGGTCACCCAAGGCATACTGTCTAGTGGCTTGTGCAACATACTCCGGGTCATCCTGGCTGATGGTTCAATCAGTGCACCAACATTTGCTATCTTAGTCTGCCAGGGCTTTGGAAGTGATTTCGGGACTGTGAGTTTTTGATGTGCCCCTGATGGATTTCCTGCTCTTCTTGCTTTCTTGTGTGGTGATCTACCATCTGCAGAGTCATCATCAGCTTCCTCTTCTGTCTCCTGAGTGTTGCTCTGTGCTTCTGTTAATGAATCCTGAGGGCTTTGGTGGATTGCCCTTTTCTGCTTTCTGATTGTTTTGGTTGCAGGAGAAGGTGACTGGGAAGAGACCACTGATGGTACCATCTCACCATCCTTGTTTTTCCATGCTTTGAAAAGGAAGGTTGGACATTTGCCTGCCTCCTGCCGAGCATACCAGAAATTGAGCAATGCTGTTGTATCCCAATTTTGCAACTTCGATGGTTCCTTCAGGTCCACATCAGCTGGAAGAAATGTTCTTGCCACAAAGTCATCTTGACTGTGTAAGATGGCGCTCCATGGAATGACTGCCTTGTCATTCCCAGAACAAAGTCCTGTGTGCATGTGTTCAATACATTCAGTGATTTTCTTATAAGAGACTCACAATAGTGCGATGTAAGGAAAGCCCTGACTATGGCCTTCTTCTCCTCCAGTTTTGTCTCAGTGATGTCCGGAAGCACTGGCATTCCATCCTTATCCACTTCGAGTTCAAAAGCTGGTTTTTGGATTCTTTTCTGACCTCCTTTCACATGTTGTCCTCCATCCCATGCCCTGGCACCTATCATCATGACAATCAACACATTCCTCCTTGTATGCACAGTTCAAGCACTCACCAAACTGTTCCTGTGCCTACTCCTGCCAAACAGGCTCAATGGCCTCCCAGTCCTTTGTCTTCATGAAGCTGTCACCATCTCCTAAAGCCTCATTATTATCATGCCTGCATGATGTCTATTCAGACAGATCTGCCAGGACCAAACAAATTCACTTACATCCCAAAAAGTACCTCTCCTTGTTCATTCTTCCACGCTGATAGCATGAACACTCTCATCCTGCATTGCCTCCACATCTCTTTCAAGAAGTGCTCCATATATGCCAGGCCCTTCTTCTGAGTGACTTGTGCTTGTACCTTGGGAGGTGGAAAGTTGTTTGACCATTCTTCTGCTGTTTCTTTCACCTTCTCCAGCTCATCCTTGTCCAATTCTGCCATCACTCTCTTTACAGCTGCCTGATAATGCTTGAACATCCCAGGAGCTCCTGGCTTTGCCCTGGACTCATCCTCAATCCTCTTCAGCACCTCTTCCTGGCTCTGCTGGTAGATCACCATCCTAGGTGTCCATTTCCTCCCATACTTTATCATGTCCTTCCTCTCCTTTTTGTTGTTGTTGAATAGCCAAGTCTTGTACATCTGAGCATTGATGGATGAATGATATATTAATGTGTTAAATTTTCAACATAAAAAGGATCAATCACCTGCTTCCGCTTTTTCCATTGTCCTAGGTTGATTTTTGGAGCAAACAACCTGGCTGCTCGAGCTATGGCGGTGAAAACTCCCTGTTTCTTGCTCCTTTTTGCAGAAGTCCACTCAGGAAGGTAGCTCTTCAACTCTGCAATTTCCTTGTCTGTGAGCTTCTGTGTCTGTCGTTGATGTGCCCTATGTCTTCCTGAAGTTGAGTGAGTGGAATGTCCTGATCTGGCCATGGTGAATCAGAAAGGAAATTTGGCTGAGGTTAAGCAAGGTGAATTAAAAATGGTTACAAGTTGAACTTTGAGCAAAGCCTATCAGTTGGTTTATCAACCTATATTGGACAATGTGCCATTAATGGAAATGAATTTGTAATGAGCCTGAATTGGTAATGAGCCGACCAGACTGCAAACATTATATTGGAATAACAATACTGTTGAACTTCCTGAGCTAATCCTTTGCCTGCAACATCAGGAAAAAAAATGAAGATAGGTAGATGCACTCCACTGCAAAAGTCCCATGGGGTAGAAGCAAGGGGAAGCAAAGGCAGGAAGATTTGGGTCAAGGTCCCACTTGCAAGCACAAGATGACGTGCCTACAGGTCCATGCCTGACTCTCCTCCAGAATCACCAACACTTCAGCCTGTTCAGGCACCCCCTCCTTTGGATGACTTTCCTGGCAATGCTTATGAGCAAGACCAAGGCTCATTTGAGCCATTGCAACTCCCAAGAACCATGGCAAGTTCATGTTTCATGTTGGAGTGTCATTAAAACTATAGCTAAGTATAATGCACCCAGAGTCAAAATGACTACCTAAGGCAATGGCTGCCAAGGCAGGAATCATATCTACATCACCTCCTTGATAGAGAAGCTCCACCAGAAGACAGGAGATTTGTCATATGTGACCAGGATGGGGTCTACAAATGTCAAGATTGTCTTGGGGAGCCACTCTACTGCACTGGCTGTTGCCAGAGTCAACATCATCACAATCCTTTCCACTGGATCAGTCAATGGAATGGTCAATTCTTTGATCAGAGCTGCCTGGCTCATGTCAGACTAGTCATACACCTCAGTCATGATGGCAGACAATGTCTGGAACTCACAGATAAGTGGGATTTGTTTGATGAAGAACCTGAAGACCAGCTCGAACCTGAAGATCTACCATCTGTATCAGGACCTGAGTTCCAGCAGAAGGAGAATACCATGGTCATCATTGACAAGTCCAGAGTTCATCGCCTCGAGGTTTGATGCTGTCATTGTCCAAATGCTCTGAGTTCAGACATTCAATTGTTTCGACATGGATTTTTTCCTGCATCCTTCAACAGGCCAAAGACTGCCTTTACCTTTAGAGTCCTGGATGACTTTTTATTGGACAACCTATTACAGCAAGCTCCAGCAAATGACCTCAAGCATGTTTCCACACCTTGTTCTGGTAATGCCATATCTGCATCTGAAAGAAATTATATTGACAAAGCATGTCATATTCCATACATCCAATCTCAGATCCGATCTGATCTGATCGATCCTGCTTCTATCCGGACCACAGATCTGATCCGGATCAAACATCCAAGAGCCAGCTTCTTGTGTTCTAAGTCCACTGTGCATACTTGCTTCTATCCCCTTTCGGTGATCTACCTGTACTGGTGTCCCAGCTGTGTATATTCCTGTCCTGCTTACTGATCTGTTACCTGTGCTTCATATCTGACTCACATTTGCTGATCCACTGCGCATTTACTAATAGACTTCCGTTATACTTTGTGCATAGCTCTCCAGTTCCGGACTCGCTGATTATCTGTACTATCTGCCTACAGTATATAAACTACATGTACAACTCCAGAGAACCTTAGTTCGAATATCATCTTAGATTCTGCTCATTCCATTCATCTGAACCTGATCCTCTTCCAGCTCTAAGTATCTTCTGAGACTTAGGATTGATTCCTATAGTCTACATTTCTGACTCTACCTCCAGTAGTCTATATCCGTTAGTTTCTAGTACGGACCTCATCCGCTACTAGCTTTATACCTTGAATCCATCCATGCACTCCAGATACCCTCCGGACATACTCTTTCCATCCATATGTTTTGGATATACTTTGGACGTGCCATATCTGATACCTTCGGATCCGCTATGCAAGCACTTCCGGATCCTCAGACATAGATTGCTCCTCTGAAATAAAGGGTAGTACTTGGGAAAGGGGCACAGTGCACAAACTGAGGCCAAAGCCCTTCGGATCTCTCACCTATTGAGTATGGTCTTAACAAAGCACCTCAGAAGGACTGATACAGAGAGCTCATGAGAGTTGCTTGACAGTGGAGGCAGTTGAAGACCATGAAATGGCATGGCTTTGGCCATCGTTCCAATGACCCTAAAGCAGGAGATCTCACATTATTTTGCCCAGCTTGTCCTCAGCCTGGGATTAACATATCCATGTCAGGGGATGACTCCTTCAATGAGTGAGTCCCTTTCATGACATGAGTAAACTTTGCAATAATAAGAACTTCAAGCTGGAAATACACCCAGTCATTTGTGATGGATGGAAATTTCAAAGCCAAACATCTGCATCCCATCAAGCCACATGATGAGGTTTGGCTATCCGATGGGCTGGGATTCATGGTGGGAAAGGACAGGTATAAATTGCATCTTGCAGAGGCTTCTGACATGGTGGAAAAATCGAGCTGCAACAATCACTGGGCCGTAAATCAGGCAAATGCGGTTCGGCACAAGCTTGAGTCCATGGGCATTGGGGGGGTGGCATGTGCCCAACATGGTTGCTTCACCCCTCACTCAATGGTAGATTTTCAGAAAGGTGAAAGGCAAGCCAAACATGCAGTTCCACTTTCTAGGGATAACCATGCATCACTTGCAGACAAATGAACATGGACTATGCCCTTTGCGAGGCTGCCTGGCACAACATGGAAGGCATCACCAGGGCCATCACCTTCTATGATATCAACTGTCAATACAACAAGCACTTTCAGGATTGGGTGGATCAAAGCCAATTTCTTGAAATTGTCCCAGAACTTATCATCATTCCCAGAATTGGATTGTGGCATATGCATGGCCATCAAGACAGCTGCTATGTCTGGTATGCATCAAATTTCATTGAAGGTATCGGCCAGATCAACGGAGAGATCATGGAGACCCTATGGCCGCATCTCAACCTGATTTCCCCTGCTGCTCAGGGAATGTCATCACCACATCGACAGGAATGTCTTGATTATCAGATGAATGATTCTAATTTCTGCAAAATGATCTGCATGAAAAGGACTCTTTGCCGGAAATACAAGCTGGCTAAGAATGGCATCACTGAGAGTGGCAGGGCTTTCGACAGGCTCGATGAAGCTGTGCCTGGCCATTTAAAGACAGAATGGTTAGCCCAAGAGAGGGTCACTCAGTTCAGCAGAATCAGGGATCCTGCAGCGATGGACTTATATGACATCAATATCAAGAAGGGTGAGTACGTTCTTGGCCTCCTTGAAGGTCCAAATTCATTTTGCACTCAGCACCTAGCAAAAAGGAGATAGAGCTCAGACTTCTAGAGGATGGTAATGCCCATAATGCAGCACCCTCTCGCAGATCTGTTGCAATGTGGATATCCATGGGGTTGGCAATTAAAGAGGCTCAAATTGCATTGCTGATTGAGATTCGACGAATGGGAAGAAGGCCAACAAAGACACAGAGACTAGATATCGCCCAGCAATGAGATCGCCTTCAAGGCCAAATAGATGGATTCACTCAGTCTGCTCTTATGCATCTCGGAGGGGAATTCGATGCAGATGATGATCCTGATGACTTCAACATAGATATTCTTGATGATCTCGAAGATGACCCAGCACATTTTACTGAGACATCCAATGTATGGACAAACACCCCTGAGCTCACCATAATTCCATTGCCATTAAACCTCAGGGTTGATCAGTGCAGACTCTGTATGGCAGATAATCTGATTCCACTGGAGATGTCACTTCATGAAGGGCAGGCTAATGATGCCCTTCATAATCTCAGCATTCATTTGTGCAACAAGGCTATCCTGTTCTGAACAACAGTCAGGCAAGCCAAATCCCAAGCACTGAAAACTTGAGCTTGGTCCTAGGTGACATCTGTGCAGCAGGCAGTATCCCTCCATGCCAGTATATATATGAGGACCAGGAAGCAAATTATACGACTGGAGCCGGTGTGACAGTCTAGCTGGCACTAGCCTTACATAGGTCCATTTCCATTATTGTCTAGCCCCTATGCCGAATAGTGCGACCACCCCTAACCCTAGCACTATCGATATATACAGTTACTGAGGTTACTGCTCCCTTGCTGGACTACCGTGCTGCAGTACCGAGACACATTTCACGAGCTGATGCCCATCAAATGCCCATGCCATGCCAACTAGTTCCATTTGGTGTGTAGTACATTCCCATTTACCACTGCTGATCCCACGGCAAGCTTTATTACATGTAGAATGCATGCTGCAGCACATGCAGCACTATTACATATTGCTAGGGCTAAGTCTCGCATACTCGCTACTACTCTCGCCTATTGATTCCACATACTTACGATGTATGATAAAAGACTGTTGACTTCTCCTCCATTCGACACTCCCCTTCTACCATACAGCGGCAGGAGAAGTCACTTACAATCATTTTTTTATATCATATCATTCATTAGATGGGATTCCCGTACCACCACCGCTCTTGCTATACGCAATTATATTTTCTTTGAAATCCAGATATCTTTGAAGGATCCTTTGATGTTCCTCACTCTCAATGCTTCCCTTACCGCTATCTTTGCTGAGCACCGGCATTCATCGGTATCATCGGTTTCATCGCTATCATGCTATCACTCTTCGCTGACCCCCGGCATACCGAGCTATCACAGTTATCAGCATATGCTATCACCACGCTCGTCATTAGCGACCCTCATGGCATCATCAGTATCACCAGTACTATTGGTATCTATCTTTTGCACAGCGCTTAACATCGGCACCCACGGAATACGCAGCGCTATCTGTGGCAATGCTACCACTAGCATCGGGATCACTTTATAGGAGCATCACATGTCTTATAGCAGTGTTTGACGAAGTATATTCACCTGCAACCCCTCGGGTCGAACATTCTTGCACTGCAAGAATAGCAGCTAGGCAAGCACTCGACATATACTAGTCTAGGGGAGGTAGTTCACTATCAGCCTAGCTAGATTGTAGTCTTTACACCGGGGCAAGACCAGCTTCAGAAATACAAATTCCTGCTTCGTGAGCAGCTCAAAGTCAGCTCTGCCATCAGCAATCCAAATGCCCAAGGTCAGCGAAATGAGTCCCTTGCCTGGTTCTGATCTGTCAAAGTTGACCTGGGAGTCCGAACCACTCATGGAATGAGAAATATGAGTTCCAGCATGCTTGACATTTCCTGCTGTGACCTGACAGTACCCATCCAAAGTTTACTGAGTTCATTGGCTTTGGGCAAAGGCACTGTGGGATCGATGGAAGGAAGAAATAGAATTGGTCCAATTGGAGATGAATTGGACATGCAACTTTTTCTTGTGGAAAGCAGGCCAATGGGGTGACCGGATGCAGGAATCATTGGTGAAAGATCTTCTGGGTCATGCATGCTACTCCTGAAGGCAATCCCACATGTATTCATTACTGGCACAGGATACACAGGCAGCATTTCAAGCCCTGCAGATGGTGTCAATGGATGCTGATGATGAATGAATTTATTTTGCTGATAATTTGCAAAACCAATTTCCACCCAAACCTGAGTGCCAGGAATTGTCCAGGTCAGTCCACCCAATCTTGACTCCCAGGAATTGTCTGGATCAGCCTATGTCTGATTTTGAGTTTCTTATCCATCCATCAGTGACTGCTATCTGCATATCTGAAACAACTGTCATTGTCATTGCCAGTGTCATAATCCTGCATCAACCATGTCTGTATCTGCTGCATCCACTACTCATACTGAGACTTCTGGTAATCATTACCAACCCCTCACCCTGGGCATGGCAGATATTTCCTGTACATTGGAAATGGCTGCATCACGCATCCATGCATGTATCTCCCAATATCAGAATGAGGCTGCCAACAGCAATATTCCCTCTGCTGCCCGGTGTGACGGTCAAACATTCTGTGACCTGTCAGTAGCCTTTTCTATGAAGTATGACCAAACCCCATCGTTTCCGAGGCTTTGGACCTGTGGACCTGCAGTTTCCAAGATTCCCACACTTCGAATACCTTTGCACTTGTCCTCCCTATGTCCAGTCCAGTCCTAGCTAACCCCACTGGTGAGTTGTCAATTATTTTGCACATTCTTATGCCTCACGCACCATTATTACATGTATTATCATAAGCTGCAATACCTCATGGCTTTTTACATACAAACATTGGCCGAAGCAGACTCACCTAGTTTCGCCTATACCACTCCAGACTTTTATGTAGCATGTTATAAGGGACCTGTAGACACTATTCCATACCATCCTGTAGAAGGGGGATCGCCCCAGATACTTGGTCCCTGTCTAACAAGCCATAGGCAGGCAATTTTATAATCCATTCATTATCATTGTGCAAAACACTATCCTCATCATCATATCAACCCTCCCATCACATCTATAACAACCCAAAGCACTTGCACTCTTTTATTATCCTCTCAGTCATTACCAACCTGTGGACCCGAAATTCCCATGCAGTATAGCCATCAGATTTGCCCATAGAGCTTCAAACTTTTGTGTCCCATATAGTGTGTACTTTCTTTTACCTCAGTAGACAGCAGATCCCTTGGGTTGAATGTACTTGTCCTACAAGTGTAGCAGCTAGGCAAGACACTCGACATATACTAGCATAGATGATAGTTTGCTATCATACTAGCTAGATTGTAGTCTTTACAATTGGAGCCCACCGCAAGGGGTTCTTTGGTATATTTCTGTCTTTGCTCAAAACCGCTTACCATGTATTTCGTGCTGACAGTTCGAGATATCAACCCATACCAAGCACCTATTCATGACTATGTTCTATATGCCATTACGCCGCACACTGGCAGCACCATTCTTCAATGGTAACCCAGCAGGCTTACTAACATTTCTCATTACAGTAGATCAACTTGCCGACATGGCCAGTATCATGGAAGTAGCACATATCAAAGTGGCCACACAGTATGCTCACCCTGATGAAGCTGAGCTATGGGAATGTCTAGAGGAATACAATGGTAATGATTATGAAGAATTCGCTAATGCAGTTTTGTACGCATATCCAGGTCATGGCAACGAAATGTTCAAGCATGCGGTAGCTTGCTCAGCAGATGCTCCACTGATGGACTCCTATGAGGAGGACACTATTGAGTGCTCTGACGCAGATACACATCACACTGTAATATCCCCTATTACCGACACTGAAGAACAAACAACGCCTACCAACATCATGACAACACTGCTAACATTTGAAATCATACTGACGGCATGCCTAGACAAAGTCCCAGTACTAGCGGCATCATCGCTCAACATGGCGCTAATGCCAGTCCAACATAGCGAACCAAGTTTGTTACCAGATGATATATGCAATGCTGACAATACTGTACATGATTCTTATAGTGAAACACTTATCCCCCTGGAAAGCGTGATTACTGTTACCCATAGCACTACTACCAAAGAAGAAGCAGGCACCACCAAGATAGAGCACGAATGTCTACTGACAAGGTATAGT
The DNA here is from genome assembly GCA_016695475.1 of Suillus decipiens. Classification (NCBI taxonomy): domain Eukaryota; kingdom Fungi; phylum Basidiomycota; class Agaricomycetes; order Boletales; family Suillaceae; genus Suillus; species Suillus decipiens. Next base: position 195,447 of record MU172925.1, on the reverse strand, counting down.
ATCAATATCAAAGCAACTCCATTCACAGAAACAATCACTGAAGCCGTTACCAGATGTCCACCGCTAATCGAAGTATTGCCATTACAGATAAAGACTATGCAGCAGAACCTGCAGCCGCCATGTGCACCCAGGCTAGTGCTTATAGAAGAAATACCAGACGCCAATGACAGCCACCCTAGGCCTTATAGTATCATTCACCATATCATGGCTAACAGGTTTATCACCAGTCACCGGCATCAGCATTTGGCTCAGGAAGCAAAGTGTTGCCCTCAGCATGCTAGCAACCCATTAATATTTGCTTCACAGTACAACAGGCCATCACACACCTGCATAGCACTATCATGGTATGAAAGCAGGACAAGAGGTTTCCATTGCCGAAGAAAGAGTTAAATTGAAGAAGAAGAATAGCGCCAGTCCCAGCGCTCGTATACCTGCCAGTGGTAACCCAACAGCACCATCCCATACCTATACCAACACTCGCTAATACCACCCTCATTCATAAAAAACACAAAAACGAAGAAAATAATATATTCCAAGTACGATACTCTCCATTTTACCCCGGGCTTCGACCAGTGACCATTTTCATTCACTATATATCACACCTACATGGCAGCACTCACATATGATACTCGCCACGAGCGCAGAGACAATATACTTACACAAAGGACTACCGAAGACTAACTGATAATGCACACAGACATTTACTGTACCTTTCACTTTCTACCACAGAGGCAGCGCACCCTGCCCATTCATTATCAAACAGACAAAGAAGTATACCGATAGTCATCAGCGGTATCCCGAAGGCAGGAATAGATGACGGCAGAAGTAGCAATGAAGACAAGATGAGCAGTACCTTGTGTGGCTTCCAGTATTCCTTTTCTTTTTATCTTAGCTATGTGCAAGCAGTCACTTACCTTATGTTCTTTTTACCTTAGGCACCAAATGGACTAGTGCACAGCATTTGGACATGGCATTTTGGTGGCATTTGGACTCAAGCAGACTGCGGACACTTAGGATTCACACATGGGATTCAGGCAAGCCTATAAGCGCCTATCATTACTAAGGACCGCACTATCCTAAGCACTACTCTATAGTACAAGGAGAAAAGAGAGAAAAGATTAAGTACTCTAATTATTTTCTAAGGCGGTCCAAGCAGCCGCGGAGATACCTCATCCCAGCTCCCATCTCCTTCATCAGGCCCTCTGCCTGAAGGAAGCACACCTCCATGTGCTCCAGCTCAGCACCCATCAAGAACTCTAAGTCCTCCTCTTCCCTCAACTCCTTCAACTGCCACTGGAACAGCGCCAAGTCTGTGGGAGTCTCCTCCCTAGCCTCTGTGATCATGGCAAGGCTCTCCTTCCTTGTGACCTTAGCCAGGCACGGCAGTGAGACAACCACGGCATCCTCATTATCTGAGAGCTCAATGGCTCCTTCAGGCATCTTGCAACACCTGGTCACAATGGTACCCTTGGATGGGCCGGGCACAGCGATCTCCACCATGGGGACTCTAGTATGATGAGCTATAGAAATGAGTCAGCAAAAGCGCAAAGTCCAGTAAAAGAAAAGAACACTCACCAGTGTTGTGCGAGCACCTATGTTTAGTGCAGCGGCATGGCACACACACCTTGCCAGGCTCACCAATGCACACTAAGTCCCACCTAGTGCAATTGGTGCACTTGGTCAGGAGGTACAACTCCTTACCATTGTTGGATGCACGCATGCAGCCAACCTTCGGCTAATTCTCTTTGGCACAGGGGCCTCTTCTTCATCCTCCTCATCAGCATCAGCAGCAGCCTCTGCTACCATGACAGTCTCCTCCACTACCTTTTCTTTCCCCTTACCCTTCTCCATCTCCTTCACTGCTTGCTCTGTGGCTATCTTCTTAGCATGCAGCTGGTCCCTGAACAGCTGCACGGACTCTACCACTGAGCTAGCAGCAGCAATCTCAGTGCTCTAAGTCAAGCTAGAAAAACACTAAGTCAAAAATCAATAACAAAAGAGAAAAAGGAAGCGCACCATTAGCTTGTCCCAGCCTGAGATCCAGATCTCTTTATCCTCTGCAAGTTCTTCTTTGTCGTCAGGGATTGACTTCACAAAGGCCTCAAGTTTCTTGTGAAGGATCACAAACTTCTTTTGAGGGCCTGAAAGAGTGGGCACAGTAAAAGAGGAGAAGTTAAAAGTGTAGTTCGACATTATTAGGTTGTAAAAAGATGAGGGGAAAACCATGCAGACAGCAGCTAATTTATAGGGATTACCGATCATGGCCACAGAACCACGTACCCACACTTCCACTTCCTTATGGCAATCACTGAGACACGCATTGCACTACATGACTTCTATGATCGAAATTCTGCTAAGTCCCTTGCTGACAGCATACCTGACCAGGGACAGTCAGATTTCAAAGTCCCTGGGGGATGTGACAGTCTAGCTGGCACTAGCCTTGCATAGGTCCATTTCCATTATTGTCTAGCCCCTATACTGCATAGTGCGACCACCCCTAACCCTAACGCTATCAATATATACAGTTACTGAGGTTACCACACTCCTGCCGGACTACCATACCGCAGTACCGAGACACGTTCCACGAGCCAATGCCCATCAAATGCCCATGCCATGCCAACTAGTTCCATTTGGTGCATAGTACATTCCCATCTACTGCTGCTAATCCCACAGCAAGCCTTATTACATGTAGAATGCATGCTGCAGCACATGCAGCACTATTACATATTGCTATGGCTAAGTCTCGCTTACTCACTACTATTCTCACCTATCGATTCCGCATACTTATGATGTATGATAAAAGACTGCTGACTTCTCCTCCGTTCAACACTCCCCTTCTACCGTACAGCAGTAGGAGAAGTCTCTTACAATCATTTTCTTATATCATATCATTCATTTGATGGGATTCCTGTACCACTACTGCTACCGCTATACAGAAATACATCTTCTTTGAAACCTAAATATCTCTAAGAATCCTTTGATGGTCTTCACTCTCGATGCTACCCTCATCACTATCTTTACTAAGCATCAGTATCCATTGGCATCATCAGTATCATTGTCATCATGCTATCGCTCTTTGCTGTCCCTCAGCATACAGCGCTGTCACAGTTATCAGTACATGTTATCATACCACTCATCATTAGTGCACCCCACAGTATCACTGGCATCACTGGTATCCAGCTTTCACAGGATGCTTAGCATTGGCATCCACAGAATCCACAGTGCTATCAGCAGCAATGCTACCGCTATCATTGGCATCACCTTATAGGAGTATCACACATCACACATCAGCGCTTGATGAAGTATATGCACCAGCAACCCCTCAGGTCGAACGTTCTTGCCTTGCAAGTATAGCAGCTAGGTAGACTTCGACATATACTAACCTAGGTGGTAGTTCGCTATCATACTAGCTAGATTGTTGTCTTTACACTGGGTCTTGGAACTTGGTATGCTCCCAGAACTCAGTATGCTTCTGGAACTCAGTATGTCCCACCCGAATTTCGGTAGTTGGAACCTCTGGCTGGCATCTCATAGTGCAATGCAAGCTTTGCATGCTGATTTTTACATGCTACAGGACAATTTGAGTGCCATGAATGTCCATGTCAAGAGAGTACCTGCTTCCACTGACACTTGGTATGCTTTACCCGAATTTCAGCAGTTGGAACCTCCAGCTGGCTTCTCAGGGCAATGCAAGCTTCACATGCCGGTTTTCACATTCTGCAAGTCAACTCAGTGACTTTGAATTATTACATCCTCCAATTTGGATGATATACAACTACCACAGCGGATTATACAGCTGGGCCTACCCATCAATATTATATACCACCCTCTGCCCACCATCTAATATAATATATGATATATCACCCATGGCCTACCCATCTAATTCAATGTATGTCTGGGCCCACCCAGATATCTGATAACAAATACCCTTAGCATACCCATCCATCTGCACATCTACATTAGTACACTCATCTACATTATATTCAACTACCTCAGCCCATCAGTCTATAGAATATTCATGTACATCAGCCCACTCATCTACTCTACATATTCCCTACATCGGCACACCTGCCTCCATCAGAAATAATATTTCTCCCAGCCCATCCATCATAGTTGAAGATATACTGAGATGGGCCTACCCATCTCCATCAGTAATGATATCCCCCTGGCCCTCCCATCTCCATCGGAAATAATATTTATCCCAGCCCATCCGTCATATTCAAGGATATTTCTACCATGGGCCCATGATCCGCTGGCTGTATTAGATGGGATATTATACATGTCCGCTGACTCGTATAATACAGAGATGAGTCACTGTAGTATGTGCATTGATTCTATCAGTGTAGCACCTCAGCACAAGAGAGTAAGTGTTGTCAAATTAGTTTTATGACATCTGTCACAACCCTTATAACCACTTAAGGCACGGGCAGAGACTAGGACTCAAACTGAAGGTTATCACAAGAGAGAGGAAAGCAGGTACGTCTTGGTTGCTACTAAGTGTAGATACAAGAGGTTTGAACTGAAGAACTACTACGGCAAAACTAGCTAACTATATAAGCATATTGAAACTGAGATACAAACTGAGTCTGAAACTACTAGCCAATCAGAAAATAGAAAAGAGAATCGTACGATGTGATGTTGTGACATTGTTGATGACATCATAATGACATCATATTCTAGAAGATTCTAAGATCACGTGACACTATCTTATCTTATCTTATCCAATAGCATCATAAAAGATCTCTTCATCTTCATCAGGGAGTTCGACTATAGAAGCGGATGTAGGGATTTCGGTAGGGTTAGGGTTTGTCTTAGTGCTGGGTTTAGACGCTTTAGGAAAATTGAGAAAAGAATAATGATTTGTGTGAGGAATTCATGACAACATCCCTATGAGGTGCTCTACATGCTTCAGGTAAAATTTTATGAGTACCTTTGCAGGATCTTTGGGATCTGGGTGATTTGTGTTGGGCAAAGGTTGGAAATTATCACTATTTCATCTCTCACAACTGCAACATCCAAGAATATTTTATTCTATTTATACAGAACATTACTTCTAGGTACTCTGCACATGCCTGAATTTTTTCAATGTCAGTTGAGCACAATGTTGAATCATTATGAGCATTTTAAAAAGTTTTGCATATTAGCAACTGTGGAAATATTACCAGGAATAATAGTATGTTTCCACATCCCAAGTTCATTTTTGATCCTTTCTGGATGTCCATTGAGAAGTTCATGGACCCAAGCAAAGCCAAACAATATAGAAGTATGATATCATTCTTTATCAAGGTATGGAGTAATATAGGCTACAGCAATTGTAATAATTAGCTGTGCAATCATTGCTGCGACAGTCCACAAGAGATGGAGTCTTTGTGGTAGGTCCTTTGGACGAGACATAGTATGATGTCAGCGCAGTTTTGCCCCTATGTTAGGGTTGGGTGAGTGACATCGGAAGGTGCCAAAAAGTCACGCCATGTTGTGTGGGAATAATCTGTACAAATAATCTGTTGCTGTACAGGCCCTAAGTTAATGGGCCTGGCCTGTGGTTTGACCAGGCCCAAGCCCTCTGAAGCCAGGCCTGGGCCTGTTGGATTCCGACAATCTGGAAAGAGAAGAGAAGACGATGGCCGAAGAATCCGAGAAGCAAGGCA
>MU172925.1:75100-164872 GCA_016695475.1 Suillus decipiens | reverse complement strand
GCACACCTAAGTCTTAGTCTAAAGCGAACTTACCTTGCCTCGACTCAGCTAGTTCCGTGTACCTCTACTCGGACCTATCTTCGTCGTTGTAGAACATATTCGACTCAGCCAGTCTAGTCCTCTCAGGCACTCGACTGTCTTTGTCGCTTACCTTGAAACCACGACTCTCGATACTGCTTGTTTGCAGCAGTCGTGTTCAGAACTATCCCAGTTCGTAACACCTTCTGACCTTTGATCTTGTCAGAAAGGATCTTCTTCCCATACATCTCAACATGAACAATCTAGTGTGAATCATTAGTATGTTGTAATGTATGATAACTGAATTGAGACTTACTTTGACAAGGACCGGACTCTTGAGGAACTCATCAGCCATCATGACATCAGGTCTTGCAAATAGAACAGGCACCAACTGAATATATTCTCCTTCACCATTTCTCTTCAGCAGAACAAGGCCTTGTTATTCCACTGTCTGATGTCTGTCTGAGATGCAAAGAGTGATGGATCGAGTTTGAGTGTTGAGAAAATAATGCCTGCACAGTCTTTGATAGCATATACAATGTTGGAATGCTCTGCACTAACTGCAGTATGAAACTAGTAGTAATAAGTGTATAGACAAGTTGTATTAATAAGAAATGAAAGTACATACCAGAGAATCGAATGGTGTATATTTCTCCATAGACTTGTGGAGATCCTTGGGCACACACTGATACAACTCTGCCATAGCGCCATTGAGCTTGGCATCAGGAGAAGCCCAACACATAGGACTACATGGGTCAACATCAGGCTGGGGAGTTGTTGGGAATACACTGGGAATAACCCAGAAATGATAGAATAGTGTATACATCTTCCCTTGGGTAGTGGTCCTGGTATCAAGTGCAGACATCTTCTTGAGGGTGCGGTTATGGCTGCCGGCAGGAACAGTAGCTGAAAGCACAAGATAGTCCTTCTTAAGAGCTTGAAAGTCTACTCATAGTGCATCGTACACTTGTTGAGCAGTTTCAAGAGCCTATATATACAGAATCATGTTAGTACAATGAGAGAATGACAGACTAAATAAATTTACCTTGTGAACTTCATGCATTAGTGCATTAGGCTGAGGAATGGAAAGGATTGTCCTTAGCATGTCCAGGTCATCATCACTTGAGCCTTCGGCATCAGAAGTTTTGGTGTCATTGACAGCATTGAGCTTGGCTCCAAAGTCCTTGCTGTCATCAGAATTTCTGCCAGGCATTGCTCTGAAATAGACAGTAATAACAAGCTAGTGAGGATGGGTGATGGTATTACATGAACAGCAATGAACCTGAAGGTGCTGCTTATGAGGTGACAGTTCATCTCCATCACTATCACATAATGCAGCACTGTCTGGAGTGATGATAAGTCATTATTATGACACAACACTGCTTTGTATGCATTACCACTTGTCAACCTCAGGTCTACTGACTCTCCCATCTTTGGTATTAGATGGCATGGCTGGACAATATCGTCCACATGAATCACTGCTGCATTGCGTCGAAATTGGCAGGTTGAGTGCAACAATTGTCGCATTTGAGAGGATGGATCAGGTACTCTCAAAGGAGTGAACAACTCTATGTAAGCAAGGGGTCTTGAGTCTTTGCCAAACTGACGAGGGAGTCGAAATATCATGCGTACTTGACCCACTCACAAACCTGCAGCAGACTGATCAGATTGGTGTGACACCAAAACAAAATGAAACTTACCATCCAGAGTCCCCAAGTGTGGAGTGCGAGATCCAAGTGATATTAATGTCATATCAAATTGAGCTGGAGCACCAGGCTTCTGTCCCAAAGGAAGTTTCTCTGGTGTTGCTCGAATGCACCTGCACATTGGAGCCTCACCAACCCTAGAATCAGGCAGCGTCATGATAACTACTTGATGATAAATGTCGAAACGGTCCTGAATGCCTGGTACAAGTGTGTTGTGCAGGAGATTCGAGCGAATGAAAGTTCAGAGAGCTGCAAGAAAATCAGTCATGCCATGTGCATGCACAACATTGTGAACAGATTGGTGTGGATGCGCAGGAATCTTGGCAAGTACATGGGTCACTCCAAAATGAGCAGCAGGTGTTGCACAAGCAATAGCAGCCTCTGTTTCTTCTGAGCTCATGTCCGAATTTAAATCCAAATCTGAGTCCAATTCCATCTGAGCTGCAGACTCTCGCAATAGCCAATCAAGGTATGCACTGCGCAACAAGATGGCTTCCTGCCTTTGAAGCCACAATACCATCTGTTCCTCATAATCTCGTTTATTGCTAGCATGGTAACCATCCTTTGCAAAGTCTATATGCAAATGCTCTGGAAGTTCTGAGTTAAAACCATCAGCTGCACCAAATAATGATATTGACTGGACATAATGGGTGAGTTGGTGTAATTTAGGTATGTTGAAAATCTGGTATTGACTTGAAGCGTGCGTCCATTTCTTCCTCCCCAATAATTTTGACACACCACTTAACCAGATGATCCTTGAATACACCTTTATGCATTTGGTGCAAAAGGTCGGGTGTGAATGCCTGGAAAATGTCACAGTGAGGCAAATCAAACCAGAACAGTTTATAAATGGCATGTAGCCCATTCTCCTCGAATTCCGGTGGGTGCTGACTGTTCTTGCACCTTTCCAAGATATTTTTTGTTGACTCAGCATTATGCATCTCTGAGTCGAGTCCCTCTCCTTGCTCATTCGCTCCTACCAGGCACTTTGGACAACAGTTTTCCTTACAACAGGAGACCAAACACTGCTCTGGAAAATCTGCAACATACACAGCCAGAATCAGATAGACATGCCAAATCCACAAGTCCACACAGACCATGTCCACACCCTCATTTTCAGCAGTGATTAGAGGATGGAGGAGGAGACCCATGCAATAATGGAACAATCTATATCCAGCCAGGGAGCATGCATCAGGAGTAAAACAGTCAAACTTCCCTGCAGGTAAGTACCCAATGAGCACAGTTGCTTGTGCTGATACCTGACGCCTTTTTGCTTTGGCAATGTTCTGAATAGACATGTATACCAGCCATGCTGACTTATCCCCTCGAAATTGGAACAATGAAGTTTTGTCTGAAGCTAGAATAATCGGAGCGATTGTGGCTCCCTCAGGCAAAATTTTCTGCATGAGAGGTCAGACCGGTCAGTCCATTCCTTATTGCTATCTCTGGCACAATCTTACCTGTTTCTTGCCCCACCAGTCTGCAGTCCACATCTTGTCAACAACTCGATGCTTGCCTGCACGATCTGAAAAAGCTCTGGCTGGGGTATAGGCCATATCCTCCTTGAAGGTAGGATTTCTGATCAGCTCCTTCACACATTCAACTGGATCTCGACTCTAAAGTTCAACCTCTTCTTGCAACAGCTGTCCATTCTCGTCCTCATGATTTCTGCGCATGGTGACCTTCTTACAACTCTATGCAGGACCATGCGGAAGTTCATCAATCCTTTGCAAGAATGAGCAATTATTGTGAAAAGGAAGCTTTGAGCAGTTCTGAGTTTAGTAGCCATATCAATACAGTGAGTTTGAGTTCAAATTTTAGATCAATACTTTGGAACTTACTATGGGTAGTTTCAGAAATTCGTTGGTCTGTCTTTGACCGAGATTTTTGACAAGCCATTGGGCTAGACCCCACTCTTCTCTGGTAAGTCATATCTATTTAATATATGCTTTGCCACATTGATCAAACACTCACGCATTCTCAAAGGGTGCCCATGCATCTTCGCCCTCTTCATTTTGCTCTCTTCTATACCTATCAAACATGGTCTCCCCTTTGTGCTGTGCCCAACCCACGCCTTGCTGAGGTTCGAAATACCAGCTGTTATTGGTGAGTGGTGATGTGTCTTCATCAGCGACTTCTTCAACTGTGACCCAACAGTATTTGCTGAGTGTAGGGTTCCAATCCACATCTGGAGATGAGTACAGGTGAACTGGGGCAGTGTCTTCATGAGGGAAGTCAACATCTGGTGCATCCAAGTTATCTGCATCTACCTCTTCAATCATTGATAACCACTCCCTTTGACATTCAGGATGCCCTACAATGTGTCTCTTGAGACCCTTGGATGTAGGGGTCACCTTCCCACAAAACATACAAGTAGGCATCACTGGTTTGTTGTGGCCAACATCGCCATTCTTCACTTCCTAATACCCTTCTTTCCAGCACCTAGCGACCAGCTACAAATGCTGAAGCTTCTGCAATCACAAATGCAGTTCATTCATGGTATGAACCCTTTCATGCGCCACCCTTCATGCCCATCCAACTTCCTTTTGTCCACTTCCTTTTGACTGTTCCTCTCATCTACTCTAACCCTTAACCCTCTTGTTCTGTTCGCCACATAGTTTCCCTTCTCTCTTTCCTTTGCATGGCTAGTGCACGCCTCATAGACCTTACCTCTTTCCTTTGCAAATGTAGAGTTCACACCTTGAATATCTTTTATTTAGTTTGTTATTCGCATGCCTCATCTTTTTCTCAAATTTCTCAAATTCCTCGTTTTCCTCTTCTTTTTCATTTTTCTCATTTGTCTTCACTCTAACCTTTGCAAATGTAGAGTTCACACCTTGCATCCCTGCATGGCATTTGTTTTGATTGTTTTTTGCATGCTTGTTTGCACATGCATTCTCTTTGTATAGTTTGGTTCGTTTTTTTCCATCATTATTCAGTCATCCCCATGTGTCACTATTCATCCCTGACTGACTAACATCCCCGACTGACTAAACTAAGCTAATGATACCATGCACTGCTAGGAGGAGTTCCAAAAGTTGAACTTTGCATGCCTCTTGGCACTGCTGCTTCTCCATGCTCCAGTGCCCAAGTATCAACTCCTGGACATATGACTGGTGAGTCACAGGCCCTTGGATGCATTCAGAGAGTTGCGCTTTGCAAGCCTCCTCACAACGCCTCAGTTCAGCATCCCACCGTTCTAAGATAAGGGTCCACAGGTAAGTCTGGGAAGTTGTGATGGGTCCTGGTGTCTGATGAAACAGTTGCAATGTATAATGAACCTCAGGTGGACCAGGAGGACATGGACCCTCCCTAGCCTGTCCAGGGGCCATGACTACATGGAAGGGTCAACTTGGAGGAGGTACAAGCCTACTCGAAGGTCAATGTGGGTCATGGAAGTTCTTGGAGTAACACACTGTGGGCTGACATCAAGTTCAGTATCATTCAGTTCGCTGAATGGTGAGAAGACCAAACTGTGGCATTGGTTAGCGCATGGTGAGTCTGAGACAAGCCTAACACTTACTATTTGGGCATTTTGGTGAGATTAACAGTGAGATTGGTAGTAACCACATGCTGTAGGTGTTAGACGTATCTCATTTCCTAACATTTCCACCCTCTTTTTATGCTGTTGATTGGTCAGACCTAAACTCTAACTTCGAAATCAACAGAACTCAAAGTGGTCTGTTGATCAGACACCATGGCAAGAATATTTAAAAGGTATGTTTACCTGTTTTAATTTGGTTGCTGACAACCCTGAATTCATGGCAGGAAAATTCGCCTCTCAAAGGGGCTCTCAAAAGGCAATCTTGCAGGCCCAGGATGACCTATGTGCAGAGATGGTGTCCACAGCCAGGCGCACCACAAGTGGTCATCAGCGCCGGCCAACCAAAAAAGAGACCTATCAAAGTAAGGTACTCTGTTGTTGCTCAACTCATGTTTGACTTATGTGTACTTGACAGTTTTAAAAACTTGTCGAGGTCCAGAACATAAAAAAGCCTTAGAAATCAAGGTGGAGAAGCATAACTTAAAGGCGCTGCAGACGAAGTACCAGAGGAATCCTGAAGTCTTTAATGATGAGCCCACTGAGCTTCTCAGTGACATTGACAGGGATGAAGATAACATGGTCAGTTTCTTATTCTTCCAGGAATTCAAGTGCTCACAACTACACCATAGTTTCACATCACACTCTACCTCTGAAGCATCAGACACTAACATTCAGTGCAGGGAAAACACCTCCTGCTATCTTAGGATGTATGGATCCGAGTCAGTTCATTGCCAAGTCAAATAAAGGTACTCAATCTTAGCTTGAGCATTCTTGGACTAACTAACTTTGCGCAGCTTCTCCACCTGTCGTCTCATCCAGCGACTCTAGCAGTGACAGCAACAGTGATTGCAATGACAGCAACTCTAACCCTAACAACAGTGATATCGAGTCTATCTGGGGGGGCCATAACACCATTAACAACAATGCCGATGTGGTCAGGTCCAAACACAAGCTGGAGGACATTGATGAATCAAAAGCACCAAAGTTCTTAAAATGTTTAAATGGAGGACGCCAGTGATTAAGGGCCAGTGATTTCGATGAGAACACAAAGCTTGTGCTCACCATTGCCACATCTATTTACCAGTATCTAATCATCACTCAAACACCTTTCCCCAAGTCACTCATCATTGAGACTAAACTAGCAAAGCGTGCGTGGCGTGAGGCTTCAGATGTCGCTGGACTTACAGTCCAACTTATGCCTTCGTTGGTCAAAATGGTGAGTGCCCAATATGTTAAGTAACCCTGGTTGATGCTATGTTTACTGTGCAGATGATGAGGCACACCTCACATGTGCATGGGGAGCTCAAAACCAAGATGCATGGTCTCACAGCCTCCTTTTTTGGCTTCTGCACAAGCTGTTCTATTGCAGCCATCAAAGCAAACTGGGACTTGGCCGAGGCACTCAAGGAAGGGGTGTCCTTCATTTTTAAGGTATGTCTGCTTGAGCTTGGTTAGTCGTTGTCTAACCAGACATGTTATAGGATTGGGAAATGAAATCCAGCATATACAAATTGTTACAATCGCTGTACGCCCCTATTCATTTTCCCTCTTTGCTTATGTCACTATTACCTTAATGGCTGTATTCTCACACGATCCCATGATCACTCCATTTCTCCCACAGTCACTTGACTGTACGTTCTATTCTGTTTCCATCCTATTCTATAACGTTCTGTCGACGTCATCATCCCATGACGTTCTCTTGACTCATACCTTCCACAACGTTCTATCATATTCTATTGACTCACGTCGTTGTATACTATACATAGTTACTTGCCATTTATATCTGTCTCAAGCCTGCCCTAAAGTTCCTACGTACTTTAGTATTTAAAGGCTCTCCTGTACTTGTAGATTCCTCACTTGAATCTTACTAGGTTTTACCTGGAACATCCTTCGCTAGAGCCTCTCAACTCTAGTCGTCATTGTGAAGCTGTCTTCTAAGTCTTAGCACTCCTAAGTCTTAGTCCGAACACAGTTATATTCGACTCAGCCAGTTTCATACTGCACTCAGCACGAAACCATCTGCGTCGTCTGACAACGTCGTAGTCTTTTCTACATAAAGCATTGATACGTTAATGACCGCTGTTCTCTTTTGAACCGTCGTTCAACGAGCCCATCCTAGTCGTAACACAAATCTGATTTAATCCAGTCAGGGATAAATGATATGTGGTTTGCGAACTGCATTGATGAAGGTATAGTCTATGCAGAATACTTCGACCCTTTTGTTGGAGTCCGATGAACCGGAGACAAAGCAGAAGGGAAGTTCCGAAGAAGCCGAGAATCGAGGCACGAGGGGGAGAAGATGAGCAACGTGGTACGAGCGCAAGTCAAAAAGAAGCCTATCAGTGCCTCGCGCTGATGTCGGCCGAAGTTCTGAGACATTCGTCAATATAGTTATGTTTAATTTTTATTTTCTACTGACCTGGTATAAAGTCAAGCGCCTGCAGATGCAGACATCTCAGTTCTTGACCAAAGACTGAGATGTAAGTACTTAGCCCATGTATGTCAGCGTTGACTGACCAAAACCGTAGTGTACCTTTGTGTTTCTAGGTAGCACACATTGTTAACAGAGTTCTTGACCAAAGACTGAGATCGTACCTTTGTGTTTCTAGTGTCCTTGCTCCTACCCCATCCGTCTCGTAACCGCTAGACCTTTGCCTGTGAAGATGATGGCGCTTGTACTCACAGTAGTTAGTATTTTTGAGCCATCTGATATTTGCTGCAGCTGCTCAATTCTAACAGATAGAATGTTGTATCAACGAGTGGGCCATAGGAGTAAGGGAAGACATCAAATTTGTGTCGGTCACTTATTCTCCAGTCTACCTGGTACATCTGGAGTCCTTGCAGCGGTTTGAGGAGCAGACATCTGCTTACAAACTCTGGGGTAAAATTAGCATCAATCTCCTTGACGTTGCATGGTCAGTGTCTAGGTACTTGAGTGGATGATGTTGCTAACTAACATTGATTGGTAGGTTCCATGCTGGTGTCAATCCACTCAGTGCAGGAGTGACTGTTGACGGCTTCGCAGATGATGTATTCGACAATGCAATCCGAGAGTATGAATTCGAGAATCAGGCAGCACGAGAGGAGGATGGTGAAGGTGTATAAGTTGGTAGTGTATGCATGCTTGTGCACCTTGAATATATTTGTTTTCCTTGTTTTGTGTTTCTGGCGTGATTGATATCAATGGTGAGATCTATAGTAGCACTGTAGCTAGCTGTTGTACTATGTAGCTAGCTGTTGTACTATGTAGCGCATGTAGCAGCCTGTAGCACCTGTAGGTAGTTGCTACAGGTGTTGCTGTAGCGCTCTATAGTTGGCCGTATGACTATGTAGTTATGTGTAGTAGGGACTTGACACATTGGGCTACACGTACTATACCGACTATATACAGTACACTTTTCATAATGCATAACGTCAGGACCCCTCCCAGGCTATGCATTATGACCACTTATGCATTACCAAGTTGTGTGACATATGTGACACATTGTGACACCATGTGACCTCCCTCAAGAGTGTGACAGCGGAGAGCAGTACACAACATATCATTTTCTATTTACCGCTGAAGTATGAATCTATTGTTGTCTGCTTTGCTCTGCAAATTTCCTCTCTGCGCACACAAGCCCTAAATGCCTGCAGCCATTTTGAGAGATCAAACGAAACCTCTAGTTCACCAAATTGAAGGCAAGCGTCTTCAAGTTGTTGGCACAGCATGAATACTTGCGTGAAAGTGTACTCTGGCGTCACGTTTTCAGCTTCGTCGCCGTCCTTGCTATCTGAATCCACCTCCATGATATCCCCCCTTTCAATTGCCATTTGTCTTCGAACTTCCTCAACAATCTCGTTGTCCCCACCTGGAAACTCATAATCACAATCATCACCAACTTCCCTCTCTTCAACAGGATCCAAAATCTCTTTGATTGTCAGCGGCTCGCCAAAAATTCGGTTACAAGACTTCAGACTGCCAACTGAATCCATGAGTTCAATCTCGAGGGTTGTAACTTGGGTGGGTATCTTTGGACGTGCGGGAATCCGGATCTTGAGGCCAGTTCGTTGAGATGCAGTAGCAGCTAGTGTATCAACAGCTTCGAGTGCAGTAGCTATGTCACCCTCAGCATCCATAACTGCCTTCAAAGCAGGTCTCCAATCCATGTCAGCATAGTGGTCAGCAAGATGTTGTTCCAGGCGAGTTTCTGCTTCAGGCAGAGACATCTCACTGGAGGCAAATTCCCGAACAATTTGCCATGCTACAGGGTCATTATGGGGGCCACCATTACCCGCGCTTGTTGGAATGGATGAGTCGTCCCTACTTGCAGATGAGATCTTCGTAATTGATAACGGATGATGTGCGTGCTCACGGTTGAATTGCAGTATGATCCCAACAATGCTCGATAGTTGTTGAAGTTACGATATTCCATGCTTTCTTTGCCATCATCATGGCTTCGAGAAGATTAATTTTATAAATTTCCCATTCACCAGCATCATCAAGTTCAATGGCGCGAGCACAAAAATTGCGACAATAGCCAGCTTTAAAGCAGCGGATGATGCCAGCATCACATGGCTGGACAAAAGGTGTCATATTTGGCTCGAAATATTCGAGCTCGATGTTTGAAGGTTCATAGGGGATTTTGTGGGCAGAGAAGTTGTCCACAAATAGGCAGATAAGTGAAAAAAGCGCCTTGGTGGACGACTCTGGAGCTCAGTAAGACAAGAGCCAAGTCCTTTGTGCGCACCTCATGAAATGCGGCAAATTTCAGAGCTAGTCTGCCGGGACCCGACCTTACTATGCTGGCTTTTGCTGGGATAAGATTAGCACCTTGTAGATGCGCCGCCGGCGTCTGGAAGAGTTATTTTATTTGGTGTCCCAAGGATGACATGGACATGTAAGGTTACACGATCTCATACCATCACTGGAAGTTCAGTGCTCCAATACGATATCATGGATTCGTGCATTCACCGAGGACTTGTTCGCGCAGCTTACGTGCACAATCTTCCCCCTCCCAGACCTTGCGTGCTTCTCTCCTTGAGCAAGGCCTCCTCTCCTGTTGTCTGCGCTCGAGCTCTCCTTGACGGTGTCGCACCTCGATTTCCTTCTCTTGCCGTTCGCAGATGAGTTCTTCTAGCTGACACTGCTCGACCTCTGCACGAATGCGTTCGTTCTCAGCCTTGGCCTTCAGCTGGGCCTCTTCTTCTTTGCGCCTCCTCGCCTCTGCATCAAACCATCTCCTCCCGACGGCATTGTTCCTGACGCACTCTTATCTCCTCTACCTGTCGAGCAGCAGCCTTTGCTTTTTGTCGAAGAAGCTCCTCGCCCTCCCGGCGCTCAAGTTCTTGGTGCTGCAACTCGTGCTTGATCTCCTGCCTCCTTTGTTTTTCCTCTTGTTGACGCGAAATTTCTTGATCGTGATATCTCGCCAGTTGTTCACGATACCAAGGGTCCATGTCGTCTGAATGGAGCGGATCGTGCGTGGGATGGAGAGGTATCACATTTTGGGCGGTGTAGAGATGGCTGTCGATGTAAGAATCCATATCTTTCTGACGTCGGGAGTCTTCCCGAAGGGGTTGATGCAATGCCTCTCGCCTGTCATGCGTAGAATGTTCAGACACTCGGTTTCCAACAGTTGTGATCCTGTGGCCACTTAAGCACCTGCGGCATCTGCCACATCATCAACCCTGATCGTGGGTAGTGTCAGACTAAATCTTCATATATTTCCAACTGTAAAAGCCTGTTGATGCGATTTATGCGGCGATGTCTATGGTCACACATCATGTGGCCCATCGACGATCATGGAAGTAGGAGTCTTTGGATGTGTCTCTTCAATCGCGTCATCGTGAAGGCCGTTGTGCATTTCATTGTCCCTGAAGGACAAACTCAGGATGCCTGCGTCTGCGGCAGCATCATTTTGCTGTGAATTATGCATCAGACACCCGAGACACATGATAAAATCAAGCAACGCACCAATTTACCCTTTGCGAATGGAACATCATCGACAACGGGCAGCGTTGTGGGGCGACCGGGTGAATAGGTGTCGTATGTGAGCTCTGAAGTTAGTAGCGGCGGCAACTGGCGGTGGGGTGGTAGGTGCTGGTGAGGGAGCTGAACGAGGACCCCTTGTCATAGCGAGCCTCAGTCTTTTGGGGATCTCCGCCTGCATAATGATCGTAGCGAACGAGCTGAGGAAGGGTGTGCATACACCAAGAATACGGTCATTTTGCTCAACGAGCGCATTATATTGCTCCTTGAATTCTGGGTTAAAACGGGTCAGTATGGTAGCCTCGGGTAATATCACTGAAGACTTGCGGTTGGACCAATCGAGGCAGCCGGCCTTCGCAGATTCGTCAATGGCGTCCATCATGTATTTGTGTGCTTCAAGGGCTTCATCGGGTTTGCCGCCCAAAAGAAATGCCTGGCACCGTTTCAGGTGGGTAGTGAGACACAAGGATCCGAGATCCCAGCCAAAGAGCTGGAGAAAGCACTTAGTTGAGGAAGGCATTATGTATACATCAACTTAACACACCATCGTTAAGTCATCAAATGAGTGGAGTAATAGACGTTGCGCCAAAAATGCGCGAACTCCCGTGGACATCTAGTACTCTGCGGGTGGATGACGCCGAAGCCACCAATCCAGAGCATGGTTAAACCATGTCCTAGTGCCCACAAAGAGGCACAGCTTGCAACCCCAACTTTCCACAATAAGGTGCCAGTGTAATGCTGACTGCGATGACTTTCAGGAGACCGTACATTCCTGTTGCAAATAGGCGACATGTCGTACCGGTGATACCAAGCGCAGAAAAGATCTGCGGGCCGAAGTGGTTGATAGCGCTGAGGGGAGTCGAATCACGGTAGAAAATGTAATTCGATACACTAATGAGTTGGAACGAAGTGCACTGCCTCGTGCCAGTGAGCCTTGCGGAAATGAGTTCAGGAGTGATACAAAGTCCAGTCCGAGTCGCTACTAACCCATTATGTAAAAGAGTTATAACTTACTAATCGCTCATTATTATTAATTAAGTATTCTTGGGATATGCGCCTGGGAGGAATCTAGCTTCTAACGCAGACAAAATAGTATTATTTGAGGGAGGTGCAGTAGTACTTAAGTGACTTACTATCCAGAGTCAAAGATCTTCGGTGTGAATCTGGATCGCCATTAATTATCGACTCGATGACTAATTATCTGAATATGTACTTAACCAAGACAAATAGGGGCCTTGCCAAATCAATAATGTTGATTTAAAATGGGTCATATATTTCTCCTTTACAAAAGTCTCATTGGCCGATACGTTGAATGGGCCTTAAATAATTCAGGGTCTCCCTTGCAACACAACGCTCTGGGCGTTCTCGGTATGACGAGTAATCTCCGCCCATGCTAGCGGAGATTGATTATTTTAATAGACGGCGCGATGAGAAGTTAGGAGTTTCACACCTGCCAGTGCCACTCATCCGAGTCGCGCTAGGTGTGTAACTGCATGATGCGACAGAATCCTCAGCCCCATTTTGTTTAGCACGCCGTCTCTCAAGCCTCGCACCCCTGCGCGGCTGGAGGTATTTACAATTTAAAATCATGGTGTCTCTCGCTCACATCAATCTAGACTGTATTATTGCACAACTTCTAACTACAGTGATGCGTGATACACGAGTTCCGTATAATCTTGATTGCTTAAGTTGATCAAATAATCCTATCGATACTTTCCTATCTTGAGGAAAGCGAGACCTCGGTTCTCGCGCTATTTCGGACAGAAGCCAACTTTTTTAGAGTTTATCGCTGTCTTCGATTGTTTGTCTCTATAATGGTATCGCTGGTTCGCTTTTCGTACCACTCTACTACGCTATTCTTCGCCATCACAAAAAATTTTGCTTCCACGAAAGGTGGTAAGTTCCCGATTGCGATTGCAAAGACAGGTGATCCACAACAGTTATGCAACGATAAACCAATATCCACGGCAAGGGAGTGTCGGACTTCACAAACCAGGCAGAGCGAAATATCTTCTACAATACGCTTTAATATTGATGATTGTTCTATTAGGAAATTTGGCAGTATGGCGTTATTTGATCAAAAAGCAATCACCACGTGCATCCAACGCTCGTGTTGCTGATCTTACAAACTCGTCCTAGCAAAATCATACGTCCCTACACTGGATTAGAGTGATTATCTGTGATAATCGTCGACCATCACAATGCACCGCCTTGGGTTCAATGTTCAATCACTCACCCTAGGTTACGACGTTTACGCGGGAAATGTTCTTTACCAACAACATGGCAGCTAGCCATTCTGGACGTCTCTTCGTATGTACACAAAAATTTCACTACTATTATTACAACATATAATTACAACTATTCGGTTTTCCATTCTAGGAATGTCATGGTGTAGCGTGCAGAGCCACCACATCTCTTGCACCTGTTTTTCTTTCGAACGAACCTCCTAGTGAATATTGCTAGATACACTTGTCGAAAAAAAATCCAACCAGTGTAAACAGTACTGGTCACGAAAGAGATAAAAATACATACCAGACATCAGAAGGCTCAGACCTGATGCATATGGGCAGCGGTGATTGGGGCAATGACATACCCTCCGGGTCCGGGAACGTCTTCGGCTATTGCAAAACGACATGAATCCGAGGAAGTGATGTGTGCACGAAGGATGTCGTGACGACATTTCACAATTCTGCATATGGAGCAGCGCACTTTGACACCGAGATGAATAAGTATGTGCCTTGCCATGCTCCCTTTCTTGAGTATCTTGTTGCAACCACCCCAGGTACAAGCTATGACGGCGCTCTCCGGACCAGTGATACCGTGTCTACGTAGGTGGGCAGACACTGCGCTAGTCGTTCCCTCCAAACACATGCCGCAAGGTGCCTGCTGTAGTTCACATTCATACACGACACAGGGTTGAGCACTTTGTTCCATGCGAAATAAGGTCTCTGGATCCACCGCGACGGGAATGATATCGAGAGACATGTGTATGATGGTAGGCAGTCAGGGGGAGGAGCTGGTGGCTGATTGCAAGAAAGACAGACTATCGTGCTGCACGTCAGTGATTCTCCACTTGTTCTCTGGAGACAGGTGCCAAACGCACCAAGGGGTTAAGAATGTGTGAGCGTACAACTGGGCGATCTAGGTGTCCTGCTACACTTGCATTCTAATGACAGGGCATTTAAACATTTGAGTGAGGTAGTGGTATTTTTGCCAATAGTAACAATACAAATCAATAGGAAGGACCGCCTCTTTGTTGTTGTCGCTACATTGTAAAACACTGCACTGACAGTCACCTACTATAATCGGTTACTGCGATCCATTCAACGTCTTCACTTAGCTACTCTGCAAAAATTTACTTCAATCTACAAATTTTATTTACCCTACTTCAGCCTAGATTATTATTGGAAAGTCGAATTGGGTATGACTGAGTGATATCTAGTAGTTAGTGGTTAATGAAGGAGACCCTAGGAAATCAGCTATGAGTTTGATCTGACTCCCAGGATCCCACTGGACCGGCAGATATTCAACTTGTACAAATTCAGCACTGAACTCGAGCACAGGTGTGCCTGTACAGGCTGTATCGGTCCCCTGTTGTTCTCTCGGTCTCCATGTCAGTGGTTGCCTACCAGATTTTAACTTTCTCTAGAAGCCCCGATTGATCTGCCGACTTCCCTGACTCCACAAAGTGGGTGCAACCCATAGACCATAAATGTTTTTCATTAATTGAAGTATGTTCCTTGACCTGACAACCTGTGTAGAAATCAAGCACTGAGCATTCGATCAATATCCAAAGGCCATGGGATGCCACAAGCCCTCCCCCAACCATAAAATACCCTCACGGTGGGTCACGGTTACCATGTAGTGGCGCTTGCGCGCCAATTCCATGACACCGCTTTGAATTGATTTTTCTTTGCCTCGCGTGATGTTGCTCAATTGCAAGACACGAGCAAGTTTGTGGTCCAGTTTATGTACCATCTGCGCTAGCTCACCTATTGGCTCTCCCCCCCTCTATGGCGTGTCACATGCCACTGTGGAAATTAAAGTGACTTTGATGGCTTATTTTCTCGTTTTTTATGTCAAAGACAAATTGTACTCAGTATGAGAATGATATAATGGCATACGAAATGAATGGGAAGATACATGGTACATTCTAGAGGGATTGATTTGTCATCGTGATATGATCTGGTACAGGCATAATGAAACATAGCGCTTGCAGTCCCATCAAGAATAAGGAGAGTACTGTCTTTCCTATGTCTGGGCTCCCTGGGCTCGATGAAATTTTGTGTCTTTTTTTTTCCCTAACTGAGACAGCTATCTGCAAGCCGCAGAATGACGAATCTTTTCATTCGAGAATGGTAAGCATTGTATAATGATTAAATCGGATTTGACACTCAAGGCTGTCACAGACTCAAAGATCTCTTGACATTTGTTCCTGATGTCAAATTCTTGACCAAAAGTGTCCAAGAGGTCTTCTTCCACACTATCGCCGCCAGCTTCGTCATTTGATGATTGAGTTTGCCCTCGCTCACGCGTACCAGTGCGTGTTGCTGTGGTGACGGGTGGTGGGCGGGTGGTGGGCGGGAATCGAGAGGAAACAAACAATGGAAATGCCCAGAACGGTATTCGAGTCGTACGGTTCCATCGAACTTCAAGCGAAAAGGTAGTCGCTAAACTCGCAAACAGCCTAAGGGTGCACAATTTGTATCAGATGCTTGCGAACGAGAAATCGACTTTGACAAACGTGGGCAAGTACAGACCTGATGATGGGGATCCTTTGGATGTTTAGACTCGAGTAGGGTCGTGATTGGGCTATTGACGTCACCTAAATTTGAGCGGAACCAAATGGCGGTAAGTCACGTGATGTGTTCGACGGCAGCTATGTAAACTAGGTACATGGTTGTCACCCCCCTAGTAATTGGCATGCTCATCGTGAGCACACCAGCTCAGCCTCATTTACGAGTCAACATGCTCATTGACAGCTACTTTCTCCGAGACCTCCGATTGGTTCGGTCACTCAGGCTTCCCCGGCTCCAAGAAGTACGGAATGTAATAGATTGCAACCCTGAATAATGGCCATCATGCGCAAAGTTGCTGTGTAGTGCAGTTTTGTAAACTACCCCGATGGGTCACAGTTGCTGTATTGTAATGTCAACGGTGCTTGCGTTCCGACTCCCTGACATCGTGTCAGACTGCTACCCGCACATAACCAAAGGTAGAAGACTAGAAGACTAACTTTTCGGTATCAGCGACAGTATATGTATTAATTGTGGGAATTCAGGTAAGCCAGCGTGCTTTCAGCTACACATCACTTTGAATTGATTTTTCTTTGCCTCGTACGATACTGCTCAATTGCATGATATGGGTCAGTTATTTACATAAATGTATGGTCCAATCATCTGGATGGACTACCCTTTTCGTCCTTATTGGCATACCCTAATGGCGAGCACATGGGCTGGGGCAGTCGACATGCTCGCCACGACTCTAACAAACAGACCTCTATCCTGGGAGACTAGTGCCATTCTGCAGCAGGCGCCAAGGACGTGGTCTTCCTCACAACGCTCTGCTGAATACTGTGGCTTCAAGTTGGGCTTCGCTGATCCGAGCCTGTCGCTAAAGTCCTTGCTCGTCTTTCCACCGTCTTGAGATTCGCCGTCATTCCTCTATTGGTGTATTATCATGCTTGTAGTTGAAATTCTCCCCACATTTAAGCTATGCGTTATCGTTCTCCAGGCTCGCGACCAGTCTGGCGTAGAGAAATCCTCAACATGTCAAAACGTGAGATTAGTTACGACTCTGGTCAGAGTGTCGGTCTGTCTCTATCCATCCATACTGTAAGTCATCTCCTGTAGTTATGGAGTCGGTTTTTTCGCTCATTTTTTCCCTCCGACGTCTCATCGTTTTTGCGCAACAGTCAATGCACTCTCATACCCAATTTTTAGTGATTTTTTTCGTGTTATCCAGCGTGTCACTGCGCTTTTTTTTTTTTGCCACAACAACCACTTCCTGCGCGTGGTTGTGTCGGACCCTTGCAATTCACGCATCGAGTGCCAAATCTGCCCTCCTCGTGGATGCTATCTCTGTCGAGAGCGCCACATCTGACGTTCTGGTACACCTAGGAGATCCATCTTATTTTTACGCGCTCACTTTGAGATAGCGTGATAAACGCTGATCCTGCCTAATTTGCCCATATGCCTTCGTGTCATGCACATAGCCCAGGCGCGCTGTTGGCTCCCGCTCTCCGCACAGCGCCTTGGCTGCCACCGATCCTCCACTTGCAAATACAAAGGCGTTGGGCGGACTGACCTGGGGAACTAAAGCCATCGATATTCTACATAGGCAGGACTTAATGGGTGGCGTTGACGGGAAGGTCGTTCCTGTGATATTTGAGGAAACTTTGGAGGAGCTATTGTAAGTCGCTTTGAAAATATCTCTGGGAAATGCCGGCCGGAGATCAGGGAACATTGTGCACAAGCCTTTGGGAGGAGGGAGTCAAATAAAAGAATTGACCGGTGAAGGGAGTCGCCGTGTCTACGATTAGGTAACGATGGTGCTCCGCCTTTACCGTGCAGATTCACCGGCTAACGCTGAAGGTACTATTGTTTGTGGGCGCCGTTACGTTCTGACACCGTTCTATCCTTAGGTAGCCGCGTTCTATATTCAGCGATACAGTCCCATCTTTGTCTTGTCTGTGATCGTGTTTATCCAAATGACTATCACAGAGACTGTACAGCAAGACGAGCTACGATCATCTCTCTGTAGAAGGAACAACTGTTATGGTATACCTGAGGAAGATAATATCAGCCCCATCCTTCACAAACCATATTTCTCCTGGCTCAGGTACAATGTTGGGCCCATCAAAGACCCGGTATTTTTGGCTAAAATAAACGAGTTTTGACTGGGCTAACAAACCCTGGATCTCCTACTCGCTAGCACAGTGGCTATCTTCTCTATTAATTTCCGTCGTGAGTCTGCGATTCAGCATTCTCTTTTCGTTCCTCATACTTGAGTCCGTTACAGACGAACACCCATCTCATTCTTAGATGAGTCCATGTGATCTTGCAATACGATATCGGGCAGAAGGGAAAAATGTCGGTCTTGCTTGCTATCGCACCACCCGAGGTCCCGAATTGTCCCTTGCAGATTATGCTGATTCCCCTGATCATCAAACAAGATCTTCGGCGTCTAACGACGCTCTAGGCTCAGTATTGTCGTCCATGCATTTGAAGTTTTCGGGCTTTTTTTCTGCGGTTTACGCATCTGCCGGTGTCCTACCGCTGAGTTCACCGGCAGGCTACGACCCGAAAAATCATAATTTCTCTCATGCAATTCTGCAGTGTGACAGATGCCACGCTGTCCGTCCGAGTCGATGGTGGCGTCGCACGTCAGATTGTTCTTGCCTTCTATGGCGGCCTGCCCGAGAACCTGGTTGTGCGGTAGTAGTGAACAAGAACGTCTTGTGGAAGAATATTCCGTTTGAACTGCATATCGTATCAATACTTATTTATGAGACTCGTGTGCTATATGTTAGAATTGTAGTGAGCTCATGATGTATTTGAAATTGGAGATTCCCCGACTGGAATTAATGTTGACGACGGTTCAGGGTGGGTGTTCGCAGACACATGGTAACACATCTCCAGGGCCAGAGCGACACTCGATAGCATACTGTAATAGTAAAGTGGCATAATGTGCTTGATAGGAATAATACGCCATGTCATGCACTTACTCCGCCTTGACAAACCTTCCCGCTCGATACCAAAACAGGTGCTCCTCCATTTCCTCATCCGCATCCCACACACTTCCTGCAATCCATCCCCCAACATCCTCGATCCACCTCTGAGTGGGCCTATCCAAACAACACCCCCCAAAAAGCACCCTCCAAAGCGGGGTCCAAAACTCCTGCCACCACTGAACATCCTTCCTATCACTAAGACAATGTTCATAGAACAGCACCTGTCCGCCTGGTTTCACCACCTCCGTGATTAACCCTGAAATAGTGTTTTGGGGAGAAGGGATAGAGCAGATGGTGAGGATGCTGATGAGAGTATCGATAGGCGGGTGTCCAAGTGATGTAGGGAGGGAAGAGAGGATTGTGCTGATCTGTTCGGCACCACAGGAGAGGATGAGGAGTGTGCCGGCAGATTCGGTGTATCCAGCGGCTGAGGCTCTTCGTCGGATCTCGGCGTGCATGTGGGTGTTGGGTTCTACGGCAATGTATTTGGTGATGCGGGAGTGGTCGAGGTAGTTGATGGTATGCCCGTATCCTAGTTTTAACGTGAAGATGGAGTTGTGTTGATATGTGCGGGACTCACCTGCGCCTATGTCGAGTACTACGCCGTAGGCGTGTGGGGTGATGAGTTCTTGTTTGGTGGCTTTTGCGTTTCCGTCGACGCCGTCACTGAAGAGCTTCCACACATGGAACATGAAGATGTGGGAGAGTTCATGTAGTTGGAGGAGTAGAGAGGGTGTATGGTAGATTGCTAGGATAGTAGGCCAGAGACCGGCCGTGATAACAAGATACAGATGTGGGAGGATTGCGAAGGCTGCGGAGAGGTGCATTTCAACTAGCGCCCGATGGTGCGATTAAGAAGGAGAAGGAGGGAGCGGAGGTACTAGTGCAGTCAGCACTCGATTGGAAATCAAGCCGTTGCTGCAGGGCTGAATCGAGACATACTCGTCACATCTGTACGTGGAGTATACACGTCGTGCGGGCAATGTTGGTGAGCACGAGCTGAGGAGAAATGATTTCGGGGCCGAGCATATGCTCAAGTGTATGAGAAAGGGGGGAGGAACATAGGACATGAGAATAGAGTTGGACGGAGTGAAGGATATATATGAAATGTGATGTGATGAAGAAAGAAACAAGTCATTTATTTAAGAAGTGAAACATGCAATCAACGGTCTCAAGCAAATTTGTAAATTGACGGCATGTGAGCGCGCGGGGCCCGTGGGAAGGTTATTACCGAGTGAATTACAGCAGATTTTTCGTTGAATCATACGTTGTACCAACCAAAGTTAACGCCTGTTTTGACATTTTATGACAAGTGCGCCTTATCTTGGGCAAAAGATAGTATAGCCTCGAGGTTCAAATTAAAGGTCACGCGCCGTTTGAGTCCGCGGTAATTCCCGAACGTACCTGTCCGATGGGATCTGCACGTGTATTAGATCACGATCGGGGTGATTCATTTGTATCGCTTCGCCTCCAAGTTGCTTTCTTTTTGCTCCCACTACATTCAAGTCACCACTTCTTGTCCACAACAACGACCACGACTAAAACGAACCAGAAGAATAAAGATAAATAACACTTACAATAACGACGACAAAGACGACGACAACGACGACCGCACACGCCATAGCACGATGAACGTGTCTGATCTCCTGCAAGATTCACCCAGTCAGCATAGAAAACGACCTTCAAGTGCGAGCACGAGCTCTTCTCCCCAACAAGTTGTAAAGTCGAATTCAGTTTCACCCCAAACAAATTCAGCTCAGCCTCGTCCTACCCTTCCACCAACCCCAAATCCCAATGCCCCATACCCTGCACCGCCATCTTACTATTCACCTTCCCCTTTCGTACCACAGCGTATCACACCGAGGCAACAACCCGAACAACCAATGGCCAGTCTACAACACCCTCATCCTCACTTGAATTCCTGGGGTCCTCGTTCGTCCTCGGGGTCCTCCACTCTGATATCCGCAACTACTGCCACCAGACCGCCAGGTTCGTCTCGTCTTCTTTTCTTTTCATCTTCATGTAAACATTCATTTCAATGAAATCTTTAGAGAGAAGTCCAGTCGTTCAACGACAAAACATAATCAACCCTCCACCTCCTGCTCCAGGTTCGTTTATCTTCACTGCCCACACGCATCACAACTCTAACCCCCCCGAATAGCACCTTCCCATTCACCCCAAAATCACTCTCAACCCCCCAAACAACCTCTCGAAAAACGTCCGCCTCCAAACTTGAACCCCAATCTCAACAATCAAAGTCCAAATCTAAACCCAAATCTCAACTTTCGTGACCGCGAGACCATGCGAGACCGTGACGGTCCTCTCCGCGACCTTGGTCGCGAACAAGCTCTCCACCACCGTGATCCTGTATTGTTGCCGAGGGATAGAGACCCTACCTTGTTACCGAGAGACAGAGACCCCGCCCTGTTACCGAGAGACAGAGACCCTGCCTTGTTGCTCAGAGAACGGGAACCTGCCCTGCTTCCAAGAGACCCGGTTCTCTTACCGCGTGAGAGAGACATCCGTGATCCCACTCTTCACCCAAGAGAACGTGATGGTCCAAGAGAACGCGAGCCAGCTTTGCAGCGTGACGTCAGTCTACTCCCCAGAGAACGCGACGTTCCTCTATTGCCGAGAGAAAGAGAACCACTCATACCACGAGACCGAGACTCATTGCTTAGAGATCCCCATTTCCCACGCGAGAGAGACCCTATCCTAGTGCGTGAACGCGACCCACTCATACCTGGCAGAGAACCCCTTACACGCGAGAGGGAGAGAGACGCCCTTCTCCCACGCTACCGAGATGAGCGGGATCTGGATATGGATGTCATACGTGCAGCTGCTCGAGAGAGGGAGCATGAGATGGAGAGGCGGGAGATGGGCATGCAGAGGAGAGAGCCATTGGGTTTGGATAGACGGGACACTGTCATGGATAGGCGCGACCCGCCCATGGACAGACGTGACCCGGCTATGGAAAGGCGTGATCCCGTTATGGACAGGCGCGATCCAATTATGGACAGGCGTGACCCGCCCATGGACAGACGTGAGCCACCCATGGATAGGCGCGATCCACCCATGGACAGACGCGATCCACCCATGGACAGACGTGATCCACCTATGGACAGACGCGATCCACCCATGGACAGACGTGATCCACCTATGGACAGACGTGATCCACCTATGGACAGACGTGAATCTCTCACCAAAGACAGACGAGACCAAGACCGCCCATCCCACGACAGACGCGACGCACACGCCCACCAAATGGACCGCTTCGAACGCCCTCGTCCTCCCTCTGAACGTGGTCCTGTTCCTGCAGGCCCTGGCGTCCTACAGCTCCACCCTGGTCCTGTCCTTCCCCATCCACACACACATGCGCAGCAGCTAGAACGTGATAGGGAGCGTGAAAGAGAAAGGGAAAGAGAGCGAGAACGTGAACGCGAAAGAGAACGCTCCCATGCTATCGTTCCCACACTAGACCGCGAGCGCGAGATGGCGATTCACAGAGACCGAGAAGCGTTACGTGAGAGAGGGGAGAGAGAGCTTTTACAACAGCAGCAGCAACAACGGGATCGTGACCGTGATAGAGATCGAGAAAGGGAACGCCCAGGAGACATGCAGCGAGATAAACCCAGCACCGGAGAACGAGAGAGGGTACCCAACCCTAACCCAGGACCAGGGCCCAGCAGCCATCGTGCATCTCCACTCTCCCGCCCCCCCTACATACCGACGAACACCCACAGCCACTCATCGCCTCATGCACACAATAATACTCACGCGCACACACCGAGCCATGGGCATGTCCACATCCCACCACATAATACTCATAGCCATCCCCCGCAGACGCAGGGTCGTGGGCGGATGTTGCCTGGCCAAGGACAGTTCCAGGCGTTGCCTCCTCCACATCCTCATCCGCATGAGTGGGATAGGGACCATGCGCAAAGTCAGAGGGTGGAGAGGGAGCGCGTGGATCTGAGACTTCCTGGTCCTGAGAGGGACAGGCACCGGGATAGGGATAGGGAGCAGAGAGAACGCTTGCCTACTGATCAACGGTTGAGCGAACGTCCGGGTCCCGGGGAGATTCTACAGTTGAGGGATCCAGCACTTCTGGTGAGGGATCGAGAGGCTAGTGGTGTTACTGTCATTGTCGGACCCAGGGAGCAGCGGGGTGAATTTATGAGAGAGCGGGAGCAGAGAGAGCGGGAGAGGGTAGTGGAAAGAGAACATGAGCAGAAAGTGTTATCAGATCGAGAAAGGGAGCTTAGGGGTCTTGAGCAGCCTGATCGACGTGTTGGTCGTCGTACGCATCCACACTCGCAGCCTCCGACTCAGGTGCAGTCGCGAATGCCGTCTCCTATGGTGGAAGATAGGGAGAAAGTGGCGATGGAGCGTGAACGTGAAAGCGAGCGCGAGCACTTTGAGAGGATGGAAAGAGAGAGGAGGAAACTGAACTTGGAGCGCTTTGAGCACATCTACAACAACAATGAACGAGAACGGGAGCGGGAGCGGGAGAAGATGGAGCGCGAATATCTCGAACGCATGGAACGACAGCAGCACGAGGCCCACGAGCGTGATGCCCGCGAACGCGAACACGAACTCATTTCGCGCGAACACATCGAAGCTCGTGAGCGTGCGGAGCGCTTGAGCCTTGAGGCAATCGAGCGTGAACGCGCTGAACGTGAAGCCCTCGAACGTCTTCCCACACCGCAGGAGCTTTCGCTGCTTCTCCAATCCCGCATGGAGCGCCCGCATGTCAACCTTGGCTCATGGGTGCTCCCTGCATTGCCGTTCCCCTGGTTTTTTGGAGACCACATGCCTTGCATGAAGCAGGGAGGTGCACAGGACATTGGAAAAGATGGCTTGGTTGTCCCTCCGGAAGTACGCCTCACTGTCCTCATTCCGACCTCCTTCCTCCCTGCCTCGAGACCACACAAGCTACGGTTATGGGGTGGAGGACTATTGCCCCCTCCACCAATGCAGTTCTGGCCGGTGCATACGAACTTGAGCAACGCAGCAGGAAACGGCTCTGGTCCATCTGGGTCAAGTGCTGCGCCTAACCCCTCAGGATCCGTCGCGAAGACCACACCAAACCCTGCACCACCTACCTACCATCCAATGCATGCTCCCCGCCGACGCGTCTACACCGACGACTCAAATGTTCTTGCATGTGCCGTGCATGCTGGTCTTCTAACATGGAGTGCCGTCTCCCGCGCAAAACAAGAAGGCAAAGACATCAAAATCGTGCTTGGAGTCGTGCCTACCGTATCAAGTTACGGAGGCAACTCTGGGGGCGGCGTAAACCACGTAGATCCTCTTCTAGTTGCGGGTATCGGACCGGCAAATGGCACGCCCTCAAACGGCGTCACACCTGCTGTATCAGCGTCAAATGGAATCACGCCCAGCACCTCGCAATCTTCCGCTTCGCAGCCTACGATGTCATCTCATGTTTCTGGGAGCAATGGTATTAGTGGTGTTGCTGGAGCTACGGCGCTTGATGGGATGGGTTATACTGGTGGTGTTTGGGCTAGTCGGTTTGTCGGTGGATGGGGGGAGGCGTTTTATGGGCATCCCAGCTCAGGGTATGGTGCTGCGAGTGCGAATGATGCTGCGGGTGGAGATGCGAGGCAGAGGAGCTTTGAAGAGGAAGCGGAGGATGATGGGAGGGGAGTTGTCAGTGCTGGTTGGGGGTGGGGACATGATGGGAGTGCAATTGAGGTTGTACATGTTGAGGTCGTCGAGGTGGGTGTTTCCTTTCCTTTGATCTTTCTCTTCCGTACAATTTTTATGTGTTATTTGTCTGGTACTGATTAAGGTGATCTTACAGAAGGGGTCTGCACGAGGTCCTGGACTCGGGCGACGCAACAGGTCGCAAAGGTTGCAAGAATATGCGTCACGTCGTGCGGCTTTGGACCTTTGTCCTGCAACACCTGCCTCACCACCACTCACACATTTGTTCGCTGACGTCACGAACGGCCGCAAGCGACGCCGATCTGCATTCGATGATGGGAATGTGAAAACCATCGCAGACCCCGAGAATCTAGAGGAGCTTCAGAAGATGCACGCGCGGACGTTGGTGTTTGGTGGCTCGGGTATGGGTGCTGGGTGAGTTTTTTCTTTTTTTGTGTACAGAGTTGGTATTAACGGGATGTCTTATGCAGATTCAAATACACTCCAATACTCCTTGCATGTGCGCTCTTCCCGCATCTCGCAGATCCTGCCGTACGCGCATCTTTACCGCAAAAGCGGCGGAAGATCGTGCATGCGCAGGACCCGGATGTGCGAATGGACATTGATGGCACCGGAAAAGAGACTGGGGACGTAGGACATGCGGTGGTTCTCGAGAGCGATAACGAGATGTACCTCGTTGCTCCTGGGCCTAGCCCGAGTGAAGGGTTCGTGTTGTCTATCCTTCTATCTACACCTTCTGTAGGCGGGAAGATTATGGACGTTGAGGAACCTGCAAACGACAAGAACACAGTAATAACAGCGCCTGCGCCTACGATGACGCCTCCTCC
The DNA here is from genome assembly GCA_016695475.1 of Suillus decipiens. Classification (NCBI taxonomy): domain Eukaryota; kingdom Fungi; phylum Basidiomycota; class Agaricomycetes; order Boletales; family Suillaceae; genus Suillus; species Suillus decipiens. The sequence continues at coordinate 139,386 of MU172925.1, read as the reverse complement.
TACTTCGAGTGCTGGTGAAAACCCAACGGCTACTTCCGACGCATCGAAAGATGATCAAAAAACGCCAGTTCCAGATCCACCCCCACCTCCGCCTATATCCGTTTCGCTTCCTTCAGAAAAGACAATTCCTCAGAACAGTCATACGAAGGTCGTCAGAAGCAACCTCCAGGATACGAATTTCAAGTTCGAGCAGGATGGTGTCGTTGTTTGTGGACAGGGTGAGGATATGAGAGTGAGAGTGGTGCGGTGGAGGTGGTATCTATAATACTTGCAGAGCTTTGTCGCGTTTACTATTGGGTTTGGAATTAATATTGATTTGAAACTGTTCTGTGTTCTAGGGTCCAGTGCTCAGTTACCAAGTGGTGGTAGTACTAACCCGATTCACTTTGCGGCTCAGATAATTGACGATATAATTGACGATATTATGGACAGGACTCACACCTGCCCGATAGTAATTGGCAGTGATCAAATCGCAGTGGAATACTGCCCTTCACGTCGTGAACTCACTAGTTGTTCAGATCACTGATCAGACTAGTAATTCATAATCTTATGTCACACGGGAGCGGCTGTTCGTGCACCAGGCTCTGTGCCCCATGTCAGGGGAGGCCACTGACGCCACTATCTGCGATCGATCCGGAACTTACCATGTTGAACTTTCTTCAGCCAACAGTTAGGGCTGCTCAATTCTAAAAGTTCATGTTCACCTGGGAGCCGAGTTCGCCGGTTCGCTGCTAAGCGCCGCCAAACTTTGTCCCAATCGGGACTTGTACTTAAACCTTACGGCGTGCAGCGCCAACACTTGGTGTAGTGAATTATCTACAAGCAGTCTTAAAGCACATACCAAACCTCACTAAACCTCGTCATTCACATTCCTAACCATTGTCAGGCATGACCCTTGACATTCCCGAACATTTACTAACCCTTTCCATAGAGTACATCACATTCAATATTAATATGTCTGTGAATATCATATAATATAGCCATCTCTCACTCAGAAATGGATGCCAGAGCAGTTTGTTCGACTGATGTGATCATCAGCCAAATTTCTTTCAGACGAACTCATAGACTTACTAGCTCCAGTACAATTCGGCGATCCTACATTTATCATGACGCACTCGCCGAACGTGTTGCCGCTCAACACTATACTTTCACAACCGTGCTCCGCTGGCTCTGGCTGGTTCACCAACGGAGGGATAGCTGCCCGCCACTAATAGTGGCACTTAGAATAATTCCCACCCCATCCACCTTACAATTATAAATAAATGAGCCGCTTTCCGGCAGCCAACAGGCTGCTCAATTCATTCAGTTCGCGTTCAATTGGGAACCGAGTTCGCCAGTTCGCTGCTAAGCGTCGCCAAACTTTGTCCTAAACGGGACTTGTACCTCAACCTTACGGCACGCAGCACCAGCACTTCAAGTGTAGTGAATTATCTACAAGCAGTTTTAAAGCACATCCTGAACCTCAGTGAGACTCCCGAACCTCTTCATTACTAACCCTCAGCTGACCCAATCCTCACCTAAACCTTGTTAGATAGGAATATATAATCGTAATTCCAAAGTTGATCGCAACATTTAGGGGAGAAAGGGTTTACTGGTCATGTAAATTTACCTGTCTGTACATATGTAAAGAGATGTAGGTCGTTGACAATTTTTTAAATCAGGACGAACTGTACGCGCCTAAGCTTAGTGTTCATAGTCGTTTCGACACATACCTTCCAAAAAGTACCGATGAATTCGCAATGAAAAGATAAATATACATGGAAAGAGCGCCGATTTCATACTGATAGTCCTTCGGTATGTTCCGTGCTTTCTCTGGAAGAAAAAGCACTTCGATTGACATTCAAAGGACACGTGGGGTTGTAAGTTAGGCATGTTACATGTCACATAGAACTCATAAAGGGCGGCGCTCTTCCAGAAAATAATGTTGATTAGTTCTAGACAACAGCATTAACAATTTGCAAAGAAGATACACTCATCAATATAAGCCACTGCATCGAGACCCAGTATGACATAGAAGTCCAAACCGAAGAAACCGCTACCAGAATCCTACCGCAGACCAAGAACAATATGCTCTTGGATTCCGAAACCCAAATCACATGCTACCGTGAAACCAAACCAAGGCTTGATCACCTTGAGTTTGCGTTCGATAATCTCCTCGATACATGGAGTGACATGGACATCTTCTCGTTACAAAAGATGTTGAACATACAAACGGTGTAGCGAGCTTTCGAGGTGATTCGGGTAAGGAAACAATTCACTAGTCAGATAATTATAATTTTTGACCAGCCGGCTGTTGAACACAACGTTGAGGGCGTGGGCGAGGCCGCTGCGTGATTAGACGTCTTGCAACTGAGTCGCTTCGAGATCAGCAGAAAAGCTAGAAGCTCTATCAATGAAATAGATAAATCTATGAAGGTCCAAATATTCATCTACAGGTATACATACATTCGAAGCGTGCGGAGGAATCACAGAGTTCACTTGTTGATACTCAGGCGTCCTATGCGATCCACATGTAATGTATGAATAACTGCGCAGTTATAGGTGTCGGTGAGTAGTAAGCCTGGAAAATACAATCGGAGTTTGATCACGGTCTTTCCACATGTCCGTCCAAGTCCGATTAACTGTTATTACATAATCGGCTGACTACGCTTCTCAACACTTCAAGCATCCGAGTCTCATATAATCCCTGCGCATGCGCCCGAGTTATAATGCAACGTCTGCAAGTCTCTTTCGCTCTGTAAAATCTTATATTGCTTTATCTACTTTATAACAACTAGCTACCCTTCAGACAGCCTACGGAAATGCCCCAATGCAGCCTCTATCGATCTTAGCGTCCTTATTCCCACCTCCGACGAGACATCCCGTCTTTCATCCATACTGGGACAGCACTCGAGTACCTCAACTCCCCGTTCAAAAGGCCATGCGTCTGCGCTTGCGCTAAAATAGGAGGGATATGCGGGGTCACCACACTCAAGATGAATCTCAGGGAGGGCGGTGCGGCTAGACGACCTTTATACTCCTTGTATGTCCCCTCTTCCTGCACCTTGCAGATCTTGTCATGCGCGCAGGATCTATCTATCTGCATGTGCAGGAAATCTGTGAATAGATATGGATTGCGCTGGTATGGACGGACGACAAGCATCCTTCAAGGGCGACGGCAAGACAAATCTGGACCTAACCCTAGTGAAGTATACATTACCTGTTCGCCTGCCTGCATCTTCTACAGGCAGGAAGGGGATGAACGTCCCTGAGGAGCATGAGGATGATAATGACACAGCTTAAGATGCCTTTGCCCATGTCCGGTGCTGGTGAAAACTTTGGATTTGGAATCCAGGAGCATATTGATCACAGTTCCAGGTAGAATTCAGCATGTTGCTGGGGGTGAGGAGGAACGGGAACATATTAAGTCTCACTGCCGAGGGCGGGATTACAATACCGCCCAGTTCAAACAGCGGTATGATTTAGTGAGTCTAATTCCTGTAGTAACTTGCGGTTGTGTTAATGTTATCACCTGGAAATAGGCGTTGTCATCTCTTGCTGCGCCATTTCATGAGTCAAACTACCCCTTTAAGGATTCTGTATCATAGACATCGTGCACCTGCATGCTTTCCCGATATATACGACATTTTCCAGAGAAGCACGGAACATTCCGAGGGACCGTTTTTTCTTTTTCAATCCTTGATCGAAGGACTACCATACCACTGCGCTTCTTCCCGTGGGTATCTGTTTCTTTATGGCAGCTCACTATTATGTCTTGGAAGGCAGGTAGCAAGATGACTGCGGGCACCAACTTAGGCGCATGCGGCGCGTCTCGAGTTTTTTTAAAAAAATGTCGATCGAATACCTCTGTATAGGCTTACAGATGCAACATACAAGACTAGTACATTCAACATCGGCCCCTACTACATCATCCCGTTGCGATCAATTCAGAACGGAAGAGCAGTTTGTTTAACTGATGGCAATAAATCGTAAGTCAAGTTTCTTTCACATGAACTAAACGACCTACTAGCTCCAGTGCAATTTGGTGATCCCACGTTTATCGTAACGCACTCGCCGAACGTGTTACCGCTTAATATGATGCTTTCATAGCCGTGCTTCGCAGGTTCTGTATGTGTTGCCGACGGAGGCTCGAAGGGCATGGGCTCTATGGTTGCAGTAACATGTTCCAGCTTGGTCACAGCTTTTTACATCGTGAGGTGAGTCCTCTAGCCGGTAAGTCATACAAAGAACTCACTAGAACCGTTACAGTGACCTGAAAATATATTGATGGTTCCCCCCTCCGCAATATAGTTGTTCTGTATGGTTACAATACAGTGGTTTGGCGGGTTCGTGGATGACTGTTCGACACTCGGTAGCGGAGTGTCAGCAGTCACAGAATCATGACTAGACGACGGTCTCAGCGTTGCACTAACATCTTGCAACGGGACAATGACAAGACGACATTCTTTTGAAAGACAGGGTGAATATGCGGAAGCATCCATTGTAGAGGTAGGGATGCTACTGGGATATCGATGTCTTTTAAATGGCTACGAAATTGGACAAACAGTGCCAAATATGGAGGCGTTCCCAATTTAGCCAAGTTGCTGTGTCCTACTACTCATACATGATAAATATTCTCGCTCAGACACACGTAAGCGTAGGTGCGCATTCCACCCAAATTCCGATTTTAGGTCTCAGTTCCGGAATCATTGTGCATGCTGCGCACTCGACAGATGTGTGGCATATACTAGGGAGAACCGCACTTTTCTTTACTTTTGACTGGTCAGCAACAAAGAATCAAACTCATGAATTTTCTTATTAGACCCATCAGCCCCCGATTTGAAGATCCTATGCTGCGATTGCGTTATATTTCCTTTGTTAGTCATCCCCACATCCATTCCCGTTCCTCAATCCGTGATGGGACCCATCGCCACCGCATAGGTGACACAGTTTTCTGGACTGAATGTACCAGATACGATAAGTTCCCAGCCCCTGTCAGAACTCCACATCATGCCTCAAGGCACGTTGGCATAAGCAATTGGGAACTCAAGTACTCAGATGCATCCGCCTTCTCTCTTGACACAGCAGTGGCCAGGCTCATGATTGAAGCCTTGAGGTTCGTAGAGGTTGCAGAAAAAGCGGAGTCGATCAAGTATACAATTGATGGGGTCATTTCATACTAGGAGAGGTGTCAGAGTGCCACACAGCTTTTCATACGTTACGCAGACGCGGTCAACCGCACGTGAAGCTCATCGACATTGATCATCGTATCGGTCATCGAGATATTTGCCATGACACTAAATTCTCATCTTTACAGTGTCAGTACAGCCATTGCTTGCCATCCACTAATTCACTAGTACTATCAAGACCGATTTGTCAGACTTGTTTCTGAAAGGAGTCTTCTGTGTGAAGATTCCTGGCAGCTCTGGATCAGTCATTTCCACTTGTTTCTACCCGGAAAGGAATTTCTGTCCCTATATGGCGGACTCGTATGTTGGAATAGCAAGGGCGCCGCAGCCGAAAGCGTCCAACTGCCCGTCTCGTATGTTCCTGTTATTGTTTTCACTAAGTTCTTTTGTCCGCTCTTATAATCTTACTTACCATTATGTATATGAATTCTTCCTGTGCTTTGGCCGGCGCCACATATACCATTGTCGTGGTCTCACACGTATTCGTCGATACAAGATCTTTCGTTCTATTTAGCCAGCGCCTTTTCGAACTAATACCTCAGACATTTGCCGTCGCGTGCACGATCTGAGGTATGACACTTACTTTACTTACTTTCACCTATGCTAACTTGTCTTAGAGTATCTGTTTGTCCCAGGTGAATACATAGACGTTTGCCCTCGCGTGCACGATCTGAGAGTATCTGTTTGTCCCAGATCTGCGCGACTTGTATTAATCCTTTATCGTATTTACTCAAAGTAGTTAATCGAAAATGCAAGCACACAGTACTTTCGCAACTTTCGGCCGAGTATATATGTAGCTGCACTGGAGAATAAATGCAGGGCAAGCGAGCCAGGATTTCAACCATTGTCAATGACTACATAGGATACACTGAAACTGTCTAACATAGGGCCGAAGCAACCCTACAGGACAATACTTAACCATGGAATAAACCCTTGCTTTGAGATGCGACATCAACAATTTCTCTAGTAGTTGGTTGACTGAACAGTGGAAAAGAATCATTGAGCTCTTGAATTTTTGATAACGGGTAAAAGACGCATAAGCCCTCGTGACATATGAAGATCCTATATTTATCATCACGTACTGGCCAAAAGTATTGCCGTTGAATGCTACGCTCTCACAACTGTAGTCCAGTACTGGCATTGACTGTCTCGTCAATGGAGGCTGCGAGCATGTATGCTCAGCAGTCCCAGTGCTGTACGTAGTCTAACTTGGTCATAACTTATGTTGGAAAGGTGAGTCTAAATAGCAAGTTGAATGCGCTGTACATGATGCATATTCGCGGAGATAAAACAAGGGCACAAACCGCGGCCAGAAGGTGTACGAGTTGCAGTTGCATTTGTAGTTAGATATTTTTTGGGCCAGCCAGTGGTCAAGGCAATGAATCGATGGTTCAAACATTGACTCGTATCTCGACTTTGTTTATATATGCGCAGTTGTCAGGCCACATACTTTGTGCTAGTGTTGTTGAGTAGAAAGAAGTCTTCGTGAGCGGAGCTGTGTGGATAACATGACAAACCATGACTCACAAATTGCTCACAAAATGGATGATTTCTACCATATGGTAGGTCACCATGTTTGGTTTAATACAGCGATACGCCTCACCGTCTATCACTTCTGAAATGGACCAGTCCATTTCGTTCACTGCTTTGGCCATCTCGTTACCCTGTGTGAGCGATAATTTCAATGTTAACCTCTGGTCTTTCGCTTTCCTGTGATGAGCACCCATTCCATCCTTGTTCTTCGAGCCATGGGCCGTCTCTCGGAATGTTGCGCCGCGGTAAAGACAACAAACTCTGGGTCAGGGAATCATTTACCTCTTGTCCGACTTTCTTCTTACAACTCGATCATTTCGCATTTTCGCTAGTGATCACTAGCTCTATCCAATCTGGCTCTCATCTTACTTTCGTCTCTCCCAATAATAACCCAACCCTCTTCTCTCAAAGACCCTATCAACCTTTTATCTCTCGCAGATGTGGGCTCCATTGATCTCAGCGTTATTATCATTATTCCCGCATAAACGAGACATCCCGTCTCCCATCCATCCTTGAAACGACACTTGATCACCTTGACACCGCTTCTATCTGGCAGACACGCACATACGAGCTCCTCATCGTCGATGACGGTTCAAACGACACGTCCGTACTCGCAATAAAACTGGCACGGCAACACCTCAATAACGACATTCGTGTTGTCACGCTTGAAAAGAACCAAAAGGCGGTGCGGTACGCCGGATGCTACATGCACGTGGAAACAGGCTGTTCATGGTGGGCGCGGATGGTGCAAGTCGCTTTGAGGATCTGAAGCTGCTGTGGAAGGTAGACGAACTTGGGCCGAAGAACGAGCCGACGGTAGTCGAGCGCACCTTGTCAAGACTGAAGCTATGGTAAAGGTGCGCCTCGTCTCCGACATGACATGACCAAATTCTTACACCGCTCTCCGTTAGCGCCCTGTGCTCCGCAACATCCTCATGTATGGCTTGCACACTACCCTACGCATAATAGGTGTGGGATATATTCGTGACACGCAGTGCAGATTCAAACCATTCTCGCGCCGCGCCGCACTGGATTTTGAAACTGAAGTTGCATGCCACCGGGAAACCGAACTCGGGCTTGATTACCTTCAGTTTACGTTCGATCATTTCCTTGATGCATGGAGAGTGGTATGTCTCGTTACAAGAGATGCTGAATATACAAACAGTGTAGCAAGCTTTTGAGGTGATTCAGGTAGCATGAAACATCTCACTGGCCGAAAGACTGATAGGCTTTCGACCAGTCAGTTGTTGAATGCGTGGGTGAGGCTGCCGCGTGATCAATGCCTTGCAAGTCGCTTGTAGATCAGCGGCAGAAAAGTAGTGGGAAGTTCTACATGTTTGCTGACTCAGGTACTTACTTTGTCTCCCCATTAGCGCTAGCCATCACGTCTGACTGCAGCCCCGGCTGGTCTCCAGGATGACTTATTTGACACTCTTACATGTATACCCCTCTCCCATGTCAAAACCGGGTGTGTCGGACGGTGACCAAGCTTGGGTGAGTACTATGGTTCACCCCATTCCAAATTGTTGATACAACGCAACTTCTTTAGAGACGTGTTGTACAGACGAGTGGAACCCCACTAAATCTACCTCTGCCACTTTATTCCTGGGATGCTAGAGCGATTTGCTTGACTGGCATAAACGGTGGAGTGGTTAATCCTTTGCTTGTCTAGATAAACTAAACGACCTACCAGCTCCAGTACAATCTGGCGATCCTATGTTTATCATGACACACTCACCAAATGTGTTACCGTTCAATACTATGCTTTCATGGCTGTGTTCCACAGGCTCTGCCTCCCTCGGTGGCGGGGGCTGTAAGGGCGTGGGCTCTACAGTCGTCGTCACGTGATTCAATTTGATCACTGCTATTTTACAAGGTGAGTTTTCTGGACAGGTCGAACACACGAAGAACTTACTGGCACCGTTGCAGCGACTCAAGAGTATGTTGATAATTCCCCCCTGCGCAATATGGTTGTTTTGTATAATCATGATGCAATTTTTTGGGTTCAAGGTTGGCTATTCAGGTTTCGGTAGGGGGTCACTATGATCATCGATCATGGAAGCATGTTCGGACGGCAAAGCAACAATAGCACCTTGGAGTGAGGTGATGGTGAAAGGTAAACAGTCCCCATTTGAAGCACAAAATTTGCATGCCCCGGTGGAAGCATCCATTTGCAATGATATGAGAGTGTCGTCGAGACTGGACAATGAAGGTACCATGGCACGACGCCCTTTTAAAGGGATTCATCGGCTACCTGTGGCTCATGCATGCCCTGTGGATTGTGTAGCGTGCCTAACACTTCTAGTGCAATCAACATTACCAACACCTTTAGTGCAGTCAACAGTCTATGTCTAGCGAGACCTGAGGCCTGATCAGTGGCGGGGGTTCTTTACCTCTTCTCACTCGAATTTTTCGTCTCGTTACCTTTTTGTGCACCTGCCCTTATTTTGCACCCACCCTAAGCATTTAGCATTGTACACTAGGTACGGTCAAGCTGAGCTGTTTAGCTTCTGAATCCACAGGAACCCCCTGCTCTCACAACGGGGTCCTCGTTTTGCCGGTTAGATCCTCTTCGTCTGCGTTCCTACGAGACTTGAGTACTCTGAGTGAACGTCTTATCTTGCTTTTATCTAATTATGTAATAATACGGTACCTTCTGACTGCCTACGGAAATCTCTCAACGCAGCCTCCATCGACCTCGATCTTAGCTTAATTCCTGCCAACAACGAGACATCTCCTCATACTGAGACAACTCTCGGGTATCTCAACTCTACTCACTTCAAAAGACGACACATTCGCACTCGCGTTCAAATTGAAGTGATATTCGGGTCATCACGCTTAATATGAACCTCAGGAAGGGCAGTATGGCTAGACGGCCTTTATACTTCTTGTATGTGCGCTCTTCCTGAATCTTGTAGATCTTTTCATACGTTCAGGACCTATCTGCAGGTGCAGGAGATGTCATAGATTGCACGGATACGGACGAGCCGCAAGCAGTTATCCTCAGGAGCGGCGGCGATACACACCTGGACCTAACCAGAGTAAAGTATATGCATTGACTGTCCACCTGCTTGCATCTTCTACAGAGGGGATGAATGTCCTTGAGGAACTCGCGGATGACGCTTAAGATGCCTTTGCTCACGTCTGGTGCTGGCACCCGGGAATCTAGGAGCATGTTGATCATGGTGCTGGACATAATTCAGCACGTTATAGGGAGGCAGGAGGAGAAAGATCGTATTGAGTTCCGCTGCCGAGGGGGATGACAATACCGCTTAGTCTAAACAGCGATATTATTTGGTGAGTCCAATTCATGTAGCAAATTGCGGTCGTGTTGATGTTGTCACCTGGAAATCAACCTCGTCATCCCTCCCTCGCTACGCCCTTTCACAAGTAAAGCTGCCCTTCAAGGGTTCCGTATTATAGATATCGTGCACCTGCATGCTTTGCCGATATCCATCAAAATGTACGACATTTTGCAGAGGAAGCACGGAACATTCCGGGGGACCGCCTTTTCTTTTTTCAATCCTTGACTGAAGTGCTACCACACATTGCCCGTGGGTATTTATTTCTTTATGGCGAGTTCATTATTACCTTTTGAGAGGCAGGTAGTGCGATGAGCATCAAGCTTAGGCGCATATAGCGTGTCCTATTTTTAAGACAAATTGTCTGTCGATATCTCCACGTGGTACAGGTGAGCACAAATACTAGTACATTCAACGTCGGCCCTTTTTTCATCCCGCTAGATATTGGGGTCAACTCGGGACGCAAGAGCGGTTTGTTTAACTGATGCCAATCCACCGTAAGTCAGGTTTCTTTGAGACGAACTAAATGACCTACCAGCTCCAGTGCAGTTTGGCGATCCCACATTTATCATAACGCACTCGCCGAACATGTTACCGCTCAATACGATACTTTCATAGCCTTGCTTTGCAGGCTCCGCATGTGTCGCCGACGCAGGCTCAAAGGGCATGGGCTCTGTAGTTGCGGTAACATGTTCTAACTTGGTCACGGCTTTTTACATCATGAGGTAAGTCTTGTCAGTCAGATGTATGAAGAACTCACTGGAACCGTTGCAGTGACTTGAAAATATATTGATGGTCCCCCCCTCCGCAATATAGTTGTTCTGTATCATTACGATACAGTTTGGCGGGATTGGGGGTGACTGTTTGACGCTCGGCGGTCGAGTGCCATCAGTCATGGAATCATGATTGGACAACGATCTCGGGGTTGCACTAGGATCTTGCTGTGGGACGATGGCAAGGGGTAGATAAAAAGCACAAGGTGAGTGTGCTTTAGCGGAAGTATCCATTGTAAAGATGGGGGTGCTGGTAAAAGCAGGATGAACCTCGAAGTACTTCTTATAAGTAAATACTACTTGACTCCGGCCCTCTAGCGGAGTCCAAATCAATAGGGCGAGTTGGCCTCGAGGACCGCAAATGATTGCAACATCTGGATATTGTTTATTATCAAATAGCAACCCGGTTTGGCTGCATATGTGCTTTTATTTTAGCTTTCGGTGCGATATTATTGAGAAGACGCCCCATTGTATGTAATTTCCGACCAAGAGAAGGCTCGTCCCTGCGAACAGTCCGGATAATCATTAACTTAAGATAGTCATCATGTTGTGACTTGCATTTGATTGTCGTGCATATTGCGATTTAGCACTGAATGCTTTCTGCATGATTACGATGCAACTTTCTGGCGGGTTTGGGATCAATTTACTGTTCGACACTCAGCCATGGAGTGCTATTAGTCAGACAATGATCTCGGCGTTGCACTAGCATCAGTGGGACGATGACGAGAGGCAGATGACATTCTGTCACAGCACAAGGTGAGATAAGGGTACTGGTGAAAGCAGTGAAGTATCGAACCACATTTGACGTTCCGACATTCCGTACTCAAGTTCCACATACTTCCGATTGTAGAAATCTCCACAGCGTTACGTGCAATTACTATCAAATCTGACGAGAACTATTACAAGTACTTGGCTGAAGATCCGGAAGAAGTATGAAAACTTGAGGGGTCCATTAAATTGACTGTGTGATTCGATTCTCAAAGAGAATCATACATACTAGCATTTAGTACATGTAGATCGGGAGGAATATCTGGGAACTTGGAATTACGCCCCGTTCACCCCAGAATCCGTGCCTTTCACATATCAGCCGAACTAGGGGACTCCTCATGCCTCTTGTGGATCTTTAGCCTCGGTCGTCATATCGTAACACTGGTATGTGTGGTTTTATGGTTTTCTTAATTTGAAGATCTCACGGTCCTCGTCAGTGGACCTCAAGGCTGGATCATCAATATTCAATGATCAATGATACCTCTTCCGGATCTTTAGAAGGCACTTGCAGGCAAGTTAGATAATGAATCATGACGCCAGGAATATTATATTAAGTTTGAGATCATTGGCCTCAGTCATTAGTAATAATGCTAGTCCGCTGATTTCGTCATCGATAGATTGAAGGGTATGGAAATTTTAAGTTTGCTGTGCTTAAAAACACAAAGTCGAGCTGCGGAAGCATCATCAAATTCTTTTATCTGAATATGCGCACGGTATACAAAACAATAATCGGAACTTCGCACACAGGATAGTCTACAATAAAATTTGGGACGATAATAATAAATAGAAGGATAGAGTCACTGCAAGGAAAGTTATTTGCATCAAACCTTTGAAAATGTAGTCACCGATCCACGAAGGATCTCTGAGGTCGCCATCAGGCAGGTAGTGTAGAGCAGTAGAGCACCGCACACCCTATGAGAATGGGTGTGTGTAAGTGCAGACCAGTCACCGCCGACCGGAGTTTGCTATACTATTTGTGTAGTGCCAGCTAGACTGTCACACTGGGAAGAGCGGCAGAGGGCAGAGGAACATCGAGATGAGATTGTCAGTGCAATGTGGGATGATTATTGCACTGAACATGTATGCTGTGGCCTTCGTACTGGTCACGACCTCGTCAGGTGCTACAAATATATATCACTCATCCAAAAAGAAACACAAAAGTCCTCAAATGGCCTGACCTCTCTCTCTCCACAGCGGTGGCTTGGCTTGGCTCGCTTGAGCGCAGTATTACCCATCAGATCAATGGCTATACAGTATCTGTCGTGCACTTGATGGAATCCTAGATCCGATCTTATCAGCGATTTTTTCTCAAGTGGCGCAATAATTAATGCTATTCAATAATTCAATATTCTATTGTACCATTAACTAGTATCTAGTCAATGCATTTACTGATCGCTCGTACGCAATACTATGATCTTTATACGGCTCAGTCTTTCACATTAGCTTCTTCTGAAAGAAGCATGCTGTTTCTCAGCATAAGTTAGCTAGTGCTATAGACCGATCTATTGGCAGTCTCGTTCCGAAAAGAGTTTGCTGTGATTAATATTATGTAATCGATAATCGTTCAAACTCACCGGTCCGAAATACCTGTCAGACTCGGATCTATCCAAGTAATTCAATTATTTTTCTGCGACAAAGTTACACTAAAAACTTTTGGTCGACGTTAAACTTTGCCCCAAATAATGTATAAGAGTAAGCGAATCAGGATTTCGGACACCAACCACGCTGAAACTATCTAACCAACGACCAACTGCTTAAAATTCACCACAGAGCCGACACAACCCCACAGGACGATACTTAAACCTCCGCTTTGAGAAGCGATATCGACGATGTCATGTATAGTTTGAAATGGGGAAGCAGTTTGTTTAGCTGATCGGCGGCAAAGAATCGTGAAGCTCTTAAATGTCTGATAAAGGGGAAAATACCCACCAGCCTTGTGCAATTTGGAGATCCTATGTTTATCATGACGGGCTAGCCAAAAGTATTGCCACTGAATGTCACGCTCTCACGACCGTAGTCTACAGGAACAGACTGTTTCGTCGACGGTGATGTATGCTCAGCAGTCCCGCAGTAGTCTAGCTTGGTTACAGCTTGTGTGAAGAAACTGGCGGATGCTCAAAGATATGTTGATGGCTCCCCCCTCCGTAATGATGTTGCTTTAGATGACGATGATACGGTCGCTCGCGTCCAGGGCTTGAATCATTGATTCGGCAGTTTATTAGGACCGGGCTTCAGTGGCGATCGCCATGGTGGAGATGCGGTTCAACGAGATAGTTCAAATATGGGGCACGTCCCCGTGTTGTAGAATCGACTCCCCGGAGATCTTCACGGACGGCTTCCAGTGGACGAACCGCACACGATGCATGTTCGCGGAGATAAAACAAGAGCACACCGCCGCGGCCGAAAGCTGTATGAGTCGCAGTCACATTTGCGGACAGATATTTTTGGGACCAGCCAGTGCTCATGGCAATGAATCAATGTTGACTCGTCACATCCCGACTTTGTCTATGACAGGGAAGTTGTAAGATGCACACACCTTTAGCTAGTGTTGTTGAGTGGAAGTCTTCGTGAGTAGTCAGGAGTTGTGTGAATAACGTGACAAACCATGAAATGATGACTCACAAATTGCTCACGACGTGGATGGTAGTACTTTCTACTATATGGTAGGTCAACGTGTATGGTTTAGTACAGCTATAGACCTCACCGTCTATCTATATCACCTTTGAAATGGACCAGTCCATCCTTGTTTATTCGTTCACTGCGTTGGCCATCTCGTTACCCTGCGTGAGTGATAATTTCAACGTCAACCTCTGGTCTTTCGCTTTTATGTGATGAGCACCCATTTCATCCTTGTTCTTCGAGCCATGGGCCGTCTCGAGACGTTGCGCCGCGGCGAAGACGACAAACTCTGGGTCAGGGAGTCATTTCCCTCTTGTCTGACTTTCTTCATCCAAATCCATAATTTTGCATTTTTGCTAATCATCACTAGCTCTATCTAGCTCTCATCTTGCTTTCGCCTCCCCCAATAATAACCCGACCCTCCGAAAAGACATACCGCTCGCGAAAATCCCTCAAAGACGCTCTCAACCTTCCATCTCTCGCAGATGTAGGCTCCATCGATCTCAGCGTCATCATTCCCGCGTACAACGAGACATCCCGTCTCCCGTCCATGCTCGAAACGACACTCGATCACCTCAACTCCGCTTCCATCCGGCAGACACGCACATACGAGCTCCTCATCGTCGACGACGGTTCAAAAGACGACACGTCCGCACTCGCGCTAAAACTGGCACAGCAACACCTCGATAGCGACATTCGCGTCGTCACGCTTGAAAAGAACCTTGGAAAAGGCGGTGCGGTGCGCCATGGGATGCTGCATGCACGTGGAAACAGGCTGTTGATGGTGGATGCGGACGGTGCGAGTCGCTTTGAGGACTTGGAGCTGCTGTGGAAGAAGATGGACGAACTTGGGCCGAAGAACGAGCCGACGGTGGTCGTCGGTAGTCGAGCGCACCTTGTCAAAACTGAAGCTGTGGTTAAGGTGCGCGTTGTCTTCGACGTGACGCGACTAGCTTCTTACACCACTCTCCGTTAGCGCTCTGTGCTCCGCAACATCCTTATGTATGGCTTGCACACTATCCTACGCATAGTGGGCGTGGGACACATTCGTGACACGCAGTGTGGATTCAAACT
Source organism: Suillus decipiens (assembly GCA_016695475.1). Classification (NCBI taxonomy): domain Eukaryota; kingdom Fungi; phylum Basidiomycota; class Agaricomycetes; order Boletales; family Suillaceae; genus Suillus; species Suillus decipiens. The sequence goes on along the minus strand of MU172925.1, from coordinate 124,149 downwards.
ATTCTCGCGCCGCGCTGCACAGCAGATTTTCCCTGCCCAACATCTTGCCACATGGATATTCGACGTTGAGCTCCTCCTGCTCGCGAAGCAGTTGGGTATACCTGTTGCAGAAGTCCCTGTACAATGGCATGAGGTGGCGGGGAGCAAGCTGAATGTTGTCAAGGACTCGTTGCAGATGCTCAAGGACCTGCTCGTTCTCCGCGCTAATCAGCTCACCGGACGATGGAAAGTATCACCACAATGATACACCATGACCGCGGAACAATAGATTTTTGTCTATGCGCATGGCGAATGTGCTCTCACAGGCCCTGCGAAGATAATTAGCATATATCGTGATTGTACACAGAGCGACGTTAATGATAAATATTGCAGACGCTGTATCATGAGTGGTGCGGCGACTTTATAGGCGTACTCTGGAGCTGGAGGTCAAGATAGAATGTTGGAACAGATAAACGCAATAATTAGAACCGGCGATGGCGACAAATCTGAACGATAGTACGAGGAAAGTGGATAGCCCTGTCACGGTGTTCTGCCGTGGACGTCCCCAGACGGCATTGAAAGTACATTCGGCATCAGTAAACGTATGAGTCCAGTAGGGAGACGTAATTCTGAATCTGCTTTTATCATGTATGCTACGAGAACTTGTTCCTTGGCAATATAGACTAGCAGGGGGAATGACAAAATCGTGTCCGGTTGCTCGCCATTGAATAAGGGACCTGGAAGCACAATGATGTCCGTGCTGTTAAACATTCTACGTTATGTTTCATATTCGAGTCATTGAGCTTATTCAAGACTTTCCACAGGACATTACGTGCAATGCGTGTAGATGCTAACATATATAAGCACGAATGGTATACAACATTTTGAGCGTAGCTAATGCATGGAAATATTAATAGACATTTGGAATCAGTCCAACTCAAACGTCGATTCATATTTCCATGCATGATATAATAATGCAGCTATGCAAGAAGGCTTGGTGCGAGAAACGAGCTCGAAGGGGAATGAGAATTCCGAGACGAAAAGGATGCAAAGAGAAACATTGCATTTGACGAGCTGACTTGAAGGCGGGGACTTCTGAAGCGTTTGGAGGAATACTCTTAGGCTGTTTAAGTAGAGTAGTGAGTGGCTCAAGTGACTCGAACCTTGTGGGTAGGAAGATGAATGGGATGAGACAAAGGCGGCATGACAAAGGCAAAACTCCAAAGTGAAATAATACGAATAAAACTCTAATGTATCCGAGTGCGTCGGATGCGAAGAGTAGAACTCTTCGCATCGATAACGCGTTGCGCCCTGCAGCTGATCTGAAGCAGTAAGCATACGCAATTCCTACAATGATCCTATCATTCTCCCTGATGCATCATGACAGCGAATTCTTTCAACAGACTCCGCCGAAATGATTTTGTGAGTGTCGGCCTCTCACCGAGACTGACACCACTATTTAGGAGGCATGGTCAGGGTTACACTTGATGGGTATAATAACTAGGAGTAAGGTCAATCGAGTTGTTTCTCATATGTAAGTCAACTGCCAACTTGGCACATGAACAATTTCACACTTAGCGAGATTGTTCGTCTGCTAAATTGGGTGAATAAACATAGTCCTACGGGCCATCAAGCATTTCGTAGGAGCAACCGACCCCTGGCGATTTGGTTAGAAAAAGAGCAAGAGAAGGAACTGGCGAGTCAGACTTCACCATATCACAGGGCTGGTCCTAAGTCAGTACTCCGAGGAATGTGGGAACTGAACAAACATGAACAAATACAGAACGGCATTAACTAAACCTACTGATTGCTCAATCGCCTGAACTGCCATGACCATCCAGGGAATATCTACATATATGATATCGCACACCATGTATTATGGTTATTACGGTTCGTTCACGTACAAATGTTCACTATGTTTTTGTCAACTTTACTCTCTGTTCACTTGTGACCATCATTTTCAAAGTACTTATCATCTGCCGCCGGTGTCCCAACGATATCCGCAAATCATCTTCATTCCACAATAGGTTAGCACTTTCTAAAAATACCCCTTAGTAGGCTGACCGCTGGTGCATAGTGGTAAAATGAAGTCACAGGCCGCTTCTCGTAATTCCAATATAAAATGAGGCCCTTGATACTATTGCCCTCGTACATCCCCAAGCCATTCTGCTTGCTCTCGCCATGGCTTCAACTGGCATTCCGCTAGATACTGCTACTATAATTTCAACGGCGCTGGAAAGCATATTATACGGTGAGTATCACGATGACCATTCGTCCCATACTCGTCAAGCCATGGTTCTTCAGGCTTTTCAGTTCTCATGTTTATGGGTACCATGTGGGCATCGAACTTCAAATCTAATACAAATCGTCCAATTGCTTTGGCGGCAATTCTGCTGCTGGTGTTGAGTACTGCAGTGAGCTCCTCGCCTCTCACCTGATGTCATCTGCTGAATTTGCTCAAGCACTTGGTCATAGACATCATTCGTCTTGAAGATGGATTTGTCACGCATGGTAATATTCCTGGTGGACCAGTGACGTTCTTCCAAGACATCAGCCAACCAACATTTGTGACAAAGAACTTGTTATACGCCTTGCAAACTATGATTGGCGATGGCGTGGTGGTGTGTTCTATTTTTAATTTCTAGCTCACAGCCCCCTGGGCTTAAAAGGCGCCTTTTTGTCTGGCAAAAGATTTATCGATGTTATGTCGTCTGGCAATCAGTTTGGGTTATCATCCTACCAAGCATACTGTGGTGCGGCTCCTCAGGTCAGGCCGCTGCCGTGTTTGGGGAGTTGCCTGTGCTGATTTTGCGTTGAAGTGGCCGCTTTAATCGCGCCCTACTACGCTTTACGAGCAACTGGGGGAAACATCTACACCGACCAGACTGCACAATGGATCACGGCATTGTTTTCCTTAACACTTTCAACCAATCTGATAAGTTCAGGTAAGCGTTCTTCCATGTGAACTCGATGTCGAAAGCTCATAATGACCTGAATTTTGTCCAGGATTGCTCGTGTACCGCATCTGGACGATTGAACGCAAAGTCTCTCCGAATCGCGTTACGAATGGCACCATGATGCCTGTCGTGCACGTGCTTATAGATGCCGCCATTTTGTACTCTGCAGCCCTGTTGACCATATTGGTCTGTTTCGTATGCTCGAACAACGCTCAGTATATCGTGTTAGATATGGTAATTATTACTGTCAACGCACGTCATGAAACCTTACTGAAACTCGACCAAGATCATGCCAATCATCTCGATTGTCTTTTGCATGGTATTGGTTCGCCTCACACCCAGGAAAACCACTCCACAACTCCTCCCGATGTCTTACAGCTCGGAAATCAGCGAGAGAGAAAGAAGAAATTCGCAGCACTATCCTATGAAGCCTTTGGAGATCCATGTATCCCAGTGGACACAAAATGACGGTATGGAGTAGAAAGTGAGGACTGAAATACGGATTCTACGGAAGCCTGCGATGTATCGGAAGGTGAAGGGTAACTCTGGCTCTCTGTCGGGTACCGAGAGTCAAGAAGCAAATTATCTCCAGCCCTACTAATACTTATTGTGTTTCACACAAATCTTCGTAACACCCTGTCAGGTTCGCTGCTCGTCGTGCAGTCTCGAAATATAGTCCCAATGTACTCACGATCACAATTATGAGCTATTGTCAGACCTTTTTTTTATCGAAAAAGGATCATATCTAGCAACGCTTTTGTGGGACTGCATCCAGCCCGAACATATACTTCAGCCATAAATGAGCAACCTGACGCAGGAGACAAATTTATCGACTGTTACCTTATGGTTAGCAATTCAATCATTCGTTCTTTTGCTTTCAAACTTCCATATCGCCACGCGACCAACAGCTACCTGAGATACCAACAAGATACAAAACTAGACACCAAGAAACCCTTGAAATATCATATGGACAGCAACGATGATAATATGAAAACCGTGTATGCGGGAGTGAATAAAGATAGACAAAAGGATCCAACATGATAGATTCTCTATGCAAAAAACCCAAGACAAAAGAACGCAGAATGTCCACGGTAGATGAGAGTGCTGTGAGCAAAGACTCGAGTGGTCAAATAAGCTCATCGGCATCGAGGCCGTTAAAATTTTCGTCGCCGTTCGTCCGCTATCGTCAACATTTTCACCAGGCTAGATTCAAAGACAGGTTTTGTCAAGATGCTGGTAGGAAATTAGCTGGATTTGAACGTTATGAACTAGGGCAGCCACATACTGGTCCACACCCGCCTCGGAGTACTCTTTCTGGTCATTGATGAGTGCATTACCTGTTTTTAACGTCAGAACACTTGAGGGTACGATTCAACTGTAGCACCGACCGGTAATTCCTACGACGAAATCGGCCCTACCCATTTCTCGAAGTTTAGAGACCACCTCCAAACCAGACATAACTGGCATCTGATTGTCAAGAAAGACGGCATCATACGGATAACCATTCTCCGCCCCCTCGCCATTCTGGTCCTTTTCACTGTCATGACTAAAGTCGAATATCCTGAAATTTGGACCATCTTCTGTTTTCGAAGTTCCTGGACCGCCAACGATCATCTCCAGCGCGATCTCACCATTCTCAGCGGTTGAGACGTGACATCCCAATCTCGTCAGCATTCGAGACATGACAGTACGAGTGAGGCGATCATCGTCAACGACTAAAACAATCATGGGTGGGTTAAAACTAGCCATGGACCCCTTGCGGCTCAAGGGCAACGGTAGGGACCCCGATAATTGGGAAACTAGTGATGGCTTCCGACTTGGTGGACCTGGCCTTGCTGGCATAGATGAAATAGCTGGCAGCGGAGTAGCATTATCAAGACTCTTCAGCGAATCCACGACGACTGCAGGTGAGCTGTCATTTGAGTAGCTTCCCATTTGAGAGAACATCCCGGAACTACCCGGGTTCTCGCCAAACCCATCGGCAGGTGGAGTGGACAGTGGAGGACTAAGCTGGGTGCTCGACTCGGACGAGAGCTTGCTGATAGTTTGGGTGAATCCGAGAGTTTCAGAACTGTCGGCTGTATTTGGTAAATTCAACTGTACCAACCCCCCTAAAATCGGATGTTTGCTTTACACGACGAACGCAGAGTATGCATAATGCTGACCTTCGTCCATCATTGTCTGCATAATTTTCGTTGAGACTGCTTGCGCTGGGGCACTGCTTGTCAGTAGATCTACTGATAACGGCCCGGCTAGCTCAAAGGTGCGCTGCTTCTCGCGCAGAGAAGACTCCACGTCTGGTTCATCAACAATGTTAACTCCGACTCCCAGTGCTGTTGCAAAACATGTGAATAAACAATTACATATCGGGCAGAACAACATAGATAACTTACGTAGCTCGACCCAAAACGTCGATCCATGGCCAACTTTAGAACGCAGACCCAGCCGACCGCCGCTCAACCTCACGATCTGGCGGACAAGGGCCAAGCCGAGACCAGTGCCTTTTCCGCCTTGTTGCCTACCTTGCTCTGTCTGATTAAATGCAGCTGAAAAAGGTGAGCGTCTCGGAATGAATCGAGACAATCACTCACAAAACAGCTTGCCCTGCGCCATCTCCTTGGGCGGAATTCCATGTCCGGTATCGCTAATTTCAATCCGCACAACAATTTGCTTCAGTGGGCCCTTCTTGGTTGAGGATCCTATGCTTTCCCCCGCGCCCACATCATGTGTGGGATTAGAATCACCGGGAGGAGCGCAGAGTACTTCCTCTATCACGTCTTCGCCCATATCAACCTTTGGCCTTGAGTCGTCAGAAGGTTCTAGCGCATGATGTGCAGGAAGTATTAGGCGTGTTGAACATATTATCCTTCCTCCCGCCGGGGTAAATTTACAGGCGTTGCTGAAAATGAATATTTCCAAATAGTCTTGATGGCGTATAGATGGATGCAGACCTTGCGAGATTATTGATGATCTGTCGCAGCCTAGTAGCATCCCCAAGAACGATACCATCTTCCTTGCTCTTCTCGGAGTCTGCCAAATTGTCGCCTGCGGCCTCGTAAGCGGCTTGTCGCGCAATTTTGTCGATGGTCTCGTCGAGACAAGTCACGAGTTCAAGGTTGCGGGCATCTGTTGCCATGCGCAGTGGAATGAACAACGAGCGCATAACAGCATGAAATTTGTAAGGTTTATACAAGATCTCGAATAGACCGCTATCCATGCGATTGCTGGGAGCGGTGTCAGACACGATTCCTAAAAGTGAAGGAGCTACTCAAACAAGTCGAGCATGTCGTTGAGAACTGCATAGCAATTAGTTAGCTGGAAAAAAAGAACTAAGATGGCCTTGCCTTTGGACATCATAACCAAGCTGCCCCCTAATGCCATAAATTCTATTTCTTGCGCTTTGGATACGGCGCACGATGCCTCCATATTCTGCACGGCAAGGACTATATGCTCGATCAGTACTAGTTACACACATGTACCTGATAATACCTACGAGCTGTGTTTAAGGGCACTCGAACCTGTAAATTTCCAGTAAGTCAGGCAAAGGTAAAAAGGCACTGTACTTATCATGGAAGACATATCTACAAACAATAGTCAGTCAGCAAAATATGCAGGCGTGCAAATTGAAATGCCCACGATGTAAGCCTCCTCTTAGAGTCCGCCTCTTTTCGCTCGTTAATTTGAGCCTTCTGGGTAGCCTTAAACTGGGTTTTGAGTTGCTCTCGGAGAATGAAGAGACGCCGTTCAGACTATGAAGGTGAGAATAAAAAAAATACAGGGACATTTGTTTCCACTTACATTCTCGTGCATGTAATGAACAAACAAGAGAAATGTGTGATACAGGAGAAAATTAAGCATGTCTGAAGTTTTTGGTGAGCTAGCGAAGTAAGATTAGAAACATTCAACGCACGTTTAGTCCATATTAGTTTATATGGCAAAATAAGAGTACTTGAGCTATGAGGAATTAGTGTAGGCCTCGCAATACTCGAACTCGTGCACATCTCACATGATCAAGAAAGTCAGTGCCCCCGCCATAGCAGAGACCCTATCCATCCTCATCCCGAACAGTGCTATAGTTTGCAATGCAGAGGTATAGCTAGATGCAAAGATGAGTAGTTTTGAAATCAAAGACCAGTATAACGCACTAGAATGTTCCGAGGAAATCTTTTGTTCCGCACGTATTATCTGCACTATAATAACCACAAACATATCTTTACCCAGCATCAGAGTGTCGGTAAAGGGCGCATAGCAAAGCCTTACATTGTCACGATCTCATACAAACACCTCGGGGAAAGTCAAACGGTTGTACTGGCAAACTATATATATATGACGCTCACCATGACCATGTTGAGATCATTAAAAGCAACTGGTAAGGTATTGGACGGTCACGTGGGAAATCAAGTATGACCAAGAAGAGTAGAGGTATGGTATGCGCAGGTATGAACTACAAAATACGATGAACATTGCAAATGTATGCAAACCAAATTTGTACTCACACCCCATATCCATGATTTATCGAGTATGGTGATAGGCGTGGCAATTGTTGCTGCTCCGATGACCCAGTTGGCGATGAAAAATATGGCCGACCAAACTGCTAACACCTGAGCAAAGCATCAGTTACATAGTTAGTATGGAAATTCAGAAGGCACAGTACCTTTCTAATACACCAACGCTCTCCCTGGTATCGTTCTTCCGTCTTTTCATCATTGAAACGAACATGAAAGAACCTATGAACTGCTGGCCAAATCTCCCAGCGGAGAAAAACAAGAAATTGATGGAAAAAACCACCATCATCCTGGGACGCAGTACTACTTTCATGGCCGATGCTTGCACCGGTCCCTACACCGACGTGAGCCATGCAGCTATCCCCTGAATTATCCAGAGCGTATTCCAAGTGGTCTGGCGAGTTCTTCATATCCTTTGTCCAATCTCGGTCCACGACGACTTCGTCAACTTCGTCAACGTCGGTACCAGCGTCTGTTCTTAGCTGAACTTGACTGCTATCACGAGTACTGTCCACGAAGGCGGAGGATAATGACGGGGACTCGTTGCCCATGCGCTCCATGAAACATTCCCAATACACGCGGAGACCACGTACTACGCGCGCTCTTGTTGTTTTTTGGCGGTCTGAATCCGCAGTACTACCCTGTGTAACAGGCAGTGGCAAGCCCGTGAAGTCCTCGGGCTGACAGGTAAACCCTGGAGTAGACGCCGCACCGCCTATCTCTGTCTTAGCAAGCTGACATTGAGTACCATCATTGAACATGGACATTGCTGCAAGGCAACCAGCCGAGCAGCATGTGGAGGGCTGTATGAGTCAAACGTGGCGATCTGATGAATGACTCGGCAAGTGTAACTGTAAGATATCCAAGGACAAGAAACGATTGCATCATGAGCTTACTATCGCCCCATAAAATCCGCGTTGAAGGCCCGCTCGGATGCTAAACCCTTCTGCTTCTTTAGTGTCATCGTGGAAAGTCAATATATGTATTGTATGAGTAGACAAGCGCGCGCGTGGTATGATGTTAACATTGACAATGCTGCCGCAGTGAGGAATTCGCTGTAATCATTCATTGCGAATGCATCATTCAGCTCACGAAAGGTTCCTGAAGATGGACCACTGTCAAGCTACATACTTTCTCGGTCAAGATGTATGCATGCAAGCCTTGGAGTCCTTGCGGCCGGGTACGGCATGTGAACTCAAATGGAAACAAATGTCCAGCTCCGACATAAAGCTGCCACACTGTAAACATGTCCGCCCCGCAATAAACCCAAACCTAATTTCACTTTTATTCTCGTGAAAACATTCAGGAAAATACAGGCTGAAATTTAACATGCGTGGTAGTGAACTTGTGAATTGATATTGATGTTTTATATGAGCCGGCGGGAATATTCGCGCCCATCGGAGTTTGATTACCACGCAGGCTTCTGCCTTTCGTGGATCACACCTTCTCCACCTCGTTTCCTTCGTTGTACAGCTCATCCTATCCACACAACAACACAATAAACCGCCAAGGTGAGCCAAAAATTTACGTTATCGAACTTAATTAAGGTCAAAGAGTTTGTTTCAATCCCCTGCAGATTTTTCTTGTAATCTTTTCCGACAAGCGCTTATGACAGCCCAGGTCACCCTGAAAAGCGGGGAGAAGGTCAAAGTCAACGGTAAAAAATCAACTCCTTGCTATATTTTCTTCTGACATCATTTTGACTTGATTTACAAAGACCATGTATATTGCTCTCCTCCATGGTCTGTTCGAGATGGTACCCCATACTCCGTAGCCCGGATCATGGAATTTCTGCCACCGGAAGGGGCAGGCAAGGGCAAAGGCAAGGGAAAGGAAATATACACTCGCGTTCGATTGGCTTGGTATTATCGTCCAAGCGACGTCAGTGATCGTCCGGTCGCGGATTCTCGCCTCCTTCTCGCCGCCATATATTCAGAGATCTGCGACATAAACCAACTTCGCTCCCGGTGCCACGTTTTACATAGGGATAAAATAACCGACTTAGCTGGATGGAAGAAGCGTCCTGATAGATTTTATTTCAATCGTCTTTTTGATCCTTATATCAAGAAGGAGTTTGATGTCATTCAAGCGACTGACGTTCGGAATTGTACGTACAACTTCTCGTTACCTCCACCGTTTCGAGTCAACATTTCCCTGCAGTGCCCGATAACATCAGACAGGTTTTGACTTCAAGATACGAATATGTAGTAGCCGAGAAAGAGGTGGTTCCCGACCTCACCGATACTTTGCGGTTGTGCGCGACCTGCAGCGAATGGTGTGCAAAGTACGTTGTTGATAGAAGGGATATCTTTATTTTGTGCACATACTAACATTATAACATCAGTCCTGACACAGTAGGGTGTGATAGATGCAAGAATTTCTTCCACATGAGCTGCGTACAACCTCCACTTCTGGCAAAGCCATCACGCGGCTACGGCTGGACTTGCGCCCCTTGTTCTAAGCGCCATGAAGAGGAGGTAGATAAACATGACGTTCGGCATCCGACCCCCATTACGAAGCCAAAGTCTAATGCACCTGCTCCACGAGGTCGAGGACGCCCGCGTAAAGACAGGAGCCTTGCGGAAAAGGAAGAAAATGTTGAAATCAAATACTTTAAAATGTGGCCGTTTCGGTACTTTGGGTGAGTGTATGCGCCTGACCGCATCCCTATCTCGATAAGTATTTAAGAGCGAAAACTGACCGCCTATGTTCCCATGAAGGCAATACACAGTGGCAGAAGATACGCTTGGTAAGTGTGGGTTTGATACGGGATGTGTGAAACTTAGTACATTTGGACGATAGATCCTGACGATCTCATCTTCCCTCGATCTGCTACTCGCGTTGGCCCTAAATATCAAGCTACCGTTCCGACTACGCTTGATGTGCCCTCGCCCTCAGGCAGGTTTTTTCTCCTTTTAGCCTTGGATACTGCTCAAGGCAACTTAGATCCGGAACAGCGGGGCGGAGACTATACCGTCGAAGTTCTGAGCGCGATCAACACCTTGACAGATGAAGAAAGTACGTATTTTTAGCCTTCCCTAGGCTTAGGTAAACAACTTAGGTTACTTTTTTTTGCAGTCGCTGAAAGTAGGTGCCTGATGACTTTGGGGGACCGGTTTTCTAAAACAGAAATTTCAGTGGAAGCATGGAAGGTGGTGTTAAGCAGAAATCAAGAGAAATTGCACAGTGTCGACTGGCTGACTGAGGCCCTCAGGCGGTTTTCTCAGGCACATTTGTTGAATCGTGGCTGGTCTACTGTTGATATGAGTGTTATTCCCACCCGTCCAGAGAAGGTAATGTCCCAGACGAAAATTATCAGTGAATTTCTTTTAGTGAGAAAATCTGACTGGTTCGTTAGTGGAAGAAGGGCGAAACGAGGCATACCGACAGAGAGTGGACCACAGATGAGGTGACTGCTTTTGAGGAAGGCATTTTCCACTACGGGGCTGAACTTCGGGCTGTACACGACGAAATTGGTACCCGTTCCATGGCCGAGGTTGTGCGGTTTTACGGGCACTGGAAAAAGTAGGTGTAGATTATCTTCTTTGATTTTTATTTAATATTTTTTCCTTGTCCAGCTCGAGACTAAAGGAAGAGAATGCACAAATCAGAGCCGCAAGACTCAAGGCAAAAGACGAGGGCAAAGACGAGGTGTCATCCGCCACCGCTGCAGTTACCGATCAATTCTCTGACGACGAAGGTTCAATCATGCCTGGATTGTCCAGACACAACAATAGTTGTGGCGCATGCCGTACTCGTGAATCTGAGAATTGGTGGAGGGCCCCCAAGGGCCTTGCCACTGATATTCTCTGCGATACTTGTGGGACGAACTGGCGTAAATATGCAGACCTTAATTTCCGTACAATCCGTGAGGATGCTCTCCCGTCCAGCAAGAAGGGCTCGGATAAACGTGAAGGGACGCCCCTAAATGGACCTAGTACGAAACGAGTGAAGGTAAAAGTGAACATACCCTGATACTTCAATCATTTATTTTCGTTGTTCTTTGAGACCTCAACATCGGCCTCCGTGAATGCGACACCTCCCCCTAGTGCACCGATGGCCCCACAACTGCGTTGCCTGGCATGCCAGAAGAATGGTCCAGTGGGTAAGGTGCTGAAATGTAACCAGTGCCAATTCCGAGTGCACGCTGGTGAGGTCGCTGATTTAATCATGTCATACATCAATTTAACAGCATGAATATGTAGCGTCATGCGGTGTCCATGTGGACAAGAGCGCCGTTGAGTCGTGGATATGCGACATTTGCCAGAATAAGGAGACTCTGGAATCATCTATGGTAAATTCGGTTTGTTCTAGCCGTATGATAATAATAATTATTCTCTAGCACACTGACTGTTTACTGTGCCCACGGCGCAAGTCCAAGAAGAAAACCCAATTCCCCAACGCTGATTCGTTCTTACGTGCTTCCAAGCCTACAGAAGGGCAAGGGTGGGCACATGTACTGTGTGCTGTCTTTACTCCCGAGATCAGCTTCTCGGATGTGTCGCAACTCCGGCTCATTGAGGGCATTAGCTCCATACCAAAGCAGAGATGGGCATCTGTAAGGACCTATCCGCTTCGTTTATCCTTGTTTAGCTGACACGATTCATCAGAAATGCACTTTATGTGGCGAAACTAGCGGTGCAGTGATCCGGTGCAGTGACTGTGCACGGGAATACCACTCATCTTGTGCTTGGAGGAAAGGTCACCATTTCGGCTTCGAGATTCAACCGGTACGGTTTCCCATTTTTTGTCGTTTTGCATCATAGGATAATTATTGCAGGTGCGTCATCCACGTCGGGACGGTATAATTACCACCTTCAAGGGTGAGACTGGCAACATGGTTCCTATCGTGTGTTGCCAAGAACACGAGAATAGCAAACGGCAACTATATGATATATGTGAAACGGACGAGACTGGAGAGGTGAGGGATCCAAATTCTTCACCTGTTAGGATTTGCTGACACTGCCTGTCAGACTGCCCTACAAGTTTACTGCCGAATCTATAAACAGGCGCCGGTAACTCAGGCGCATGCACTGCTTCGGAAGGCTAGGAGACTTGACCAAACCTTAAACATCCGCACGGACGCGTCGGTTGACGTTTCGGCTGAACCTGCGCTCCATTGTGATATGTGCTCTACACAATACTCCCCTGCATTCTATCCGAGCGAACATTACTCGGGTCGTTGGCGGTGCCATAAATGCCACTTTGGGCACCGAAATGGTGCCGGTCACTCTCCTGATGGCAGTCTTTCTCCCCTCGATGACACGATGGATGGTTAGGCGTAGATCTTTTGGCATACCCCATTGTATTTTAAATGAACTTTGTACAGTACATTTGTTGTTCAAGAAAGAAGATTAAAATATTGAGGTCGAGACTCGAAGTGTTGAACAGTGCGTTATGTAATCGGGATTGTCGGTATTTGTCACACGATGTGGGACCAAAGTTGTGTTGTTCTGCAAAGTACTTAGTATTTCGTTCCGTCGCCGAGCGGCTCAGTACTTGCCACGCACTGAATCGCTAACTCTACTCGGGGACTACTCGAGGCTATTCTTTTTATCTTCTTGGATGCCTGGTGTCGCTGTTCTTCCCTTGCCATCACCCAGTCTCACAGGGTTCGGTCCAGACACTCACAACGGAGCACACCTGCCTCGACAACATATCAATCCTCCCTTGGATTCTTCAACTATGCACAATGGCTTTTCATATTTAGGATCTGTCCAGGAGATCAAGGAACATGCTAAAAGCATTGCGGAACGCAGTAAAGGTTTTAGTGCCAAGGCACTCATTGGGTCGGCCCGTTCCCAGATGCTCTTGGCTCAATCCAAGGACGCCGCTCGGGACCCAAAGGCAGCTCTGCATGCCTTCTACGTCGCAGCTAACCTGATTACGACCTATATGAACCACCCCAGTTACACCGCAGACAGGACCAAAGGGAGCCCAACTCACAATGAGTTCTTACTGTTCTTCCAGGTTCGCATTATGTCCAATCAGTGTGAAGTACCATACAATGACGTTGTTCACAGGAAAACAAGGATTCCCTGAACCGTATCAAAAGCCTCGAGGCGGAGATTGATCTTGAGAGATCGACCATAACGTGAGTGCTGCTACTAACAGATTGTTCTTCGTGAATGTTGACCTTCTTTCCTCCATAGAGTCTCATCTCATCAGGGAGAATTATCCAATATAAAGCCGCTCGCAGATCGGATGAAGATGCTTGGTCAGAATGGACTCGTCGACGCCACAACAAAGCGTTATTCACGGGAAGTTTCCCCTGGGACTCCCCCTCCCCTGTACTTGCCAGATTCAGCCCGCTCCAATCGACCATCACCCTCCTCGTCCTCTACTGCTGTTTTTAGCACTACATCATCTACTTCAAACTCTACAGCACCTTCACCATACGCAGTCGTCCCACCGTCGTCATTGGGGCCACCGTCCCCGACGTCTACCGAATCGTCAGAGACGGGCCTTGATCAAGTTACGTTTGGTGCTGCTGGAGTCGCTGCAGCCAGTGAAGTAGAGAAACCCAGTACGGAGAGGGCTCTGGGAGGTACATCGACATTCGAACCGGCTTCGCGACCCTGGAAGCCTGCAATAAATGACGCGCTGTCTGGCATACCCTCATCGCCTGAGCGCCGGTTTCCGGAATTGCCTATCGACACCTCAGAGTGAGCATTTACTCTTCCAGCCTGCCTCTAGTATTGATATTTTGGTACTAGGTCGACATTCGAATCAGTTTCAGGCCCCTGGAAACCTTCAATAGATGATGCGCTGTCTGGCATACCCTCCTCACCCGAGCGCCGGTTTCCGGAATTGGCGAACGATTCCCCAGGGTAAGTTGAACTTTTTCCACCCTGCGTCCAGTATTCATGCTCCGGTACTAGGCTGCTGCTTAAGTCCCACGATTCAGAAACATCAAGTGACACTCCCCCTTCCATAAGCCGCGCGAACATTCCTACACACATCCCGTCATCTATATCATACAGCTATAGTCGTCCTGATAGTGTACGTGGCACTTAACCTGATTTGATCACACGTTGCTTATTGTCCCACAGACACCCCGCACACCTCCCATAATACCCCATTCTCTCGCAAACAGTTCTGCAGCGTCACTGATACAATATCCCTCCTTCTCGACCACAAGTACTCCCTCTACTTCTAGGTCAGGGGCCGTGTCCTTAATCTCTCGGCCCCCCGCGATTCCACCACAGGCGAGCATCAATCACTCCCCACTTGTCCGGAGGCGAAGTGACTACGTCGAACAAGGTACTGGCAGTGCGTCGTTTAGCGCTCGTCTCCCCATTGATTACCCCGATCTACCTCATTCTCACATTATTCGCCCTCCCCCTCCGGTCGCTTCCTCCTCGTTCCAACGGCATCATTCGCACTCGCAGTCATATTCCGTTAACACACTCAAGGAGCCTCCCAAACCGCCTACAATACCGTCTACTTATCCCGTGACGTATTGGTCTGACATGCAGATTGTCACGGTTGGCCTCAAGAATTTGGGAAACACATGTTACATGAATGCCACAATTCAGTGCCTCAGTGCCACAGTGCCATTTGCGAGATTCTTCACTGGTACGAATGTCAAAATCCACACCCAGATGAAGGGCTTACGGGAGATGACTCTGATATAGAAGGCCGGTGGAGGAAGGCTGTGAACGCAATCAACCCCATGGGAACGAAGGGCCACCTCGCATCGGCGTTTGCAAGCATTCTCTACGAAATGTCACACTCCGAACTTCCGCATCTGATCCCCGCTTCATTCAGGGTAGGTTTGTCGTTTTAATTGGTGCACAACTGACTTCGTCGGCAAGAAATCAATCTGCACACATGCTCCTCAATTCTCAGGATCTGACCAGCATGACTCACAAGAATTCCTCACCTTCTTGCTTGATGGTCTCCATGAGGACCTAAACCGTGTCCTTCATAAACCATCCAACGGAACGACACCTGAACGCGAGGCTGAACTGGAGCGGCTTCCTCAGGCGATTGCCAGTGCACAGGAATGGGAGATTTATCGGATGCGGAACGATTCACTTATTGTAGATTTCTTCCAAGGACAATTCAAGAACCGGTTGGTATGCTTGACATGTCGTAAGGTGGGTTCAGATTTTTCTTGAATGTTCTCAAAGACTTGACAATGCCTGCAACCATCATGCAGACATCGACAACGTATAATTCCTTCATGTACCTTTCACTTCCGATGCCTTCCGTCAAAGGCCTGTCCAAGACGTCCCTGCAGTCGTGCCTAGATGCTTTTGTTAAAGAAGAAGTACTTTCGGGAACGGAGGCTTGGTATGGTGTTGCGCAGTTTTATGGCATTGTTCTCATGTCATTACCAGGCACTGTCCGCATTGCAAAACTTTGCGTAACGCCACTAAACAGCTCTCGTTATCACGCCTTCCACCAATATTGCTTATCCACCTGAAACGCTTCTCGCACAAAGGGGTATTCACAGACAAAATCGAGACCATCGTCGACTTTCCTCTTAAGGGTCTGGATCTAACGAATTACATGCCTCCAGCTCTACCCCCTGGAATGCGTAATGGCTCAGCAAATGGTATTGGCGGTGATGATCCGCGAGTACAGACGCCACCATACAAATACGATCTATACGGCGTGACGAATCATTTTGGAAATCTAAGCAACGGACATTGTGAGCTTTTCGGTTGTTGCTATGTTGCCTTTTTGTCAACAACTTGGGTGTCCAGATACCGCTTTTATCGCTTCTCGTGGAGGATGGGTTTATTGTGACGATAGTCGGGTCACGCCGACTGACGCCAAGGACATAGTGGTCAGTTTTTTGATTTACCGGGTAAGACTCGACCCTGACAAATTTCTTAGGGACGCCCAGCATACGTGTTGTACTACAAGAGAACCGAATCATAGATCAAATCATTATTTAAGATGCTTATTTGGATGTTTATCTCCTATCGAATGAAACTTACATCAGTATATTTGCTGTCATCCGTGTAGCTCGCTAGTCGACATGTCACTCCTTACTATCTGTTTCTTTTCACAGATCTTTCGTAGTCTACCTGTACTCTCACATAAATAATGACATTTGCTCTCGGAGCCGTGATAGATTACATCGATCTATCATGGACCAGTCATGGCGGACAACACCACATCGTAAGATGGACATACCGAAGGAGGATTGACGCGGACAAGCCAATATCCTATTAACGAGTAAAATCAAAGTACATACATACCATAAGCTCAAGGAATGACAACTTTGCTCTGTATGATATAGGAAAGAACGATCTGCCAAGATTTTATAACAGCATGTCAATAAACACAGGCCGTAAGACTTAATCCAGTGAGGTGAGTGTTGGGTACAGTCAAGAATGAATTCTGTTGTACGTTAGTTTCAGAAAGGATGGGAAAATATCTGACAAGGGCAGGTATGACAAGCCTATGGGGGAAGAGGCAGATCTCGGTCATCTGGGACGGTCTGTAACCGTTTCTATGATGACGGAAACAGAATGTGCATCACAAAGCTGCGGCCAGTGAGGAGAATAGTATGCGCGGTGAGGACGCAGAAAATGTGAAGCGCTTGAACGGCACGTTGAACATCGCATGCAATACGGGCGATAAGTTTCTGTGGCTCTGGACTGTTGAAGAGATGAACTTAATTATTGTCACAAATTTTACTCTGTCACGCATTAACATTGAATACACGTGACCGAGTCGCGTCAGAGGTAGTTCAACATCGACGACGCCGACACCGACAACAACCAACAATCCAGCACTACAATCGACGATGGCCGTCACACCACGAAAGCTGGTGCATTGGGCTCTTGATGCTTCTATCTCTGACTTTGGATCGCCATGCTCGGAAGCCACATCCTCCGATTCCGTCGCGTCAACATCTAGTCTGGAATATATTAACTCTCAGCTTATAGCACATGGATTCACTCATTCACCTGGGCTCTCCTTTGAAGGACTCTCAAATTCTGACACCGATCAACTGGCAAAGTGTTTGCTTGCTATGCTAAGTCAAAGAGTGGTGCGTTGGCGCAATTGTATGATAGCGCGAGTAACACCAGTCTCATCCAAGATTTTCCTTTGAAATACTAGAATGATATATCCCGCGCTGAAGATTTATCGACTAGTTTGCGCACCCTTTCTTATGACCATGAGCGGCTCATGGGCATGCATCGCTCAGTCATTGAGAAGGCAGCTAACGCTGAGCGCGAAATGAACGTTTACAAGTCACGAATTGCGTGAGCAATCGGTCGGTTTTATCGAAAATCTAATTTAAATTCTATGGCAGAACGGCCGCCAAAACCTTGGCAGCTTCGGAATCAGCCCATAAACAAACTTCAGCTGAACTTCAGCGGACGCGCTCCTCGTTGATCGCTCTCCGAGCGACTCATTCAGCAGAAATCAAAAAGAAAGAGAAAGAAGTCGAGCGTATTATCGAGAAATGGTCAAAGCTTTCCGACTTGCAGACAAAGCTATCGACTTCGCCCTCAGGATTGACTTTTCGATGCGGCAATGCCGAGGTGGTGAGCGGGTCCGAAACCCTCGGCAAGGGGAAGGGATACCTTGAGATCGCTCTTGAGCAGGCCGAATCTACTCGTGCTTCATTAGCTGATGAAACGTTGGCGTTACAGCGGCTTGTCGTAAGTATCGCAAACCGACTGCAGTCGGTACTGCACGAACTGCGATGCTTGGCTTCACCTTGTGATGAAGAGGTGTGACTACAGCTTCAAGCACAAACCAGCTTGCTAACCTATCCGTAGCCTGCAATAATAACGCACAACGTATTGTTCCCTTTGGCACACCCCAACGCTGCCAATGACAAACTTTCTATTCTCTTCTCCTCGGTGCACAGTGCTCTCGATAGCATTTCAGAACGCCTGTCACAGCGAGCTGCCGCACCACCGGCACCAGACTATACCAAGGCTTCCGATGCTCTGGAAAATAAACGATTGCAAGGAATTATCGACAAGTTACGCTCAGAACTTGGTGTGTCTCCAGAGCCCATCGGGTTTCCTTGCATATACTTAACAAGTCTTTGGAACAGACGAAGCTAAGAAACTCCATGAGAAGCATGTTGTAGAGACTCAGGCTCTCTTGATGCAGATTGCAACCCAAGCATCATCTACGGAACGCATTACAAGGGACGAAAGCGTCGAGCTCATGACACAACCAGAGCGAGACTTTGCTGCCGAACGCCTTGAACGAATGAAGACCGAACTTGATGAGGAACGGAGAAAGTTTACTGATGCTGCTGTCAAACTTGGCAAGGACAAAGCCGCCCTGGAGGTGAAAATGCAATGTTTGGGTCTAGCGTATTACTGACGATCGCACTCAGACCGAGCGCGTCCAGTTCCTTGAGGAGAAGCGTTCCTGGCATGTCGAACAGATGCTCTCTGCTCTCCCACCACCAACGCCTGCCACAACTTCCCAGCCTGCACCTCGACCATCTCAGGCTCATAAGGTCAAGTCGCCTCGAAAGTCTCCTATGAAGCCCAAGGTCGTCGGCAAGGTGGCAAGCAGAAAAACTCGAGTATCTCGGCGCTCCTCGTCATTCTCGATCTCACCACCAAGTAAAGTGGAGCCTGCTTATGAGACGGAGGTGATTCCTATTTCTATCCCACCGGCTGCCTTCGAAGCGTTGGGCAAAAAGTCGACCTTGGCACAATCGGTTTTACCCTCCGCGTTTGTGCTCCCTCCGCGTTCGCCCCGGACATCTTTACCCCCTGTAGAGGCATTCCTCCCTCCAGTGATAACCACGCACCAGGCAACGACGTCAGGAGGAAAATCGTTCACACCTACTGACACTTCTTCGTTAGATTGCATGTCGCCCCCTGCTCAGGCACTGGCGGAAATACCAAAAATTGTTCTCCCATCACCTAAAACACCTCCTGCTCCTATTGTCAATACACGTCGTCCGTTCCCACTTGCGAAGCCGCTGGCGCCACACATGTCGCATGCTTACTCGCCTGCCAAACCGAGTCCACTCTCTCGCATTCTCATGCTTGCAAACTCTCCTGACAGCCTAGACGAAGTATCGGAAGAGAGCGAAGACTCTCCGACGTCTGTCATCCCCCTGCCCGTTACTACAAAGCTATTCCCAAGCGAATCGGAGTCGGATGACAGTCCTCTGAGGGAGAAGAAGACCGAACAAAATGTTGTTCCTTTACCTGCCTTGAAAAACGTGTTGCCCCCTGAATCGAAGCGCTTATCGGCGAAAGAGAAGGGAAAGACCAAAGCGGAGCTTGTTGTACCTGGGAAGCTAAAACCAGAGAAAGAAAACCGCGACAAGGTCCCCCGAAAACCATCTCCTTCGTTGCCTCCTGTTCCTCAACCAAAGCTGAAGGTCAGCAGCTCAGCTACAAGCAAGCCTGCACTAAAGCTGCCTTCCGGAAAGGGTGGTGCGAGGAGGGTACTAATCGGAAGTGCCGAAGCCGCTCCCTTGCCTGGATGGCGAGGATGAGAGAGGATATGATTGATGGCCTTGTGGTTGACGCGCATGTCGCTACATACATCCGTGACTTTGTTCTGCTGTATCATTATGATACCCCTATGGTTTTCATTGTAAACATTAATACTTGCGGCATATGTATGCAATAGCAACGTTTCATATCAAGACAGAAGCCCGCTAGTATGTCTTACAATGAAGTGCTTCTCCCCCAGGGGCCGTTGGTATTACTAATCGAATCATCCGCGGACGATTACAAAGTGCCACTCTTCTGGATTGATATCATGTCCTCATATAGGCGGCCGAGGTTGTCCTTGTGACGTTCATGTTGTTATTCAGAACTTTGTTGAATGAGCATAACCAAGAATAACTTAGTCCAGGCCTTGGATTCTAAAAACTTATCTGGTGGAATTTAAACAGCAGCCTCAGGCTGTGTACCTACAGTTTAGAATAATTATAAATATTGTATCACATAAGTTTGTTTCAGAGTGTTATGCGAATTAAGTTGAAATATGGAGGTATCAAGAAACAATGGTATGCACTTGGCAGAGGGAAAGGGAAGCACCGCACGTCCAGTTGTAAATCCTTATGAATGCGTTTCTTTCTTGTCTAGGCAAGTTCATGTCCCTTCTTCACTTGGTGTGTGGGGTGCGCTTCTTGGTTGCCCAGGTTCCCGGTGCTGCCCTGCATTGTGCTTAGCACAATGCGTAACGCATCATGTGGGAGTCTATCCTAAGAAGAAAGATCTGTCAGCACAAAATTAACTACCCTGTTAAGCTGCTTGCCTGGCACGTTCCTTCCCCGGTCCTGGGGCTGCGGTAGGTTGACGGAAGTAGTTGAGTCCATCTGTGAAGCCAAAACTTTCCATTTTTGCCCGCGCGTCGTTGACAATAGCTCGTCTTTCGATTCTCAGAATTGTGCCACGGTTCTGCAATGAAATCATCAAATTTTGAAACAAAAAATTAGGGTCGCTTACCTGTGTTACCAAGTTGTTTCTTCTCATTCTCAAGGCGCTCAACCTTCTGCTTGTAATCCTTGACCTCCCCCTCCAGCTCTTTGGTCTTCCTTTTTTGCTGCCTACTTTCCTCTCCCAGCTGCTTCACCTTCTCTTTAAGTTTGCCAAGCTCAGTCTGGCTCTCGTTTCTGAGCTTCATGTGCGCACATCCAAGTCAGTCGAATATCTTGGCATAATGAATTTTCAACTTACTTTTTTTAGTTTCCTTTCCTGTTCCTGATCGTACTTCTTCAGCTCCCTAGCCTGGTGGCCCTGTTCTTCGTCATGTGACTGTTTTTGACTTTTAAACTCGAGTTTTAACGAGTTTAATACCTGATTTGATCGTAATTGTGCAATGTCCATAGCAAAGAAAAATAGGCGTTGTGGGGAGACATGGAAATGGGCGAGAAGGACGTGATCATCAGGCCCCTATGGTTCGAATCACTATTACTAAGCATAAACCAGTTAGCGCCAGCAAAGTGGTTATTATGTAACATGTACTGGCAGAGTCTTGCGACACTTGGCCTCCTATGCCTATGTACAGTTTGCACAATTTGAATCATCATCAATGTTTCGAGCTGTTGTTCACCACTCCGGAGTCCGATCGTTCTGCTCGACATAAATCTACACACTTTGGATTTCAACGCCACTCCCGAGGGGACTATCCTGAGCGACCGACTCTACAGCTAGAGATATCAACTTGAAATTCATGAGAAAAGTATATGAATAATAATATTCAGGTTCTTCCGAAGATACTCAATTGCAGCCTGTTGAGAAGAAAAAGTTTGTTGGTGACAGGAGAGATGACTGAGGGAAAGTGGGTGAGTGTAGGGTTTGTCCTTCTTGCTCTCCTGAATCCTTGTATGCCTGAGCACACCGTCAGTATAGCGACTAGCACCGCAAGTAAATTGAAATACAGCATTCACCCTCAACCTTTAAGTGGGTTTTTTTTATCTTATAGTTCAACAGGAACTAATGTGGCGGGAAAAGATATGAGCAACCCGAAGTTGATAAACATACTCACTATCGGACTATGAAGGCATCTTCAGGTGAGTTTTTTTCCACATGGAAGTCCTTTCTTCGCACTTGTTGAATTGTTTGCCGTTTCGTGTCCTCCGAATTATTACCATTGAGCATTTTGCATAGGTTTCGGCACAGACAGCAGCGGAAGAATTTACGACCTACACCTCAAACAGTGACGCGATTTTGGATACAGTTCGGGAGTTGCTGTGGAGCATTTTACTTGACTAGAATATTCGGTGCTAATAGTCCCCTATGTTCTAGATTCGGATATACAGGTTTCCGCGGCATCACATTGCTTTGATGTCGTAAGTCTTATTGACACTCAGCGGAAGCTGATAGAGATGTGCGCCAAAAATTGATTTTTTACTGTGGTTGCAATGTGTTTTGATTGTTCCACAATGTATGCCTCCACAATCGCCCCCATCGTGGTAGTCACCGTCGTGATTGACAGTGGCATTATTTGGTCGCCATTATTACGCTGTGGGTGTTTTGACACAATTCACAAATCGGCGCGTCCACAGCTCATCATTTAAGGTGTGTTGTGGCCCTACCGGGAAACCCTTAAATACGCTCATGGAATTGCTGCTTCGCGTTATTGTTTCCTCCTCATTCTGATCATTGCCACAAGGTTACTCAAAAGCTAATCACTCCTTCATATTCTTCGGAACCCCATTCCAGCGCTTCATCCAACGCGTTAGGCATGATGTATACAGGCGCTCTTATTAACATTACGAACGTTCCTCTCGTGTCATACTCCTTTGGCCCCTTTCGTGTTTGGCGTGTCTTAGGCGAGGGTGGGTCCGCCACGGTAATGGGAGCTGAAGATGTAGTATCAAACCGCTTGCTCTGCCTCAAGGTCTTTCGAAAGGACCGTCTTAAGTACAGGCTTACAGAAGAGGTTCTTTTGAACGAACTCGAGGTGTACAAACGTCTTGCCTTATCGATGCAGTGTCCTGCAACAAAATTTCTTATGGGACTTGAAATGTCATTTCAGACAAGGGATCAAATCTGTTTCGTTATGGTATGTTCTTCTCTCGTGTGAACTATTTGAGTTGTTTGATTCCATTGGACATTTCTAGGACCTCATGGCCAGCGACCTACACACTTGCATGGTGTATCGTTCTACATATTGCTCCTACCATGCGTCCAGGTGGACCGCCCAAATAGTAAGCGGTTGTCTTTCCTTATTTGCGATGTCTCACACCTCCCACTTTCAAGGCCCTCGGGATCAATGCCTTGCACGAGATAGGAATCATCCATCGGGATATCAAATGCGAAAACATCCTGATCGACGTTCGAGAGAATGTACGGATCGCTGATTTTGGCTTGAGTTTTTTAAACCAAGGGCCCTTGGAGCGACGGCGGGGTTATACGGCAGGTGTGGTGGGAACGATGTACTTCATGGCACCAGAGATCCTGTACAACAGAACCAACCCCGGTTCTATGATGTACGGAGCACCCGTGGACTGGTGGGCGTTAGGTTGTGTCGTCTACGAGCTTGTTTCGAATAATCATCAGGCATGTTTTGCGTCTTCATTTACCGCTATCTTACTGATACCATCTTGTCAGTCACTCTTCACTACAGAAGATGATATACTTTTCTATATTTCCTGGTGCGGCAACAGTGGCAGAAGAGCCAGGCAGTTCCCTGCCTTTGAACGTTTCCCTGAACATATCGTTGATTTGGTTTCAGGAGTAAGTTTTGTATCGTTCAATTTCCAACATTATCATTTATCGTTACCGTGGTAGCTGCTAGAACCTATCCCAGCGTTTCGGTATGGGTTCCATGAGGTCGTAAACCATAAATCGTTCTTGCTCGCACCTGGCATGTCAGAATTCTCCGACGCGTACTCTCGTGGTAGGTTAAATTAAACATGATTTGTCTGGGAAAACTGTGCTGAAAATGCATTGCAGCGCTTGCGCGCCAAGCACTGCATCATTCCCTACCAGACTTACGATATGGAAGGGATATTGAGACAGCGGCGGTCTGGTTTCCCCTACCTGCCTCGGAGCGTGTGCGTGTTCCAAATGTGGATTGGATTAGGCCGGCATTTTTTCCTTCTCGATGATGTCCTCCAGTTGGTATTTTGGTTCGTCGCGATGATCTCCATTTCGAGCACCTAATTACACTACGTCTCCCTTTCTTGTTACAAATAATACCTTAGCTTCTTGTTTTTTATTCATATATATACCTTTCGTGTTCTCAATCCACTCTTTGTTCCCTATCTGTCGTGTCCCGCGTAGTATGTACTCGATAGTTGAGGAGGCGCATTGCCCACTCAGAGTCCTAATGTTGATCATAGTACTCGGGCGATCGAACCATGACTAAGCCGTTATTCACTACCCTCAATTCTATGCACATGTCTACTCCAGTGTCGTCCTTGTGCTCTTGGCTCCAGTCAGCTTTGTTGTTGCATCTTGCCTGTGGTGTGTTGTGGTTCACTAGGACAATCTGTCACTGACGTTTGATGGCTCCCCTCTTTGCAAGTGATTAGTGTTGAGAGATGCATACAGATGTTTGCCCGTGCACACTTTGAATCTGAGATAGATTCATTGCACTGTGTTTATGCGCTACAACCCTCTTCACCTTACTGACGTGCCCTCCATTGCACATTGCTGGCTATTCCTCGGACTATTACAGGGAATGTTTGCAGCGTTTGCCTTTGATGGTATCGAGGAATACTACTCGCTCGTTTGTTCAGAAGAATGTGGATGTTCACACCAAATCAGACACTGTTCAATTTGAATGAGTGGTATTTGTTTTATAAACAGAACTTGATTTCCGAAATACAGAGCGACGACGCATGCCAGATACTGGTGACTTCGCTTACACCAGCCACAAGTATCTGACGGTGTCCTAGTATTAAAAAAGAACCGCTGCAGTGGATATATGGACAGAGAGAGGGGGGGACGAACACTGACATAATAAAGCTCCAAAGGAATTTCTTCTCCGATGGTGGTAGTAATGACCTGCGCATTGATAAAATAGATACCATCCTCAGGCAGTGCGTTCTCGCCGCGAAAATGAACAGGCAGATCGCCAACAGTGCCTTCTGGTGCCGCGGAGATCGGCACAAACCCATACATCTTCGAGAATCTCTTTTTGGATTGGAGCACGTAAGGTGTAACATTTTTGATGCCAACGACGCCATGAAAAGAGCACGCAGAAGCCATTAGGGTGCGAAAGAAGAATCCGGAGATTATAATGAAAAGGAGCCTCAACAAGTTCTTGGAGCCAAGTAGCGTGCGCACATATCAGTAACATAAACTTCGAGAATATATACCTTTCATGTTCTCAATCCACGTGCCATATCCCCAGGCAGTGGTGGAATCAGCATGGATATTTGAAAGTTTTAACTTGATAGCAGTAGCTGGTTGCCAGTCTTAGAGGGAGATGCTCGAGTGCATGCAGGTGTGCTTGAAAGTAGCCAAAGTACTGATTCGGAGTAACTAACATTTTCTTCTCAAAATTTTCTACGTGAAGACTCCGGGTCCTCTTGGTCGGACTTGTCCCTGAACGATTCAATTATCATGGTCCTTGTGTACTCAAGATGAGCACGCCAGAAATTTCGCATGGGGGCTTTTCGAATATGCAAGAGATTTTGTTGTGACGATCGAATGCATATCCGGAACGTGAACGGTGTTATCTTCGGTTTACTGATTGGCAGGAAGTAGTCC
Source organism: Suillus decipiens (assembly GCA_016695475.1). NCBI lineage: Eukaryota > Fungi > Basidiomycota > Agaricomycetes > Boletales > Suillaceae > Suillus > Suillus decipiens. Next base: position 98,577 of record MU172925.1, on the reverse strand, counting down.
GCCAGTCATCCTTAAGAACAAGTGTCTGAGAGCGTCAAGTGTGGATAACAAAAATGCTCACCACGATACTACTGTGTCTTCATGAAATTCTGGTCCTTGATACGCTGTTGATTCTCCTTTCTGAGCCGCTTTTTCTCTGCCTTGCCTCCAGGTCCGTCATCTTCATATACTTTCGGCTTCAGAAGGTCCCATAGCCACGAAGGATACTCGTTATCAGGTAGAGCTATCACTGGAGGTTGTCCTTTCAGATAATTCAATCCTTCTAGGATTGTACCTGGTGGACACGACGAAAGTGTCTTTTCTGGTATAATTATTAACGGCGAGCACTATGGTTTCTGATTCTGCATGTTCACCTTCAGCAGCTGACGTGTCTTTTTCACTTGCACTTATGTTCGGTGTCTGTTCTGTTTTCGAGCTCTTTGCGGCATACCCGCGTGCAAAACGCAGAGAGAACGCTTGCCGGATGGACGACCGAGAGAGAAAGGACATTGAAAGACTGTGACATATTTGTCACAGTACGTGTAAACGTGACGTTACAATATAAGCCTTAGTTGATCCCTCATGACTGAGCACATACAACAGTTTGCAGGATTCACGACGCGAATCGATTCTTCCGGTGTTCACACCCGAAGTTAAAAGAATAGGCTGGCATACAAGGGGCTCACGTGGAGCACGCACATGGCGACGATGCGAAAAGGTTCTGCGGGATCAAACGCTCCGTTCTTATACTTAATATGTAGAAATAATATGTCAGTAATAGTTTGATGCATTATTCGAGGTGACGAGTCACGGGGGTCATTGAATAACTGTAAGGACATGCAGTGCAGATGCTGCCCGTGCGTACCTTGAACTTCTGAAGTGATACAATGCCTGGGAACTAAAAATCTTTGGACGAGTAACAGTGGCAGGGGACTGGGACGGTAGACTCGTACTGGGTGACCTCTGACCACTCCGAGTCCACCATCCCTTGTTACTACGGGAGACTCACTCGTCCAGCATACCAGTAGGACGAGAATTAAACGTAGTATGCATTTTAATGAACAAAGCTCCTACTGCGGAATTCATCTCGCAGCCCATTTTGACTGACAGGCTGACCATCCAAATTAAGGTCCCAATCACGATGGCATGGTCAGGGTGCATTTGAGTATTCCGCGCTCTAGTAACATTTGGTTCGCAATTTTGATACGAATCCCTGGCAGTAGTAGTGGTAAGTGCATTAATGCGCATTACCTCTGCTGGTCCAGAGCCTGGTGATGATAAGCGCGTCAATGTGATTTCCTATATTTTGGGAGGTCAACGGCAAGCAGACCGAGAGGGATACCGAGAGAGATGTAATACTGTTGGATAAGATGCAGTGCCTATGGATATGATCCTAATCAGTCTGGACTTCATAAAAGCCCATTCAGTCATTATAACTGACAAGCTCTACATGGTAAGTCATTGAACCTCACACGCTCATTAGTACTTATGGTGTCTATTGGTAATATACTACAAAATGTATGTATGAAACGAGATGAATCGTTTCAAGAAATGTGATACAGTACAACAACGCACTATTCCCCCGGGTTCAAGTTTTTCCTATCAGGAAGGAACCGAAGTACTTATCCAAGCTCTCTAGTGCAGTGGATGGTGCGATCATGCCGACATAACCATCAGGCCGAACAATTACCATCGTTATTGCTTTCTCATCGATACCGAATCTCTTATATGCGCCTCCACCCAATCGGCCTGTCACATCCGTATCGTCGATCAAGACCCTGCGTGGTCATAGTATCGGTATCTGGTAACAGTAGAAGGTACGACAACTCACTTAGACCAGTGTGACCTGAACATCAGAGGAAGGTCAAGGAAATTTACATCATCCTTCTGTCCAGCAGTTATCGGAATAATATCGAACATAGACTGTGCATTGCCCTCCGCAGGATAGCCGTACTTTTGCAGGAAACTTGTGGGGAGTTGCAGCTCCTCAGCGAGTCTTCGAACATTCGCGAGCTGCTCCGGTGTCAAAAGGCCAACGAAAAGAAGAATCTTGAAGCGGGTGTCCGCGGGAAGCACGTCTTGGATATCAATGGGACGAGCATCCGCTGCACGAACAAATATTTGTGGCAGCATCCGCTGACCAATAATGATGGTTGGCGCGCAGCTTTGATGAGTAGTATCGACAATCACTGAAGGCATGTAATGGACACCGATACCACTGCTGAAGCCACCAAAAGCCATGAAAGCACTGAGAACTGTAATTTAAACACTGCTGCAAAACACCATTGAGACAACTCAACCTCAAGAATTGTTCGTGGGTAACACCCTCCTGATTTTCCGACGTCCTGGGTTTTCCAGAAAATAGAGCGGAGAACTCGCGATCGAAATCGATGAGATCTTGAGCATATTTCTGGCGCTCAAGCTCGTACTGAGAGATGATAAGCCCTTGTCATGAACAAATGACACGCGAACATACGGTCTTCAAAAGGGAAATATCCGCCCTACCCCGCAGGACTTGTGCTAGCTTCCACGCTGTTCGCCAAGAGTTTGATAAATATACTCTCTCTAAGACAGGAAAACCCGTACCAAGGTTGTGGGTGTCGTTCATGCTCGCATTCATACCCTGTCCTGCAACACAATCAGATTCGTTTACCTTCTTGAACTTCCTCATTACCCACCTGCTTTCGGAGAGTGCGTGTGACAAGCGTCACCGGCAATGAAGACACGCTCGTGTTTAGAGAACTTAGAGGCCACACGTTGACCAACTGGAATGACAACCGTTCAACCTCACAATCCCAATGACAGCAGTGTAATGCCCTTACTGATGTAAATTGAACACCAGTCCACTTCTTTTGGTTGGTTGACTACATACGGATGGAAAGTTTTGCGAGCAGTCTGTTCGAAACGGTATTAGTAGTCTTTGGAGGCGATAAAGTAGATGCATACGTTGATCAGGTTCTCAGAGGTCACCTTGCGCTTGTCGATTCGTCCTGTCTCAGGATCCATGACGTCTTTGTCCGCCATCTGCAGGTAAAACCGGACTTTGTCTCCTTCGCGGGGTATGATCATGCACGAGCCATTATTGGAGTGGATGGCAGCACGATTACGAATATCCGGGAAGTCGGTATCTGGAACAAAGTCGATCACACCCCATATGTAATCTGAAATCAACGTCGCATGTTAAAATATCTCATGTTCAATCAGCGCTAAAACTGACCTGTTTGTTCTCCATCCATCGTAAAACCTAAGGTCTTCCGAACCCATGAGTGTGCACCTGGGTAGCGGACACGATCAGTTATACAGGAATGTTCGAGATGTTGCATGTCCTACCATCTGCACCGAGGACGAACTTCGCGTAAACGATTTCCTGTTCTAAGGTAGTGTCCGACGGTCCTATATGGTCCAAGACCACCTGTAGTGATGTGTCAAAAGTAGCGTCTTGTTGGAATTAGAATCTTGAGCACCTTTACGGGGTATGAGGATGGGTCCAGAAGTTCCTCTGGGTCCTGTGAAATTTCTAGAGAAGAGGGTGCCATGGGACGATCAACTGATAATCCTTGGGACTTCAAGGACTCGATGAACATTGATTCAATTGATCCTTGATCGATTGTGATCTGCCCGATAGTATGAAATCAGATGTGAATGAACCAAATGATAAAACATACCTTGAAAGGATAACGAGCCGTTGGAGCTGTCACATCTGGAGCTCGGCCAGTGCGCTGTGAGCATTGTTTAAACGAATAGCAACAGAGCAGCCAAAAAAACATACTTCGATGCCGCCATCAGGACCAGGGTTGTAAAAGGCCTGCACAGATATCACTACCCAAAATTAGAATCAACTGGAAGTCTGAGTCTTACACAAAGATACATCTGGGCACCGTCCTTCAACAACGAATCTGCCAAACCATAACTCTGGAGGAATTGGATATCACCCCTCTTCTACTGCAAATATTGGGACATACTTGAAGAACTTCGATCGTCCTAGGCTGTATACCATCCGCTTGCCCGGCAGCTACACCGATCGGCCTGCATTGACTTGAGTCATCCATCTCCACTCGAGACTCTAATCAACGGACCTGTTATCTATGATTCTAAAGTCCACTCCAGCGCCAGCTAATGCATTGGCACACATAAGGCCAGATGGACCTGCACCGATGATAAGTACATCGACTCGACTTTCCTTGACCATGATGATAAGGATATAGGAATAATAATGTGTCGGTACTTTTGGGATAAGGGCTTATATATCCTATTACCCGTATTACGCCACTGTTCTGTTAACAAAGGACCCGCCCGAACAGATATCAAGATTGTTCGCTTCGCATCCAAACGAAAGCTGTCACTGCTGTGAGATCACATAACTTGTACGGTATTCGATACTTATAATGGTACGATAATAAATAGATCCGAGCAAGATGGCCCTTCAATATATACTTATAACATGTACGGAACTGATATCAAATGCATGCAGTTTCTCACAAATACGCTAACTACATTTTTATAACTTTACTCCCAGGCTGCTTCGAGTGTACATAGAGGGGCGACATCAATGTACAGGTGATAACGTAGCCTGTCGGAGTATCCCGCACGGTGCTCTTCATTCAAGTCTTCTGGTCTTCCAACCACATCGAGTTCTGCATAGCTCACACCGACCCTCATTCAAGCTAGCACGCCGCAACATCTAAGAATCTGGTCATAGCAAGGGTGTCCGGCTCGTGTCCCGACCTTCTGTCTCTAGCGAAGCAGGTAGGTTGCCAAAGATTGATTTGAGAACCCCTTTCTGAATATATTAGGTTAGTACCTGATGCGATTTTCTAGCGTTTGCGGATAAAAATTGCAGTTTTTCCCACTTTTTTTCTGGATAAAATAATAGCAGTTTAGTGTTACAGCCGAGGCGAATCGAGTTAAATCGAAGGTGGGAGTAATTCGACACAGTTCGGCACTTACGGGTTGTAACGAAGTGTGCCCCATTTGAACCAAATTGATTAGGTAACGAGTGCAAACTGGTCAATGAGAAGCAGCGATGCTCGTACCACCAAGGACAATTATTTGCAACTTGTAAGTGGCTACACAATGAGCAGACAACTCTGAGTCAGCTCGTCAACTGCTCTTGGAGTCGCAGATCCACATATGTGTAGTCTTGCTCGTTTAATGGCCACCAGGTCCGCTATAAAACTGTAATCTTGTAAATAAACGAACTTCTGAACCTGTAGCGCCCTGAGCGTGGTCAGAGATAGGTTACTGCACCGTAGAATGCAAATCTCCTTTCTGGGTGAAAATATGCGCCTGGAAGGGGCAGATGAAGCTTGAGCAGGAGGACATCCACAGCGACGCAAAACAGAATCGGGAATTTGTGCTTTTTGCTACCATAGCAATTACAATTGTTAATCGTACAAAATTGGTGAAGGAATTGTATGGTATACCTAGCAGCGAACAATATCTGTTTTGCGCTCAGCCACTTCTAGACCCGGATTCCCGGAACAAGAAAACTCGTACTCAGCGTCTTTCCCATCCTGTTCGGGTTCCTTGCGGATGCGTTCCTCCGCAGTTTGCGGTCCCGGGTGAGTGTATCATTGGTTCGGGAGACGATGATGGTTGGAGTCGGAGGGATAGCGCTCGTGTCAATAGTAGATAGTGAGCGATGGACAGTTACATCGAGGTTGTTCGTGCGCCGCATCCAGCAGACAAAGACCGAGAAGCAATCGCTGTTGAGCTCCCGCTGGAATACCGAGTGTGCGGATAGTTCAAATCGGACCAAAAATCATGGCTCGTCCGTGATGCATGAAAAAACACGCTGCTTGTAGTATCCATTCTCGAGCATTTTTGACGCCCTGATCGCGTTTTTGCGTTTCCAACCTGTCTTCTCTGCCGCACTTATGTTGACCACCTCGGCAGTTGTATTCTGAAAGGGTGCATTACGGTTGTAGTAAGATGGTCCCAATATCGTGCAGAGCACATGAAAATTCTGGAGGCATTACCTACACCAAAGTATTGTGTGGCCCACAGCATGACGAATGAAGATCTTGTGCGGATGGAATTTGGAGTACGAAATATAATGCGAGAATTCTTCTTCGCCATTTGGACTGGGGACAGAAGACTGAGTTGTTGGACTAGGTCAGATATTCCGGAGTGACTGAAAGGATTCACTTGGAGTCTGAACTTGAACTGGAGATAGCTTGTTTTGATGAGAATCCAAGTGTTCTGGACTAGAATTCCTGGACTCCACGACTCTCAGACATCCTGCGAGAGCGACCATCTAGAAGATTCTCTTGGATGTGGGAGGCAGCTACTAGTACCAGTCCATTTCAGCTCGTGCGAACTGCAACGAAATTGACCATTCATAGGGGATTACGATGTATGGAAGTGAACTACACCAACTTGAGGTTCGAGCTAAAATGAATTTGAAGTGAGCCATGTTTAGCTTGAGTTGAACTCGCCTCAAAAACAACACTAGCCAGGGAATCGCAAACTTTCGAGCGTGCAAGACGAAATAGACTGCGATAAAAAGGTTTGTGCTGTTCCTGTCGCGGAGAGTGAAACACGAACAGCCGACACTTGCCGAGAGACTGCCGCGAAGGAAAACCCAGCATATACCCTTATACTAACCTAGGGGATAAAATTCACAATGAAACACTTGGCAAGTCAGAGCTGGGACCCGCTGTCCAACATCTTAACTCATTCATGCTTATCAGATATTTCCATGTTTTTTACTTGCACTTCGGCGGCCACTCGATATACTTCGACATCCTGCCAACAACTTCACATATGAAATAAACCGGCGGATAAGTCAATGCGCGGAAGCGATGGGAAGGAGCGTGCAAGAAGTGAAGCGAGCAGGAATGACACGGGTAGTGAGAGTAGCAAATGGGGAAAACAGCCTTATCCGAGAACTTATCCACTACGGAGGCAAGAGTTGGTGGTGAGAAAGGAACTGACAAAGTCCCTCCCCTATAGCAAAGTCACCGCAGCATGAGAATCTAGGGAGAACATGTGAGACATACCAAATACGTTCGATGCTGGTGAGAGAAAAGGTTGGCTTAAGTTTGATTTAAGTCTATACTCGAAACAAGCCGGGAAGGAGCCTCCATGAGCATAAAAAACTTGAGGTTAAGGTTTAAACACCCTCTTAGCAACATTTGCGCCGTTGAGGTGGATATATGTATATTTCAAACCAAAAGTAAGCTTGTAATGCATCAGAAAGACTTTTGACTCGTGAAGAATGGTATTTTCAAGCAAACTTGTCATAGGAACTAGGCGGGAATCTTCATGAAAGACGCGAAATACGCGTCAAGCTCTTCAACGTGGTCCAGGGGTGCGATGGCTCCAACATAGCCATCGGGGCGAACGACAACCAGTGCTCCCTCAGGACCTATTCCATAATACGAATAACCCTTTCCCCCGAAGCTACCGGTAATATCGGTGTCATCGATAAACACCCTAAGAATGCCTCAATCAATATTACCACAGATAACATAAACTAAACACTCACTTCGACCAGTGAGAGCGAAGAAGCGTTGGGACCTGCAAGAATTCAAATCCTTCCTTCCGACCTTTGCTGATCGTGATAATGTCAAGTCGTGGGCTCTCAGAGCTCTTGCCAGGCGTCGCGTAACGGTTTATGAAACTCTCGGGTATCTGCGTGTTAGCAACCATTGATTTGACCTTCGCTTGTTGAAGTGGGTCACTGAAGTCACCAGTAAAAACGAGCAGTTTGAAGCGGAAGTCCGAAGGAAGAATGTCCTGGATCTCAAAGGGCCATGCGTCCGCAGCACGGATAAATTTGTATGGAGGGAAACGTTCACCGATCACTAGGCCACTAGCCAGTTCCTGATTTTTGTCAAGTACTGCAACCGAAGGGTCATAATGTACCCCAATGCCACTGGTGAAGCCTCCAAACTTTTGGAATGCTCTACAACCCCGCCGCATTAGTAAAAAGGCAACACTGTTGGCAGCATAAACTCACTTCATGAACTGTTCGGGCGCGACTCCGTCGCTGTTCTCCTCGGTCAGGGGCTTCCCAGAAAAAAGGGTTGAAAACACTTTATCAAATGCGATCAGGTCCAATGCGTATTTGCGGCGCTCTGATTCGTACTGATGGTGATGCGTGAGCAAGTAGTTAAATGGGTGCACAAGAGCTTACCGTTGACAAAAGGGAGGGTTCCGCCCAACCACGAACCGATAGGGCAATTTTCCAAGCTGAAAAAAAAGCCCTTTGGCTTCAACTGACGCCACAAGAAAAAACCACATACCTAGATTGTGGGCATCGTTCATACTTGCGTTCATTCCTTGCCCTGAGAATTCCATTGTAAGCAGCCTGATAGGAAAGGACCCTGTGTAAGACACTTGCCTGCTTTTGGAGAGTGTGTGTGACAAGCATCGCCTACGATAAACACCCGATTTTTGATGGAAAAATTTGAGGCTACTCGTTGCCCAACTTGAGCGAAATGTCAAACAAGCATTTTATGACAGTTGGATCAGACGCATACTGATATATAGTGTCCACCACAAAATCCCAGTCGTTGGGATGAGCTTGAAAGGGTGAAGTGTTCTTCGGGCAACCTAAAGGGGATATTGACGACCGCAGATCCATTGGACAGATATTGCTTACTGCAAGCAGCTCCTCTGGACCTACTCTCTCCTTATCTACTCTACCTGTCGCTGGATCGATGAGATCTTTGTCTTCTAGTTGGATGTATACGCGAAGACGATCTTGTTCTCGAGGTACGAGAAGAGCTGAGCCATAGTTGGAATGCACAAGGCTCTTATTCCTAACATCCGGGAAGTCGGTTTCAGGCACCATGTCCAAAACACCCCAGATGAAATCTTTCAATCGAGATGAGCTTGCTGATAAACCTGACTGACATAGATACTCACCAGATTGTTCTCCTTCCATCGCGATATCAAATTGTTTGCGAACCCATGAGTGAGCGCCTATGGGGGGAAATGATTAAGTTGGCCAGATGGATATCTTTGGGACATACCATCAGCTCCGACAACATATTTGGCATGGACAATCTCTTCTTGTGGTTGTCCCTCGGGAGCATCTAATCTCTGGAGCGCAAGGCGAACAGGATACGATGCAGAATCCGCCAACTCATTTTCGTCTTTGGAAATCTCTATCGAAGTTGGTACAGTTGACCGCTCAACCTCTACGCCGAGCGCTTTCATGGAATCTAAGAAAATAGATTCAATGGCTCCTTGATGAAGTGCCATCTTCATTTCATTCAGCTTATATAATTTGTCTCCCTAAAGAATAAGCACACCTCGAATGGGTATCTTGCAGACGGAGCCGTCACATCTGGTGTTCGGCTGGTAAGCTGATGACCGACATTCACTGAATATTCCTGGTTAATCACGAAAATTACGGACCTCGATACCGCCGGACGAGGAAGGGTTATAGAAGGCCTGAGAAAAATGAGTTGTATACACAGCAAGCCCCTATTGCGGGACATACCGCTTGGTGAACTTGAACAGACTCCCTTATAAGGCGCTCTCCGATACCATAGCTCTGTTATGGAGCCATGGTCAGTCAACATTGAATAAAGAAGTGCTCTCACCTGGAAAACTTCAATAGTACGAGGTGAAATTCCATCAGCTTGACCGGCGGCAACTTTAGCAGCCCTGGCAGAAAATCAAGTAAGCGGGAATAATAGCCACCAACCCGCATACCTCTTATCGATGATCCGAACATTTACTCTCGCATTTGCCAGAGCGTTCGCACACATGAGCCCAGCGGGGCCAGCTCCAATAACGAGAACATCGACTTCAGAGTAAGGTACGGTGGAGACAGGCATTGCAAACAACTTGACAATAAAGGAAAGAAAGGGCAAAGCGACTTTATACAGGGGGTGCAGGTGCGGGAATTCCTAACCTTAAGAAAGCGTTCTTAAGAACGCTGACACGCGGACCTCACACGGGAGACTGATCGATTATGATTGCAGCACCCATTAGAAATGCTAAATCAGCCACAGCTGAACAAATTAAGACCAGGCCCGTGCTCACCAAAGATACCGGAGGCCCGGAAATTACGGCGCAACCGTATAGTATTTCAATGCCCAGAGTGTTCGTGAGAGCAAATTAGCGGGAAACAGCAGGGTATATATATCAGCCTATCTCCCAGTAGTCTATGCTAAATTCTAGCCTCGTTGACAGCATACTGAGTCGTTACTCGGAGGCATTGACAACGTTCCTTAAACGAGAGGGAAGCAAATTTCTCGCGCTGTGATGTGGTTGATTGCTGGTAAAGGACTCGGAGGCTCGGAGCTAGTCGATCTGGGGGAAAAATCTTTAACTGATTTTTGGATAGCGGTTCTGGGTGGTTTTCATGACGACGTCCGGCTGACCTTGCCACAGATCATAGACAAATGGAGGGAAGATAGTCTGACCTGCCTGAATGCGACTCTGTGAGAAACCGTCATAGACGTCTATGTGTCGCGTGGAGAAAGGTTTAACATATGGTGTGAGCTGAGTCGCATTCAATACGGGCAACCTGATAAAGGGTGCAGCGTTCTGCTGGCACACTGGCATCATCTCTTCCTCTTTGCGATTCCGTTCGGCATGTTTCCCCTAGAACCTGCAATAAACTTGCTCAGGCCAGGGCCCGAACACTGGCAACCTGCTGGCAGATTGAGATTGAGTCACAATATTTGACTATCTGCGTTTGCCAGCAGCAGCGTCAGAAAAGCTATCAAATTACTTGCGACAGGTATATAAAACGTTCCTATTAGCAGCTCCGCAACGTTCCTAGTAGTAAACGTTTGAGAAAAATGAATAATTTGAACATCAGTACTCCGTGTCATACGACAAAGGCTTTTGTATCGAAGAGGCGACAAGCATTGCATATGCATTCCTAATTATCTTGAGTTCTTCGGGGAGTCAAAAACAAACGACTTGAATGTAAGGTAACTTCTGCACAGGAAGGCATAGCATGGACTCATCTCGGTGAGTTCTCAGAACTCTGTATGACGATGACAACAAAGGCCCTCACGATACGCTGATACTCAGGCAGAAATGTTTCCTTCGCTGAAATTTGTGTTTTCTAATACTCCTGATCTTATTATCATTGGGCAGCCAGGCGCTGACTTGAAGTTTGAAGATGTATAACCTTATAATAGAATATCATTCTTCACAGGCAACTGATACCATCGCGACGTTCCATTGGTAAGCGGCAATAGCACCTTTAGCGAGAGACTAGACCTGACATGGGATCTTTCCGTGAGATCAGTCATCCTGACTTGGATGGTACAACGAATGTCACTGGGATCAGTACAATGGAGAAGTACGGAACAAATAATTTAATTTCAATACACACAACCCTCTTTGATGTAATGGAGCAGTGGAGTTTATCACATATCATATATCACATGTCCGGAAGCGCATGACACCACAGGAAAAAGTAGACTAGCGAGATAGTCATGAGTCACATGGACCGAGTGAAAAAATCAGTGCTTACATCGAATTTGACCAAGTGTCAAAGCTACACTTCTCCATAAAGAACACATTGGGAATATTCATCCTTTTCGACACCTTCTCTTGTTACGAGGATGTGTCGAACCTGATCACAAAGCAGGAGTGCGTTTATGTTGAGGCGTAATGATGTACATGCGCATACCTCATCAGGTGGATTGAGACCAAATGAAGCAGCTCTCTCCCAACGCTCAAGACGTGACATGCCAACACACGGACCGTACTCATAGGACCTAACAAGAGCTCAAACATGAATCGAGCTCCTTAAAAACATCCAAATATTACATACATGTCAAACACGCGAAGTATCTGATGGATTTTATTCTGTTCTTGGGCATGAACTAACATATGTTGTCGCTTAGACCTTGTGAACGATAGAGAAGCGCATATAGCTGACTCACTCGGTTCAAGATTGCCCATCTTTTCTCGCACCTGCCCATAGTGTTTACGGTAGCTCTTGCCTGACACATCTAATGTCTGTCGTTTCTCAACAGATTTGACAGCAGGAGGGTTATCCTTTAACCTCTTGGCGGAATTGGATATTGATGCTTTTGTGGCGTTGGGAGCTCTACTCCGCTTCACAGAAGCTGGCGAGTACTCCTCTTCTGAAGAGATCTCAAGCACGGCGTTGCTATCCTCTTCATTGTTTATCTCCGAATCTATTGTATCTTCAGCTGTATGCTTTTCAATACAAGAGGATGACCGTCGTGCCAAGGCGGGACCCTTCGTTTTAGTACTAGTGTGTGAGTTCGTGCGTTTAGCAGAAAATGCCAAGGTGCCTTGTTTAAGGGCCGGAGCATTATTGTTTCGTGAGCTTGACTTCTTCGTGGAGGTCATTGTGGACTTGGTTCGAATTTAAGACCCGTTGATAGGACAGGGGGGCCATATTAAGGTCTCACATTCAGATGTTGACCAGTCATGGCAATTGAGTATGGACAGTTTACAATGGCCGACTAGCTCAGTTGGTTAGAGCGTCGTGCTAATAACGCGAAGGTCTTGGGTTCGATCCCCACGTTGGCCATATTTTTCCCTTTCCTTTTTTGCGCACAACTTTTGAGTCCCTTTTTCCTTCATCGTTTCCCACGTAATTGTGACCACGCCGCGGAATCGGCGAGGAACGCTGAACGAATCAGACGATAATAACAGGACGAAACTGTGGATTTCTTGAGCGTTATATAACTGAGTAGGTGATAGTAGGTATGAGACCCGAGTCTGTCCTTAAGTGACAATGTGTGACCGAATATAAGGGGAAATGTCATGTGATGATGGTTTGGTAAGCGCGTAGTAAGCGTCCAGCTTACGGTAATGAGGCAATTGATGCTTGTACTTTGTGCTGCGCCGGCTGTCTCCACCGACGAACAATTTCCCTCTGTTATAGTCTGACTTACATGGGAAAGACTACTAGTAATCCCTGGTGACGTTGCGGTAGTTAGGTTTGGAAAGAAGGGCTAATACCAAGAGCCAGGTACAGCGGCGTTCAAAGCCTCAGATCCCACCAGCTCTAGCTGAATACTGGCTTGGGGCTTCGTGCTTTCTGTTTATGCTTCAACTTGCCTTAGAGGCTGTTGCCTCGTGCGGCTGCCCGAGAGTCGCCTTGTTGCTCAGGCCAGTAGTCACCGTGACCAGACGGTGAAATGGACAAAATGATTGATATTACCCGCTGGCAGTGAGTTCGCGTGCCTGTTCACATGAAGCTAACTCACTGGATAATGTGATGGTGGGCACTGTTGAAGTTCAGACGCGTTCGGTTGACAGTGGGTCTGTGGCGGACGGAGAATCTAGATATGTCAATTTCAAGGCTTTAGCGGTCTTCCCACACCAATACTCACTAGCAGTACAGAACAGCACGCCGTAACTACGTAGCCTAGTAACACGAAACGACTACGATTCAAGTTGTTTGTTGAATAGCCTGGCATTTAAAATACAATCTTGAAATTCGAAGAACCAAGCTCACTGTGCGCCAGTGAGAGAGCCTTGAAGCCTGGCAGCGTCGCCGCTCAAACGAGATTTTGTCCAAGAAATCCGATAGCAAGCTGAGCCTTCCCCGCGCCGGCGGCCTCTGCTGCGCATAGATGTCCTACCAATCCAATACAAACACAAAAAATTCTCATATGGTTGGACCACTCAATGAAAGTCATGCTGCCTCCCCGAATGAAAGTGGAAGCTGGCTCCTTGCCCTCCACCAAACCCACCCCCTCCACCAAACGGTCCCCCACTAAATCCACCCTGAAACTGACTAAATATCTCCGCCAAATCAGCCGTATTAAACGCTCCCGCACCACCCATGCCACCCTCCGTCTGTCCATCCTCGTCTTCGCCCATGTCGTAGCGTTCGCGGCGTTGGGGGTCGCTGAGGACTGCGTTCGCTTCTACTACTAGTTTAAATTTCTCTTCGTCGCCCCCTTTGTCTGGGTGGTGTTTGAGGCTTTCACGTCTGTAGGCTTTCTTAATCTCGACTTCGGTGCAGTCTTTCGCGACGCCTGAGTCGCAATCAATCATGATGCCCGCTTCCAGCACAAAGAAAAGAAGGACGTACCGAGGATACTATAATAATCCTTTGTCTTACTCCTCTTAAGTGCAGCCTCTGCTTTCTTAAGCTCGCTCCTTAGCGCCCTAACATCCGCATCTACACCCTCAAACTCCGCTTGTTCCATCGACGCTCTAAAATCAGTGATTGCGGCATCATATTGCTCGAGATGGAGGTTGATGCGTGCACGTGTGCGGAGGGCTTTGAAGGAGGTGGAGTAGAGTGCAAGAGAGGCTTCAGTGTCCAAGAGTGCTTCTTCATATTTGTCGAGCTAAGAACAATGTAAGAATGTGGTACGAATGAGGCGGTGGAAAGATGTACCTTTACGAGTGTCGTAGCGCGATTTGAGAGAAGTGTGGCGCGGATTTGACCACCTTTGCCTTCTTCTTCGACTTCGCCTATTCGCTGAAATGAAAGATCAGTATGAGTATGAGTATTGTCGGTGCGCCAAGGACGTACGTCGAGCGCTTCTGTATATCGTGCGATTGCGTCCTGGAGCCTGCTACCTTTGAAAGCGGTGTTCCCCTCTTCCTTGAGGCGCTCAACATCTTTTACGCGCTTGCGCAGGCGGTGTGCGTGCTCGTATCCAGGATCGAGGCGAAGCGCCGAAGCCACGTGTTGTAGCGCTTGGGATAGTTTACCGCTAAGGAAGAGCACAAGACCACGGAGGGTGAGTACTTCCGGCGAGTTGGGTTCTAATCGAAGAGCATCGCTGGAAAACTGTCAATGTCCAAAGATCCGTGATCATAGGAGACTCACTTCGCAGCGGTGTTAGCAGCATCCCAGTTCCCTCTAGAAAGCTCGAGTTCGACTCTCCATAGCCGCCACTGAGTTGGTATTTCGCCGCCCTCAGCTTCGATGCTTTGTAGACATTTGTCTAATGCGAGGCGTGCCATGCCCCATTCCTTGCGTGTGCGGGAAGACTCAAAGGTACGTAAGTGACCTCCTAGTTCGAGGACTTTGTCTTTCAGTTGTATAGCGGCTGCATTTGTAGGTTCCAGATTGAGGACAGAGCAGAGTGTTGATAATGCTGGTTCTGATAAACCTAATGCAAGTTGACAACGTGCGAGACGGATGAGAGTCTTTGATGAAGGGTCTGAGGATTGGAGTGTAGCTGCTTGTTGACAATCTGATAGTGCGGCACGGAAACGCTTTAAAGCCATGTAAGAGGCTGCGCGATTAGTAAAATATGATGGTTCCGTTGGTTTGATATCTGGAAGGGTGTTTCTATCAGTGGAGGAGAGGTATGCTGTGTTTTTGGATTGTACCGATAGCTTTGGTATAGAGTTCGATAGCTTCTGTGTATTTTTTTGCTTTAAAGGCTACATTGCCTTGCTCTTTTACGTCATCCGCAGAAGGGCCCTGAGAAATGGGGATCGAGGGTGAGGGCGAGGGCGAGGACGAGGAAGGTTTCTCGGAAGGAGGTGGATTTTTTCTATTGGAGCCTGAAGGTCAATTGCAAGTGAATGAATTGAGTTAAATCATACTTTACGCCATTTACAGCAGCCTGAGCCTGCTTTTTTTTCGCCAGAGTCTTCTTTTTGGTCATTAGAGCAGCTGAATAAATCCCCTAAGGTATTTGGCACTTGCACTGAAAAATGAGGTTTAAGGTCGAGAATAATCACGTGGTTACCATGCAGTCATATGATCTCGCATGATGTCTAAAAATGGGCGCCTCCTGGCTTTGACCTCACCAACCTGCAATAATATTATGACTGACTTCATGCCAATCATATCACCACCAACGCCAGCTCCTTCTCCTCGTCCCTCCCCATTTAACTATTTAACATTTCAACCAAAATACAATCCTTCAGAATTTTCAACTCTAGGCCCCGCCTCACGCAAACAATACCTCATCTCAATCCTCCATGAATGTTCCCCAGCAGAACTCCGCTTCATCTCACAAAAAGTCACCCCCATGCTAAAACGTGATGTTCTAACAGAACTACCAGCAGAACTTGCCCTCCACATCCTAGCTTACGTCGATGACCCATGCACTCTTGCACGAGCAAGCCAAGTCTGCAAACGTTGGCGCGACCTCGTTGCAGATGACTGGCTTTGGAAGGTCTTATGTGATACATACAGCTTCAGAGCAGATACCGAAGACAAATCTGATACCAATCTACTCGAAGACGACGAATCTTGCGACGAGATGGATAAATTCACTTCAAGTTCAATAGACCCGTGGCTCACAGCACGAGATCGACTCAAACGGCAAGAAATTACATCCGTATCTCACTGGGGTCCATACTCCTCAGACGATCTTTTACATCCTAGACTTCAGTTTTCTCATCAAGAATATTTCAGGCGTGCGTATGGTACAAGTACGTCTCTTCTCACCAGTCATTGTCGTTAGTTAATTACTATTTAGTGCTCAACCTGAGAAAGGGTGGTCACATCCTCCACACTCACCGTATGCCAATCCCAACACCGGACAGTGGTGTAGTTACATCCGTAGCCCTCGACACAGAATGGGTAGTTGTTGGCCTAGCAAACTCAAAAATCCATCTATTCAGTGCAATCACAGGCGTACTCAGCCGAACACTCACAGGTCATGAACTAGGCGTGTGGGCAGTCCATCTCATCTGCCGTGGTGGCTATTGGGGTCGCGGAGAGATGGATGAAGACGGATATCCAGACGACGCAGACGATCCAGTTGTACCCGCAGCCCTAAAAACCGCACTCGGCATCGACAGGCGCAGGCGAATGAAACACCCAATGAACGTTGGAGACGACTCTTCGAAGCCGAGCGATATTTGCTGTACAAGCGAAGGATGGGGTCAGCCAAACTCCATTATCGTTAGCGCTAGTTGCGATAAGACGCTTCGCGTCTGGGATGCCAAATCTGGGTATGTCCTGCATTCGTTCTGGTTCTGGTTCTGGGCTTACGGGCGCTCAGACATTGCATCTACGTCCTTCGCGGGCATACGGCCACTGTTAGATGCGCTCGGGTACTGCACAACCGCCCGATTGCAGTAACAGGCTCTCGAGACTCTACTCTCCGTGTATGGAATATCCAAAAGGGTGTCATGCTCCGTGTACTTCACGGCCACACCGCGAGCGTACGATGTCTTGACATATGTGGCAACAATGTCGTCAGTGGTAGTTATGACACCACATGTCGAGTCAGTGTTATTCTAAATCTGGAGCAAGGATATTATTTTGACGGTTTGCAGATATGGGACGTCGATACAGGTGAATGCATACGAGTCCTCCGAGGTCACAGCCATCAAATCTATTCCATCGCAATTGACGGCAACCTTGTCGCTTCAGGGGGCATGGACACCATCGTCAGAGTATGGGACGCAACCACAGGGTAAAAACACCTCAGTCCCCCATCACAAAATTTCACTCACACCCTTGTCACACAGAAACTGCATCGCCCAACTCACAGGCCACACCGCCCTAGTCTGCCAACTCCAACTCAGTTCCATCACTAGCCTCCTTGCCACAGGCGGCTCCGACGGCCGAGTCATCACCTTCTCCCTCCGCTCATTTACCGCCCTCCAACGTCTCGCCGCACACGACAGCAGTGTCACCTCTCTCCAATTTGACGCCAACTTCCTCATCACAGGTGGGAACGACGGCCGCGTGAGGGTGTTTGAGACGCAAACTGGGAACTGGGTGCGCGATCTGAGTGAGCGGTCTGAGAGCGTGTGGAAGGTGCTTTATAAGAAGGGGATATGTGCGATCATGTGTAAGAAGGCGGGAAAGACTGTTATGGAAATTTGGACTTTTAAACCCAAGGAACGATGAAATGATTTATTTATTGTTGGAGCATAATACATGTAGGAGTTGATGTAAGTGTAATAATGGTATGGAGTATTACTACTTGAGTTATGTACAGTTATCAATCAGTCTATGAGACACTATCATTCAATGATACAAAATGCATCTCACACATCCACAACTCACTTTATGGCCTTAAAAATACTTCTATATGCTTCATTGACTTTGCCTCTTGTATGGCATCAAATTTTATTTGCACTTAATCTATGAAATACTGCTCAAGATGCATGTTTGTACTGTCCAAAGTCTTGATTTTAGCTCTTTTAAAATTTAAATTCTATTGTATTCAATATCCAACAGTGTAATGATACACAAAAATATTATTATTGTATTGGCAGGTGTTTGAGCTGTCTGTAGCATGTATTCAAGCTGCTTATTATGAAGAATTAAATGTATGATGAGACTCAATATCAATGCAAGTAGCTACTGATGAGACGGAGTAATATTAATTTGCTAATGCTCGATAAGGAAAGATTAGCTAATGAGTCACTAGTCATGTCTCACGCAGTGCTAATGGACAAAAAAGAGGTCTCCCCACCATTTTGGATGTTGTGCACGAACGATTGTATATTTTTCTCTGAAACTTCAGATATACAAATTTGACATATGCTACTTGCTAAGAAAAATTTAACAGAGTTTTTACAGAGTGTTGTAAAAGCACGGTAATTCAATTTTCAATTTCATGTCTCAAATGCCGATTGATGACTGTAATTGAATTTTGGATTTGAATTCACGTTATGAGCAAAAATACATGGCCAACGTGGGGATCGAACCCAAGACCTTCGCGTTATTAGCACGACGCTCTAACCAACTGAGCTAGTCGGCCGGTGGTGTTACGTTCATCACAAAGACATTCAAGCTACTGATGTCCCTGACAAGCCGTGTCAGACCAGCAAACCGTGAAGTCAGCCCGATATCGCAACAATTAATCACATCACGATCCAGTTTCTCCAACGTTGTGCCCTGGCGACACTATCCTGATTCATCAGCTGCTGACCACTAAAAAGTTCGTCAGGCAGTACTAGCTCATCTTGTATATCAGTAGTCTGCTTCGCTGTCTTCATGGTTGAAGTGGTTGAAGTTTGGCCCTTGGATCTTATTAGGGCCAGACACCCTATGATGATACTATCCAGAAAAATTTGCTGCGTCGTCGGCACCCAATCAGCCCACCGAAATGATGAGCACGTAGCTGACATCTTGTTTGCGCAGGACGGAAGGTTGCACGCTGAATCAGCATCGATTATGGTTGTGTCATTGGGAGTAACTCACTGTGGATCCAGGTGTTGTTGTCGGGCGATCCGCCATTCCTGCGATCTAGTAGCCAGAGTCCCACCAACTCATGACGACTCTATGTTCTGTCTCGGCCAGTGGTTACTGTCAGTTAGCGTGATGGCGAATAGTTCTCCAAAATTATCAAGGAGGTTCTTGCTTCCATCGGAACCGAGCTCATCGTGCGTTTTTTTAAAATAGGCGCGTGTCCATACCGATGCCCTTGGGAGTGGTAGCATCTAGAGCAAAGGAGACAACATCAAGTTCATCTAAGACTCTATCAGCAGATGCACACTTCCTTCCGCCTTTTATTCTGTTTCGTCTTCTTGCAGGAAACAATGTCGTAGTGAATATACCACATGTTCCAGTTGTGCATTGAGCAGTCGAGGACTCACTCTCATTGTCGTGAAACGTCAGTCAGCAAGGTTTTGGATTAGGTGCTGTATTCAAGCATGGACTCAACAACGGCTACACTTTCGGTATTTACATGAGATCGCTCAGCGCTGCCATTTCGGGTCCCCCACTCTCCTTGATACCAATCTCCCAGTCTAAAACACAAGGCGTACATCAGTCAGTGCAAACACCCTTTTCGGGGACAGAAGTACTCACAGCTGTAGATGATTGTAACAGCCATCAGAATACCCGTTCCACTTCCAATAGCGCCCATGAGATCAGCAGCAACAGAAAGCAACCCCAGAATAGCGCCTCCGAATGCAGCAGCGGTAGGAATAACGCGCTTGAGCTCCTTGTACATCGAACCCTCACGATGACCAGCCATGACCATCTGTTGATCTTTGAGCTGTTTAGCGATCTCGCGTGGGCCACTGCCAGACACCTCGATCCATGTTTTTGAGAAAAGTGCACAGGCAGAAACTACGAATGCGATGTAGAGGAATGTGTGTATGGGGTCAAGGAAGGCTTCTTTGATGGTGTGTGGGGGTGACATATAGTATGCGAGACCAGCTACGGCGCGAAGCTGGGGAGAGTCTTCTAGAGGCTGGGATATACTTTTAGCACTTGTTAAAATCATCAAGTTATAGATAACCAACCTCCCAGACGCCCAGAATCTTGACCAAGATGTTGGAAGGGAAGCGCGTTGCGAGCATCTGGGACACGATAAACACATTTGATACAAGTGCGCTCTGGAGCATGATGGGCATGTTACTAGTATAGAACAACTTGACGGGATAGCTGCCACGCTGACCGCGGAATCTGTTGCTCTTAACAGGGATTTCAATGCGGAAGCCTTGCATGTAGATGACAGCGGCAAACACAACGACAGTCGCAAGGAGGTTCATGATGTTTGGAAGTCTGTCACGCCAAAACGCCTCGCGGAGAGCACGACCCTTGTCGTTCCACGTGAAGAGCAGGTGGAAGAGTGCAACAATAGCACCCTCAAATTCAGGACCACGACCGGTGTTAACAGTGGTAGGTGAGAAGGCCTTCCAAATGATAGATTCACAGATGTTGGTCGCGATGAAAAGGGAGATTCCCGACCCGAGACCATAACCTTTCTGGAGAAGCTCGTCGAGGAGGATAACGATGAGGGCAGCAACAATAAGCTGAATGATGAGCAAAAGGCAAACACCAGCACCGAGATCACTTGGCTGCCCATAAAGACCCGTCAAGACGTATACAGTAGCCTGGCCAAGTGAAATGATCAAAGCAAACACTGAATCAGGCATCCGTCAGTAAAGTTCGGAAAAGCGACCAAACGACACGTACATTTTTGCGCACCGCTAAACAGTGCCCGGTCTTCCTTTAAGCTGAAGTCAACCTCGATTAAATTTGCGCCAGCTAATAGTTGCATAATCATTCCGGACGTAACAATAGGGCTTATACCGAGCTCCATGAGAGTTCCACGGTTGGATGCGAGGATGACACGCATCCAATAAAGAGGATCAGACGAATCTGAAGACATAATGCCATATAATGGTACTTGAGAGCAGACCAAGAAAATGAGGAGTGTAACGGCGGTCCATAGCAGCTTTTGATTGAAAGGAACCTGAAAACGAAGGAAGATGGTGAGGTGAGTTGTGCGTGTTGTAACCTATGAACGCATGTATAGTACATACTTTGCGATCAGGTGAAGAAACCTCTGGCAGGAGTGGAAGGAATGGTCGGACGAGATTCAGAAACCGAACTATAAGCAACTACCATCAGTGCCAGTCTGCTAATATACTCTTTGTTTGAGCTTACAGCCGCTCATCGTAGCTTGAAGTCCAGGAGCGGACGAGTGAAGAAGAAGAAATAGAGGGCGTTTGTAATTTTGTGGGATTAATGCAAACCGAAACTCCGTACGTGGCACATAACAAACAGTCACAAATATTTCAAATGCTCGGGATCAACTTAGACCATGTACAGAAGTACTCATGCAAATGAATGCATAATATTATTATGCACTCGTCCAATCAATGTCTATCTAGGCTATTCAATAACTTGATCGCCTACCAGTTCAACTTCTACGAAACACATTCTCCGACGAACCAGAGTGTGTAATGTCTTAAGAAACCACCGGTTTGAGTGCCCCTACTTTTCAGTCAAGTGCGTCACCTTTGGCGAACTGTTGCACAGTCAATCAGAATCTGACTGTGGTAGAGATTACAGGCACAACAGAAGTTGCAAAAAGCCTGGCCGCACTCGCAGTTGGAGGTCTTGCATATTTGCATCGCCAGCCTCTTCACCAAACTGCTGAAGCAGCACATATCTCACATGCCAACCGTGTCAGCCATTTCACGTTAAGTGAGTAATAGGAATACCCGATTACCTTACAATTTATTAGGTGCCAATGTAGGACTATTGTTCTCTGACCAGATGTTTCGAGAGCATATGCAAGCTGACCAGCCCAGAAGTAAAGTGTCATCAGATTCAAGCAACCATCCCTAGTAAGATCATCGGTAAAATCAATGTGGTCACCATTAACTCAACTCTTATCCAGATTGTTTCTGCGGTCCAGAAGTCCCGCAGCTCCGTTCTAATTCTTCTTCATTCCTAAGGCGCGCTGTGGCAGCTTCCAGCGCCCTTTTCCGACGATCTTCCATCGTATCATTGCCTTGAAGGCCTGTGCCTCCTAGAACGTGAGTAAGTGCCTCGACTTCTTCGCCCGATGAGGGCTGATAGGTGTCTTGTAAATCAGAAAGTTGGTGTGCTCCTTCTCCTGCTGCAGCCTCAAATTCTGCAACTTCACGATTGAGCTGAGAATTCAGCTCTTTAAACTAGTGGTATATAACTGTTATGTAAACAGGACGTCAGAAGCTGGAAGTTGCGACTCACACCGTTGTTATGTTCGCTCCATACGTTGTGTGCCAGTTCATGACACAACACCCGTCTGACCTCCAAGTACGGACGAAACCCGTCATATGTATCAAGTCGAATTCGCAGCTTGATGGTAACTCCACTACCGACGTTAAGACCTAGAAGTCCAGGATGTTCATGTGGTGCAAGCTCGGTAAGCAAGCCCACAGAGAAATGATGCTTCTGCATAACATATAGGATCGCAGGGTCCTTGGAAAGCGTCGTGAGACACTCTATCGCTGTTTCAGGTCGCGGCAGATGAGTGAGTGGTTCTATACGGTGAAAGCGGTACTTGTGTGACGAAGTAGACGATGACCCTGTCGAACGAAGCTAATTGTCTCTCATCATGATTGATAGTTTTGATAATAAAAATGAATATCAGGACATACCTTCACCTGTGGCTTCAGCGCCCTCTCTCTGAGAATTTGCTCTTTCCTTTGATGTGCCGAGTCAGCTGCATTCAGTTGACCGAGTTCTTCTACTGTCGATCCAAGCATTTGTACCTTGATGCCATCACGAAGACCTGCTTGTATGATGGTAGGCGGCTCTGTACCGGAGTCATTCTGTCGATGCTGGATTTTCTTTCCTCTATAGATGAGTTTCTGTAATGACGGCGGAACAGAAGTGAGGAGCTCGAGACGTGAGTGAAGAGCAGAGAGGGGGGCATCATTCGGAAGGGAAACAGTATAAGATGTACCACGAAAGGTAATGGTCAGCGTGATATCTTCATGAGACATAGTTTCCTTCGATTGTCTGGTGATAGTTACTGGTCAGCTTGTAATCAGGCCTGCCTGACCAATATTAGGCCAAGCTGACTAAATGGACTAAAGCAGACCGGCGCCGAATTGATTGCCGGTCACCCATCAGGCTGGTTGATAAGTACTGGAAATACTTGGTAACTTGCGCACATGGACGGACAAATAGAATGACACAGGTGTGGATGTTGCATGCATTGGGGTGTGGTATACTTCGACCTTCTAAGTAGTAAGTACAGCTGATAATGTGCGCAATAGGTATAATATTTCTCCTATAAAGTTCTATGACCAGGAGTGCCCAGTTAGAGTCAAGAGCATATCGAGTCCACTATGATATTCTGCACTTTCACACCCAGCTATTAGATACAAGCTTAATACATGCTGATGCATTGTGGACA
>MU172925.1:0-73740 GCA_016695475.1 Suillus decipiens | reverse complement strand
GAAGATACCAAAATATCGGACCTGACATAGCAAAAAATGGGAAACCATGAAGCACTTTGGTAGGTGGAGCTCACAGCAAGGTATAGATATGACATCACTGACAACCGTCTTTCCTGCATATCGAGTCAGTTCTGAATCTTGATTTTGTTAGGAGTTGAGCTCTAACCCAAACAAATGTGACCTGCGATGATACATGATCATGATTACTCAATCGACGAAGACAAACTCAGCACCACATTACCTCTTTCTCGAACTGAAGCACTAGATTATGTTATGCTCAGCCGTAGTGCAAGGTTCATGAAAGCTACTCACTGTAATCATACAATATCAGAGTAATAACTGCAACTGAAAACCGATGAAATTCAGCACAATGAGTCGTTTCCGATGAGACTGACGAACCTGACATGCTGTTGTTCCGGTTATGAGCATAGATAGATTCTAGTCCCGACATGAAAGTGTATGACAGATCAAATGAGGAATTCAAAGAGTTGAAGATGGGCTGCCGACCACTAATGTACAATACTTATAGGGCAGGCCAGTTGAATCTCGTTAACCCGCAAGGGTTGTGGACTCGTGGTAGGATGCTAGTGAAACATCGCTTGCAAAATGCTTGCGAGCGTTTTAGTTGACTCAGGAACATAACCATAACATGGGTTTAATGAAAAATCGTTCACAAAGTGCCCGCTGGTTAGCTTGGTTATGTTGATCCCTGAGGCCGGCCTGACATGACGTTGGTGACTTATGTAATATTTTGTTGTATTATCGCCCCTCGATTATCAACACGTTTATATATAGATATTTCAAGATTTGTTAGTGGATAGGGCTGCTCAATTCTAAAATGTCGTTGTCAATGTTGACTTGACCTTACGGCTGTTATCTCTTACGCATGCCCTAAGCCTTTCCTGATTTGGTTCGGTTACAGCCGTTTGCAGAACGCTAGGCCAAAAAATTTTCACTACTATCTTTGGCCCAGAGTTGCAAATCACAACGTAACACACTCATTTCCTTTGCACAATAATTCTAGAGGATGATTAGTATACTATCCCTTCCACTGCAATCGGCACCCCACAGAAGTCGGCACTTTCACAAAACTCATATTTCTAGCTACTTAAGCACAAAATTCTAAACATAGATACAATCTTCTCTCTGATACAAATTATTTCGAGGTCGAATGACTACATTTGAAGCAGAATTGAGTGAGATAGTTGAAAGTGCCGGAGTCACGCAGAAATGTCACTTGCCGATATGCGCCGTGACGGAGTTTTAATATGCACCACTTTGGAAGTGCCCACTGCCGACTTCATGCTGGTTGTTTTCATCGACTTTGCGCTATTCCAGCTCTTTTGATCAATGTCCTGCAAGGTATAATAATACATCAGGCTGTCCCATTGCCTCAATATCATTATCGAATTTACATAGACAGCCTCATCCATAATATATTATACAACTTGAATGTGCACAATGATGGTCCGAATTTCATTACATCCCTCTCAAATTACAACTACAGCACGAATGATTACGTTCGTACTTAAGTAGTAGACATATCCAGCGTCAACAGTAAATAGCACTTGCTTGCTCACGCCGAATGCTAACTGAACTTGCTTGGCTGCCGAGCTTGCTTTGAGACCAGCCTATGTGACATCCTGTGACTTACGGTGACATTTGCGTGACTGCCGACTTCTGTGGGGTGCCGATTGCAGTGGAAGGGATAGTATAGCTTGCTGTATGTATTTTTTATTTTATCAAAAATGAACTGGAAGTGCTTGCGGCAGCGAAATACAGTGCAGAACATGCACTTTCTGTGCTAATCTATCAGAGGAGAGCCATTACATGTACCAAAAAATTCAAAAATTTTACTAGTAATTTCGCATTGCCTTCTAACACTACTCTAATTTTTTCTGACATGAAGACTGACATATGTAGAGAGCTATAAATGTTGTACTCTCGAGATGCAAAATGTGACAGGAGGGGTGAGCTTGTGTTCGGAGTTGCAAAGCACTGCTCGGCAACTCAGCTAACACCTGCACATGCACACAGAAGTTAAGCTTGCAGCGCAGGTCACATGCCAAAGAGAAACCGACCTTCCAAATTTTCTCAAGAGCTTGAAGATAAGATTCAACATGCCTGTGCTCTACATGCTTCTCACAGGCTCTTTTTCCACCAAGAACAAGGATGACCTTATTGACATTGCAGGTGCCCTTCAAATTTTTACTGTAGGGACCAAACCAGAGCTCTTCTAAGCCATCAAAGAATACTTTGAGTTGCATCCAGAACTCAAGACTGATGAACACCTTTCTGGCCTTTTCTTACTGGCCACTCTTGCATCAACAAAAACAGTCCTTTAATGAAGGCCTGTCTGATGACACTGTTCAGAATGTCCCCTCTGCCACACACCCTCATCTTGATATTAGTCATTCCAATTCTTCATTGCATGCAGGACCATCTTCCTGCAATACTCTCCCAAGCATTCCTCCCACTTACTCTCCTACCTACCATACTAATGCATTTAATCCATACTTAGGTAGCAATATACCATCCAGTTTCAGTGCACATTATTTTTCAGCTTACTTGACCACCGCTAGTTAGCACTAGTCACCACCTCTATAATCTTTCCTGCAGTATATTCAACATATTGTACCTATCTAGTTAATGCCTTACGGTACATCCACATACTTATGCATTAGAGATACAAATCTCAATGCTTTACAAAGCCCTTGGAATCTTTGATAGTGCTTGTCAATTGCCCCGGTTTCATTCGTCGGAAAGTTAAAATGGCAGTGTGACACGACGACTTCTATGCAGGTGAGAAAATTTGCAGCTCTGGGCCTAAACACTGTTTCGCACTGGGTTCTCTCTGGCAACATAGTCTTGACAGATTTCTTTATTTTTTTGACATAGCTTTAGAGTCTATACTAAACCATACATGATCCAACTATTTCCTTATTTTAATGTTGTGTAGTTGTTGTGTTATGAAAAACTGGTCAGAACATTTTGCAACTCTGGGCCAGAGATAGTACATACATTTGGCAATAAGTCAGGACAATAAACTTTTAACTTCTGACCTGGGACAACCTTGACTCGATCTACAGTTGTGGACAAACAAACTCAACAATTCTGGACATCCCAAAAGATTGATTTTTCCTGCTCCCACAAATGATCAGAAACACATTTGTAGTGCAGAATCCATCCATAGGAATAGGAGACAAAAGCAACTTATTTGCATGAGCAGATTTTTATAAAACTGAAACTGCCATATAAAGGTTTTGGACAAGTTTTGGAGGCCAAAGTCTGGCCAACCCCTAAAAAAATTCCTAAAATCATGAAAAATATGCCAATCACATCCTTTTGATGTCCTGTATATAATTCTGTTAAAATATCAACAGAATTCTGGTGTTATTTCAGCACTGAAAGTTGGTAAGTATTGATGTAATTGCCTCCAGTATGCCCCTGAAAGTGATAGTTGAATTGCTTCTTGGACCCTTACCAAGTGGCACCCTGACTAGGACCCTGAAAAACTCCTCATCAACAGTGCACTCAACAGTGTTAAGCTCACCTCAAGGCGACTCTCCACCCTCAGTGGACCATAGAAAATCTCTCTAACATCCTAGAATCAGAAACCAACTGGTCAATACCCAGCAGTTCATTCAAATGACAAGGGGCCAAAGAAGTACCAGCATGGGTGCAAGTTCAACACCTGCCTCACATACCTCCTCACCCACCTACAACCTCAACAACTGCAGAACCACCCAGTTGACATTACCCTAGGCTGACATTGAAGCAATGGCAAGCATGGTAAAAGACACCAGTAGTGGGAAGAAATTCTTAGAATCCAAATTGCTCTGTCTCATTAATGAACCATTTACACTAACTCACTTAATCTTAGTCTTATTTCAGATCACACAGATGTTGAGCTCTACCCCAGTGTAAAGACTACAATCTAGCTAGGCTGATAGCAAACTACCGCCTAGACTAGTATATGTCGAGTGCTTGCCTAGCTGCTATACTTGCAGTGCAAGAACATTTGACCTGAGGGGGATGCTAGTTGATATAGTCTGAGTTGCCTAAAATAGCGTGATAGAGGCCGATGATAGCAAGAAAGTTGCTGAAGTTGCCGAGATGGATTCCAAGGGTAGCGTGATTGAACCAAAGGTGCACGTGACATGGGAAAATATTACTAAGCAGCAGTAGAGCAGTATAGCAAAGGTATTGCGTGCAGTGGGATAAGGATTTTACTATGATTTTTGATAAAGATTGTATTTTTGTATAAGGATTGATAACTATACCGAAAGGTAATAGTGACTTTTCCTACTGAGTATACAGTAGAAGGGTAGTGAAGTATTAGTTTCGGTAGGTAGGAATTTATATACCTAAGTAATAGCTACAGAGACGGAAGGGATAGGAAAACCATGCAGTAGACATGTAATAAGGGTGTACTACATGTTACAAACTATAAGGCAAGGAAATTTACATACTGGCATGGCTAGGTGGACATAGGATGGAACAGAATTCTTGAGCCTTTGGGTTGCCTAATGGGTCTTGGCAAGTCACAGGAGCTGCGCATGGCATAGGAAAGTTGCCATAGGGTGGCCACTAAGCAGCAATGAGGCTGCCAGAGCTCAGAATGGAGCCGGAGATAGGGGTAATACATGGGAAATGGGCTCAGTAAGGGATGGAGAGGCTGAGGGGTATGGATAATGATAGAAAAATACTTCAGGCTTGATACCTATATGAAATAGGGTCATACAAGCCTATAGCAAGTTTGACTGGCATACCGGTTCCAGTGATTGCTGCAATTTGAGCAGTGGCATTTATCATGAAGGAACATGCAGTCATTGAAATAGTGGAACTGTCACAACCCTTATAACCACTTAAGGCACGGGCAGAGACTAGGACTCAAACTGAAGGTTATTACAAGAAAGGAGGAAGCAGGTACATCTTGGTTGCTACTAGATGTAGATACAAGAGGTTTGAACTAAAGAACTACTACAACAAAACTAGCTAACTATATAGGCATATTGAAACTGAGATACAAACTGAGTTCTAAACTACTAGCCAATCAGAAAATAGAAATGGGAATCATACAATGTGATATTGTGACATTGTTGATGACATCATAATGATATCATATTCTAGAAGGTTCTGAGATCATGTGACACTATCTTATCTTATCTTATCCGATAGCATCATAGAAGACCTCTTCATCTTCATCAGAAAGTTTGACTATAGAAGCAGATATAGGGATTTTGGTAGGGTTAGGGTTTATCTTAGCACTGGTTTTAGGCGCTTTAGGAAAATTGAGGAAAGAATAATGATTTGTATGAGGAATTCATGACAGGAACAAGTGGCAGAGAAAGCTGTGGACAAAGTGGCTGAACAAATCATGAACTCCATCACCACTCATTTGGTCAACCATGTCATCACCTCCATATCTCCTCAAGTAGCTCTCATTCATAATGCCTCCCAATCCTTAACCTCCACACTAGAACAAGCCATGAGACTGCACAACAAGCTGAATAGAGAACAGAATGAGGGAGAGGAAAGTGTCAAAACAGTGGTAGAATGCATAGAAGAATCAGCAGATACATTATTCTCATACATTGAAACCTGCCACAATGCACTGTGACAGTCTAGCTGGCGCTAGCCTTGCATAGGTCTATTTCTATTATTGTCTAGCCCCTATACCACATAGCGCAACCACTTCTAACTCTAATGCTATTGATATAAACAGTTACCAAGGTTACTGCACCCTTGCTGGACTACTGTGCTGCAGTACTGAACCATGTTCCACGAACTGATGCCCATTAAATGCCCATCAAATGCCAAACTAGTTCCATTTGGCTTGTAGTACATTACCTCTACTGCTGCTAATCACATGGCAAGCTTTATTACATTGCTGCAGCACATGCAGCACTATTACATATTACTATGGCTAAGTCTCACATACTTGCCACTACTCTTGCCTATCAATTCTGCATATTTATGATGTATGATAAAAGACTGCTGACTTCTCCTCCATTTGACACTCCCCTTCTACCATACAGCAGTAGGAGAAGTCACTTACAATCATTTTCTTATATCATATCACTCATTTGATGGGATTCCCATACCGCCACCCCTATCGCTATATGAAATACATCTTCTTTGAAACTCAATATCTCTAAGAGTTCTTTGACAGTCTTTGCCCTCAACGCTATCATTACCCTACCCATCGCTATACTTACCACTCCCATTGCTAAGCATTGGTAACATCATTATCATGCCATTGCTCATCACTATCCCTTGGCATATAGTGTTATCATAGTTATCAATACTCGCTATCACACCACTCATCATTAGTGCTACTCCCTATACCATCAGTATCTTTGGCATCACCGGTATCCATCCCATCACACCCAGCACACTTTAGCAGTGGCATCTGCAGTTATCGTCGCACTATCAGCAGTAACACTACTGCTACCTTCGGCAACATCTTATAGCAGTATCATGCATCACACATTAGTGCCTGACGAAGTATATTGACTAGCAACCCCTTGGGTCGAATGTTCTTGTCTTGCAAGTATAGCAGCTAGGTAGACACTTGACATATACTAGCATAGGTGATAGTTCGCTATCATACTAGCTAGATTGTAGTCTTTACAGCACTCAAATCACTCATCCCATTGCTCGAAGCCATGCAAGACAAAGCCAATGACATATCCAAACAGATCTCCTCAACGCCCATCCAACAACCCATCACCACTCAGCTGTCCTACAGCTCTATAGTTGCCTCACAAATACCAGCCATGCTTGACCAGGCCATGGGACAAGCAGCCATCAGAGCCAGGGAAATCCTACTAGACCCACTACCAGGTGAATCCCTATTCTCTCTGAACACCTCAAAATACAACATTGCAAAGAAGCTAAACGAAGCATTAGACAAAGCTTGGGATGAAACCACCCCACCCAGGAAAGTCAGGGCAGTGTCAATGCTCAGAAATGGAGGTTTGATAGTGGAACTAGAATCTGAATCCCTGGCGACATGGCTCAACAAACCATCAGGAAAAGCAGCTATAGAAGCCAGCCTAGACTTACCAGTATCATTCAGCCAGTGCACATACTCAATAGTATTAGAATACTTACCAATTCATTCACAGATAGAAGAATAGAACTTCCCAATGAATACCATAGCCAACCTCAGATGAATCAAACCCCCCATGAAATGCTCTGTGGAACAGCAAAAGGCTTTTGCCCTGATGCAAGTGACTGACATTCACATGGCCAACAACATTCTCAAGGATGGTATCTGCATAGCCAATGAACAAATTAATGTTTGTAAGGACAAAAAGGAACCAATATGTTGTGCTAAGTGCCAGAAATTCAACCACATCACCAAGAACTACACGATCTTGCTCAATATCTGTGGCACATGTGGGGACAATCACAGAACCTCTACATGCAATTCCTACAGGACAACCCACTGCATTAACTGCCATAGCAACCAGCATACCAGCTGAAGCCAATCCTGCCTGGAATTCAACAAGCACTGCAGGGAAATTGATGACAAATACCTGGAAAAATGCATGCCATATTTCCCCACAGAACATGTATGGACCCAAGTTTCTCACCCTGCAAGACAATCAAGGCCACCTCAAATGACTGAAGCACCACACTCAACCTCTCACCATGCAAGAGAGCACTTGCCAACATGGCTCTGACAAACCACTATCAATTTCCAGCAGCAGCGACAAACCCATGCCAGGTCCCCTCCACTCCCTCAAGATGACTTGATACACAACATCATCACCCAAACATCCTCGTTCAGGGGCAACCACAATCTCTCCAACAGCACTCCCCCTCCATCATCCAATCATGTCTGAACAACCTAATGTGAATCAATTGACACTATGTTGTAAAGACTACAATCTAGCTAGGTTAATAGCGAACTACCCCCTAGACTAGTATATGTCAAGTGTCTGCCTAGCTGCTATACTTGCAGTGCAAAAACATTTGACCCAAGGGGGATGCTAATTGGATAAAGTCCAAGTTGCCTAATATAGCATGATAGGGGCTGATGATAGCGAGAAAGTTGCCAAAGTTGCTGAGATGGTTTCCGAGGGTAGCCAGGGTGACCTGTCTGCCAACAAATGCAGGTCCATTTTCAATTCCATACAAAAATCTGTTGATAAATTGTTGGAGAACCCTGAGCATCATCAAGAGCTTAACAAGATGCTAGAGGAATGGGCTCAGTATGGGATGATGGTGTTGAGTTATCTCCAAGTCTCAGACACGTTCTTCAAAGTACAATCTAACTTGATTGTACAGGGAATCCAATTACAAATGCATAGCATCTTGTACCATAAAATACCTACTTATATATGTCTGCCAGTGGTAAAACTATGCTGCTGATGCCAGCCAATATTGTGCCATCATTCCCAAAGAATCCTGAAAAGTATCGAGCTCATACCTTGACCCCTGATATCCAACAGATGGATGAGCTTCAGGATGATTCAGACAGTGCCTCTGGTGGCAAGGATGTCAACATTATTATGTAGCACTTTCAAACTGCAGTATTATCTCATAGTCTACACTAGAATGTCTACATTGTCTGAGTTGTCTAGCCTGTGTGCATTGTCTAAGCTGTCTAAACTGTCTAGCATGTCCACATTGTGACTATTTGTATGGATTGTAATGCTCTGTGACAGAGTTGTAAAGGAGGGACTTTGTTGTGGAAGTGTACTATTTGTATAACCTTGTACAACCTTGTACAAGGGCCAGGTAGTTTGCTGATGTGGCTTGTTGGTGGTTCCTCCCTGCTGGCTTGTTGGTGGTCCCTTCTCCCTGGTGTGTTGGTGGACCCTCCTTCCTGACTCATTGCTGCTCCCTTGGCTCTTTGGTAGTTCCTCCCACAATATACCACTTTGTAGTGCATGCATACATTTGTCAATACAAGTTGATTTTTGAAAATAAACTATCACTATCATTTATAGTATTCAGCATCCTTGAGTCCTTGGTGAGTTTGTCCAAAGCACTCTAGGCTTCTAAAGCTTTACTATGGTTGGTGGATATTTGCCAACTTGATAGCTAATTGCAAACTGACTATCAGGATTGTACATTCAGTGGTTTCCATCCAACTTAGTCCAGGTATTCAAAGCTTTGTCATTTGGACTACAATTATGGTAGATATTATATGTATTTTAGACTAGATAAAGCTTTATATCATTTTATCATTTTTGTGTCAGTTTCCTGATGTGGTAATCAGGAGACCAATATTAGATCATGGCGTACTAAAGTTGCTAGCGGACCGACGCTGCCAGTTACCCGTCGGGCTGCTGATCACTGGAAATACTTGTGCACGTGAACAGACAAATAGGACATACTTAAGTGTGAATGTTGCATGCACCATGATATGGTACACTACATGTAACAGACATAGAATCCAGACTTTTCGAGCGGCTTGAACCCAAAGTCAACCTTCTAGGTACTGATATATTTCTCCCATAAAGTTCCATGACCATAGAGTGCTCAGTTGGAGTCCAGAGCATATCGAGTCCACTATGACATGCTGCACTTTTCACACCCAGCTATTAAATACAAGCTTAATACATGCTGATGCATTGTGGACATGATAGTACATAGTTAGACAGAAAATCTGGGCCCTGGACTGCTTGTTCCTATAAAGTATCAAAGAATTCTATTAGGACGAGAGCCTGAGCGAAAAACATCACTTTACCTCCTTTCTCAAGTTTGAGCATCATACGCTGGAGTCTGCCTCGTGCCACTCCAATGTCGGTGGTGAAGTCCAGCAGGCACAATCCTCGAATGTTGTACTGATACTATGTGCACAGTTGTCCCTAGCATGCGTATCCCAAATGCTGATGATAAGACGTGGCACGATAATAAACGGCGCAGTATCATTAAACAACAGTACGAGATTCATCACCACCGTCTGTCCATGCTTGCATTAGAGCAGAAATCCTTAGAAACACGGGAGATCATACCGGAAGGCCGGCCCACAATATTGCCATGAAGATTTGACTTGCCAAATTCCTAGCGTGAGTCGATGAATACTTTCGAGGACACAAGAAACGAAGGAGAACTTACATGACAAAGTATATGATATGATATCGGACAATCATCACTACATAGGCGTTAGGCTTTATTTGAAGCACTTTCCGTTCCTTCAGATGCTTTCCGAGGACAACAATGGCGAGAATAACCAAAAAAACATCATAGCATATGACGGGGATGGAAGCATATATCGCAGGCATAGGCCCGATGTGGAAGACAGCCGTGCAGTACTTGATGTTTGAAGTTATTGTTATTTCTTGCACTGTACACGAAGGCGTCAGCTTGCATGGAATTCGATCAAAGTAGAAATTCACCTGAGATCGCCGAGGGTCGACTCCATAAATATATATCCATCGCTACATAGATCGCAATAACAGGTAGGAACAACCCCAGTAGGACATAGAGTATTGGCTTGGATTGACTGTATAGGGCGTAAAGACGCCAGATGAGAATGACTGCGAATGCAAAATGTGTATGCGCAAAGGTGCGAGAATGTGTCGCGGCTTACCTTCCGCCAAGCAAAAATATACAGAATAACTCCATTGCATCAACAGAAAAATCCCATAACCTGTTCCATTCCATGATTAGCAAAGCCAGTTTCAGTGGAATATGACATACTCACAACTAAACAGGGGGTTGGTAGCAGATCAGGAATCATTAATCACTTAGCTCTAACGAACTTCTGACGTACGGCTAAATCTGGGTCAACCTAGAATTCTGTAAGGAAAAAATTGATATGCTCACAGCTTCAGATATATAAAATAGGCCTCCCCCTAAGGCTAGTCAGGTTATGACGGCTTAGTTGGTAACATGTCACGTACAGCAGGCGCCAATCCTAGACATCAGGATCAATACACGACGTACCATCTGAGGATACCACCACCACGTACAATGCAAGGAAGATACCAAAATATCGGACCTGACATAGCAAAAGAAATGGGAAATCATGAAGCACTTTGGCAGGGTAGAGCTCACAGCAAGGTATAGACATGTCATCATTGACCGCGGTCTTGCCTGTATATCCAGTCAGTTCCGGATTTTTTATTTTGCTGGGGATTGAGCTCTAACCCAAACAAACGTGACCTGTGATGATACATAGTCATGAGTACTCGACGAGGACAATATCAGCTCCACTTTACCTCTTTCTCGAACTGAAGTACTAGATAACATTATGGTCGCCCGCACTGCAAGGCTCATGAAAACTACTCACTGTAGTCATAGAGTATCAGAGTAATGACTGCAACTGAAAACCGATGGAGTTCAGCACAATGAGTCGTTTCCAACAAGACTGACGAACCTGATATGTTGTTATTCCAGTCAAGAGCATAGAGAGATTCTTCTAGTTGCGACATGCAATTGTACAGATCAAATGGCAAATTCAAAGAGTGATGATGGGCTGCTCACTGCCAACGTACAATACTTATAGGGCAGGCCATCTGAATCTCGTTAACTTGGAAGGGTTGTGAACTCGTGACGGTCGTTCGCAAAGTGCCTGCAAACGTCTTAGATCTGTCTAGTTCAGGTAAGTTATGACGTTCGTTTGATGCGAGTTCGCGTCACTACCGCCTCGATTACCTACACATCTTCAATATTTAGCATTTTACGACGTGAAGAGTTCGCAATCAACGTAACGCACCCTAAAGAACTTTGAGTTACAATACGATATTCATGATTTTAATCCAGTTCACGCATAGAATAGTTTGGCTCGGTGAATTGAATTTCTTCAAATTATTGATATGACCGCTTTTTCGGCAGTACCCAACTCCACCCTATAAGGCAGTTGCCGTCGCCTTACTATTGTCAAACCGTGCAACTTGGTACTTCAAGCATTCGTGTTTGTTCACGTCCCTTGTGATCCTTTCTTATGTATTCTTCTCAGGACGTCTAGTCTCATACCCGACGGGCTGTACTCCCTGGTAACCAAGGCTCCAGAAGCGGTGAAGTCCAGTTCACCGCTACCGCGCATAGCTCTAATTCCTCACTGCGTTGTTCTGCCGCCATTCACAGTCCACGCCAGTTTGCTATCACCACTCAGCTACGACGTCAATGCTTTCAACTTCAACTTCCACCGCACGAGCTCATGCTTGTGGGTTCAACGATGCAACCTTACCAAATAACATCAGCGCCGTTTTCCGATCTAATTTGGAATGAGTCACATTACTTGAGGAAGACAAGCGCGATCGAGAAAGACGTGACATTTGTGAGAACATGAGTAACTTAACTATGAAATGACAACCTGAGCAGGGTGGACGGGAACGCCACTGGGGAGGAGAGGGCAGAGCTATGAGCCTGGAATGTATTTGGTCCTCTGGAATAAATCATGCTATGCTGCACTACCGCATATATGGGCACGAACTTCGCATACAGAATCGGCCCTGATAATTAAGTTAGGGAATTCTGCCAGGGCTGGAATTCGAACACTTGAGTGTGAGTGCACACCTAGCTCTACCTTGATCCTGATTTGAGCTAGATACTGGATCAGGCATGCCAAAGTCACACGCGCGAGGTCTCATGCTGTGGTGGCGAAACTCAACATATACGACACTCGAACGTCATGCTGACATGTACTATGCACTGTTCGTTGCAAAAGCAAGCGGCGCAATATCGTTGAAGGACTCAGCAAGACTTACAAACGTCTGGGCATGTATGCATTAGCGAAGCTCTGAAGAATCATGGAGGTATCATACCAGAATAAATGTTAGCCATCATAATGTTGCTAAGATTTGAGTTCTGAGATTCCTAGCGGAACGTACTTTCAAGAGAGCTTACAGGACAAAATATATTAGGCTTGATTGTTTCGCGAGGACAGCCCTGATTGCGAGAATAAAAATCGAAAGGTATCATAGCATATGATGAGAATGAAGAAATATATCACAAGGATGAGTCTCAAGTTAAAAGTCGCGCCATATTTAATGTTCGCGGAGTGATTATTTCCTTCACTCTGCCACGAAACGGGATCAAACGTTCTCCCATGCAATTCAACCCGAGTAAAAATCGCCCAAAAATGAATTCCGTCGACTACTAGCAGAAAGATATACGATGAGGGCGACGATAGGCGAGAACAGCCCCAATGAAGCAAGAACTAACAACATTGTGTAATGAGGGAGTGAACGGTAATTATTGCTATTCTAGGAACCGAAATTTTTCAGACGACACCCATCTAGCGGTAATAAAAGAAGATGATGAGTATGTACGAGAGTAAGTCCCTGCCAGTGGAAGCTACCATCTGCCTGTAGTAGAACTCTGATTTTCACTGTCTGAGACTTCTTCAGAGCACTGCGTCGAACTACTATTATGGAAACACTAAACCTTATTTCTCCACTTTGAAGTCCTGGAGCCTCAAGGTGCGCTAAGGGCAAGCTCTACGTACATAATGACCGTGGCGACTTATGCCCTCGTGATACATTTAACACGTTTCTGGTTTTGAACTGTTCCATCCACCCTCGAGCTACTCAAGTTTTCTCAGTAGTATAGCAATGAGCTGGGTGTCTGGCACGCAAGCTGATCTGCAAGCGCTATTGAACGTTACGGCAGATTCACTGGCCGGGTACTGCGGGTTGACTGGCGACCAGCAGGAAAATCCAGTGTTTCTCGAACGACAGGTTCGTATCCTACTGGCAACCCCGTCGTCCTCACCGTTTCTCATCTGTACACTAGCTTGGTTTGCTCCAAAGGAACCCATCTCAAAACACGATCAATTCGTGCGTTTAGCAGCCAAGGTTGCTCCCTTTCCGTCAGACTCCTTCGCTGAACCATAGATTTCTGTCAGTGAATTTTGCGCCAAGTATCTCCCAGCCGTCGTCGACGCCTACAATGCGCAAGATACAGCATTCAGCGTACCCATGAGAATGCTCAATGTCATTGCTTACCTGTAAGTTTGCTTCGACCGCTTATCCCACTCCATTCACTATACAGTTTTCAGGCCTTACTTTGCTAGGTTTATAAGCACGGCCCAAACGTCGATTTGCAAGATTCAAGCACGCCGCATGGCCACCGCATCTTCAACTCCAGCAGATCCTACGTATCTCGTAGAAATGTGCCAGTTTCTCTCGACCCTCTTAGCCCTTCAGGACACGAATTCTGTCAGCGAGGAAGATAAGCAAGCGCTTCTTCCAAAACTGCGCGAATGGAATAGGAAGTACCAGAGGCAGCAGATCACGCGTTGTCTCAAGCAGCTGGAGGGCGATCCGTGAGTTGCTTGTTTCATCGCAGAGAAAGGAAGTGACGAGTCCCGATTAAGGGAGACAACGGTCATGGCAAATATCCTGAAATTACACTGTGAAAAGTCTCTCAATGAATGTGGCTTTAACGGCTGTGAAAAGTCCGGAACCTCGAAGCTCCTGCAATGTGCTCGGTATGATCATGTTTTCATTCTTTGATTTACCTGGACCTCACTACACCACAGGTGCAAAACGGCTGTTTATGCAAGTACCTGCACGTCTATTTCTTGTGTTTGTCTCACTCTGTTCTGCCAACAGTGCAACCGCGATCATCAGAAGAAATCTTGGTCATCTCACAAGGCGACGTGTTTCCCAGCGGTCTTTTGAGAATCATTTAGAACTCAGATCACGGGTTGGGACTTGGTAGCCGAGAGATATCTTTGTAACATATTCATGCCTTGACAAGCAGTTATTTCGTCGAGTGCCAAGGAGTAACTTTGCAAAATACATTAAATAAAGAATCGTTCAAGTTTAATATACATTGGCCTTTCATTTATAAATGATTGAACTCTCATCTACCCAACGTAGAGAGAGAAGCCCCTGGCCATGAGCCTGATCCATATCAACGTCGGCAGTACCTTGCGCCATGATAGAAGCAGAGTTTGTGACCTCCGCCACAACAGAGCTTGTGACTTCCGCCGCAACATCTTCCGTTTCACGAGCAAGTACATCTGCATCCGTTTCCATTTCTGCCAAGGCGCGCCTGGAAGCAACATCTTCTCGTGAGTTATATGAAGGATATGGAGAGTACTTACTGGAAAGCTTCTCGGCATTGTTTCTTAATCCTGGCTGTTTTCCACTTTTGGAACATCGAAGTTGGCGAAAGTAGAGAAGCATCAAC
This sequence comes from Suillus decipiens, assembly GCA_016695475.1. Classification (NCBI taxonomy): domain Eukaryota; kingdom Fungi; phylum Basidiomycota; class Agaricomycetes; order Boletales; family Suillaceae; genus Suillus; species Suillus decipiens. The sequence goes on along the minus strand of MU172925.1, from coordinate 58,632 downwards.
CTCTAATGAGAGAATCAGCGGTGACGGACACAAGACTCTGCTAGCACCTACCATTGTCCTCGCCCAGTAATAACATATGGCCAGTGGTCACCCATGTCCTGTTCAGATAATCAGCAAAATCCGGCTGTTTATGTTCGAAGATGTACCATGACATCGTGGGGTCATAAAACTGTACGATATGACGCGAACTATCTTGAGGCCTCTTCTTCCTGACCTCCTCTGGAATGTGTGGGTCATCTGGTTCCCAAACGACTGCAGGCCACCATGGGTACGTGTCTAATAATATGAAGTGATATCAGTAAGTGCCTGTAGACTGCAAAATTTCATTCGTCAAGGTCTGACCTGCTTTAGCCCAAACTAAAAGGGAACCGTCATCAAATGAGAATCTGTGAGATTATCGGTTGACCTACCAAGAGTACCACCTTCTAACTGTTTTCCCGCTTCAAGGACAACAAGAGCTTTTCCTGCGGTAACGAGAGTAGCTGGCGCGCGTGGCGGTTGACGCGTCCCGACGGGCTTTGCTTCAGGTACGACATTGGATGTAGTCGCTTCGTCACGTGTCGCAGGCTTCCCGTCAGTATCACTGTCCAGCTCGCTCAGAGAAGATAAGTCGGATACGTCATCTCGAGTGGTCTCGATGCTGGTTTTCGGGATCTCGACGTTGTTTTGCGGAAGGCCTTGGGCAGCGGCAGCGGCAGCAGCTGCTGCCGCAGCTTTTTCTGCTTTCCGCTGTCTTGCCTTTTCCCGCCGAAGTTTGGGCGTGTCTAGCTCCTCCACGACAATTTTCCCATTCTCGACATTGATCTTCGTGTTTGGTCGAACGGGGATCTTGGCTATCCGTGCTTCTAACTCTGATCGTGTCTCCTCCTTGTCCTCTTCTACCACTGTGACTTCCGGCTGGATTATTGCCTGCGGTTGGACCTCTGGCTCAGGTTCAGGTTCAGGTACTGGCTGCAGTTGTCTCTCCATTTCTTCCTCCTGGTGTCTCTCTGGAATATCGAGAACTATGGGTGCCTCTATCTCCTCATTAGTGGCATGGTCCAACTCTGCCTGCGCATCCATGTCGAGAGTCGCAGCACCCGCCTCGGACATTACTCCAGATTCGACATCCATCTCCACTTTCTCTTCTACAGACAAGCCAGAGGGCCCAGAAATCTCATCCAGAGTCTGATTATCCGATGCGTTTGTGCTGAATACAGACAGCCTCGATGTCCCACGATCTTCATTACGACAGTCAGTTTAAGAAAACAGTAAGGGATATTAACTTACCCATCTTCTTTTTCTTCTGTGGAAGTGGAACCCTTTCCACAGGCTGACGTCCGCCCCTTCGTTGTCCCGTCGGTAAAATCCATCCGGCATCGAACATTTTGAACAATCCCTGACTATCTACGTCTGTGACCATGGGTGGCGTTTCCGCTCGCCCAGGCATTGCAGTCTGCCGGCGTCGTTTCTTTGGTGGTTCAGAAAGTACTTTCTGATCGACATCAATTGCTCCCAGTTCAGGTTCTGCAGTAAACTGAAATTCGGGTTCGAAGCCGGCCTCGGCCTCGAAAGCTGCAGCTGCTGCAAGAGCTCCGCGGGTTCGCGGGGCACGGAAACCTGGGGAGATATCCAGAAGGCCAGGTTCGGCGGTCTTTGGAGGACGCTTCTTTTTGGGCGCCTTGGACTTGGGAGGCGGCGGAAGAGATGGAACTGGGGGAGGCGGTGGAGGCTTGATGCGCGGAAGTTCGAAGCTGAATAATGACGAGATGGGATCGGCATCAAGAAGAAGATTGATGTTATCTTGAATGTCTTGAGTTGACGTTAGTAGCTGGATTGTCTCCATCAAAGGTTCTAGGTCTCCGATGGACGTTTGAGAGAGAACGGAGGAGTCGGAAGAATCAGGAGGAGTAAGGGGTGAGTGATTGTGGGCAAGGGAGCCGAGTTCTTGAAGGATGGGTTGACTGCTTATTTGCATTCTTTGTGCGGTCTTGTAGAACGATGTACCAGGCTTATTGTACAGGATTGCATTAGACAGTACCAACTCTATATCACTCTGCGAGATGTTAAACGGAGGACCAAAACTAGACTAAATATGGCTCACCTTAAAATCCTCGAGGTCCCAGTACTCGTGACGATCAAGCTTCGCATCAATCGCATTCCAGGTCATGGGCTTCTTCACGACATCATAGTAGTCGGGAACCTCCGTCCTCGACACGGGATGCTTGAAGAGACCGTGGCGATCAAGACTGATGACATATCAGAGTGTTTCAATGTAAAGACTTGGAGCACTGCATACGCAAGAACTTTCTCAAACGCAAGCCGGAGTGGTGCCTCGTGAGGAAAGAGTGCAATCTCGAGCACTTTCTGGACGCTCTCGATCTGTACAAGCTTCCGACTCTCCCGTCTGCGAGTATGTAGCGTTAATTCGCGAACAGACTCTAGATCTCTGCGCAAAAGTTTCAGATGCTGCAGAACGTCAGTTATTGCAGAAGAAACAGAAAGGAAAACAAACCTCCAGCTTCACAGTCTTTTCTTCTTCAGTCTGTACTTTCCCTGCGTTTGACGCTGTCCATGGTTCAAGATGCAATCTCTTCAACAGTGGTGCCCCTCGCCTTGCTTCACGCTTCAAGCTCCAGTACTTACAAACCATGTATACAAATTCATTTTTCTTGCGCACATGTACCTTGGTAATATAATTTAGGATGCGTTCAACAATGATGTGTGGCACAAGCGGTGGGCCGGTCTTGTATGTTTTGGCATATGCACGGGCAGATTTGGACAGCTTGGAATTAGGACTAGTCATCTGGCCATCTTGTGCAAGAGCTTTGAGGCGAGCGTCTTGCTGCTCTTTCTAAAAAAATGTAGGATGAATTGTTTCCATATAAAGGAGACAATATTGCATACAGGAAGGTGCTTCTCACAATAGCATGCCAGTGTACCAGGTTCAGATCCCTGCGAGCTCTTCATTGGCATGAGAAACCTTTCTTTGCGAGCACAGGTTGTGTGGAAGGCCAGGAAGCAAGAGTTCTTTGTACATTGGATGCATGCCCCTTCGCGGATGCCACATATTGAGCATTTCTGGATGGATGGTCAGTGAACGAAAAGAGCACGAATCAAAGGAATATACCAATTTCCACCGTTGCTTCGGAATTTTGTCAGATCCAGTGATAGGTTCCATGAACACCTCATTTGCCACCCGTGTCTCGGGTATCCAAATAGCGCACAGAAGATGGGCCCAGTCACCGAATACTGTTTGTTTAAACGCTCCCCCTTCATTGGGGCAAAGTATGCATGACTGAAGGTCTGTCAGTACGACATACATGCCCTTTCAACATCCTCCTTACCACTGGATTCTCCGGGGAGACGGTACACTTGCGACATAACCACTGACCTTCAGGTATGTACGGGACTCCATAGCAGTCTGTCGGTACATGAGTGAAATGATATGTTCAAAAGTTCGAAGGAAAATACCCTGATGAACAGCGAGGTTGCAACCGTCACAAAATACGATAGCATTACTGTTTTCTCCCTCAGAATCGTCACAAATTGCGCAAGTCGAATCCTCGGAAGGCATGGCATAATCAGATTTTGGTATGTTCTTGGTCTGTATATTTGTAGAATGAGAGCAGCCTACACATGGTACAGAGGGGGGCGTACCAAGTCGAAGTACTCTTTCTCCAGGCGATCCATAATAATCTCAAACGTCTCGTACGTGACCGCATTTAGCTGATCCTTCTTCCTTTCAACGTTCACTGAGTCGAGCCATTCCTGATCTGCTCTAACATATTAATAAAGTGAAGCAGGACCAAGAGGGTACCCACCTTGGTCGTCCATGTCATATTCAACCTGGATAGCGAGGTCTTTCTCGAGAGGCTCTATTTTTCGTCAAACAAATACAATTATTACACGTGATTATGCTCACCAATGTACCGAATGTAATGATCTGGTCTCTGGAATTCGTTGAAGTCGTTGTCTGCAAGGAGTTAGCTTGAACAGTTTGACAGAGTGTATACGCTACATACATCCATAAGATCTAGCTTGTAGGTCGTGCACTCCAGCAGGTTGGTTGATATCTTCATCCTGGACGATAATAAATGACACTTTGGGCAGTGGTGCTTGAGCAGCAGGGGACTTGAAGCCGCGGGTCATGGTGTGGCAAACGAGGAAAGCAAAGTGAAGAAACTTGCGAGACTTCCGAACTACCGCTCAAAGCTTGAGTACCGGTTTCGAGTTGCTCAGCAGGCAGGCAAGCTAAGGAGAAACAGCGTGAAACATATTCAAATGCTGATGGCAGCGTTCAATAGCCAGAGAAGCACCATAACCGTGACCTGACACATCATGTGACCTCTGCGTAGTGTGACGTTGTTCCAAGAATCTATCCTTCAATTATTCACTAGCAGCTACATACCTGTCTCGATACCGTTAGAACTTAGCGCTGAGTGATCCCATCGCTATCTTGCAATTTACTGTTTCGTGTTCAATGCATTCGACACAGGAAATTGAAACGATACGACGATCAGCTTTTCACGCTTCCTTGTGACACGTATCAAGATTCAAGCGGTGGATTCAATAAAAAAGAATACACAACTTACTGGTCTGCAAACTGGTAGGGATGTCATGTTTGTGATTTCGGAGTCCTAAGATGCTGTACAAGTATGTGTCAAATGGAGGACACAGTGCGGAAGTATGGTGTCTGGAATTGACCACGGTTATAATAAGGGTCTTACGTGGTCTCTCACTTCCTCGCAGTCTGATTTTCCCCTCGATCAAGTTCCTTGAAGAACTTCTGCACATGACTACCTCGATCGCAGCTTCGCTTTCTCTCTCAACGCAACACCAGGTCGTTATCGAAGAGCACGTCTAGCAAGATTGATGTGGTTATTATTTTTCCATTCAAGCTTTCCAACGACGGATGGGCGAAATCTGAGAGGTCCAAATGAGATAAGATCCTACCTTATACGATGGATATTCCAGTTGTGTTTCACAACCTCAGGTCCTATACTTCCGACGCCGAAGTGGTCTTTCAATCTCAATTCAACACAGTTACGAAGCTCATATTAAATGACTGGCATCTACCGCCTCTGTAGTGCAAACTCACTCCATAATGCACCACAATATTACCGTGCTAAGCATTCAAAACATATATTAAAGCAAAATAGACTGCGATTGTCGACGCATTATCCAAGAAAATCACAACAGCCTGAGAGTGCAAATTTTTCGCTACTCTGACCATGCCGCAGTTGTGATCCTCTCGAGTCCTCGACAACTTGACACCGGAATCATGATTCTATAGAGTAGACGTACAAACTCGCCTATAAGATGTGTTGTGAAAGTAATGCGAGCGAAAAGTTGTACAATCTTTAGTGGGTATTCAATATACAGTGTCGGAATATCCATAACTGTTCAGTGGTTGAGGCCTTTCACCAACCAAGCCAATTTCGCACATGTGCCGAAATTGTTGACATTTTGTCAAACAACCTACTGCCGGAACGCATATTGCGTCCTGAAGATGTCCAGCATCTTGCAACATGGCACATGACATCCGCCATTGACTTCCAAGAGGGGGTATTATGAAGCCACTTTGAGACGATCGCTCGCGCAGAGCGTTTCAGCAAAGACTTTGAAGTCGGCCTTCGAGGCACGCCCCGGCTGCATGTTAACCGATCAACCGAATTGTTCTTGGCTCAAAGTTCTGCCACCTACCTTAAGGGCATAGATCACAACCTCGTCTTTTGGTTCCTTCCCCTCAACGGCGACCTGCTCCATCAATACGACTCGGAGAATACTTTCTCCTGCATCATAATGGCACCGCACTGCAGATCGCAATGCTACATTCATTGACACTTGGCCCAGGGGGTCCCGTCTGAACACTGATACGCCCCACCGTGATCAGCATGGGATTTCACAGGGAAGATGTACTTACGCAAGCGTGTACGTTGGTTCTGCGTCAGTATTTTGATATGTCCAAAGTTACCATCCGTGAAGTCTTTGCGTCCGCGCTTTATGAAGATCTTGACACCTTTGAGCTCGGAGGAGACACATTCATCTTCTTCACCAGTTACGACTAGGAATATCATAGATCAATGAAATGGCCAAGTCGCCGTAGGCGGTGACGCACGTGAGGATGCTTTTGATACTGTGGATGCCTGCGTACGGTCACCTAGAGCGCCGGCTGAAGGCGTCTCAACAACTTCGTTTGGAGATGGCGAGAGCGCATTATCATTCGGACATGGTACAGGTACGTTGCCAATAGGAGAGCCTGGGGTACGGGGTTCACTACATCGCCAGGCAGGTGCGAACGTCGACGTAGATGACGGGAAGGGAGTGTTGGAATACTTGGTGAAAGGAGATTTGGTGTTTGCAAAGGATGAGAACGCAGTAACATTTGATTTAAGAGTGACTGGCCTGGGAGCCGGCGGCGGTGGCGTAACGGGGCGAGGCTCACTGGGCTCATTGGTCCTCGATGGTTGGGACTGATTCTCGGAAGGCTTAGGCTGCGACTGAGCTTCCTCCGTCTGTGGTTCGGCTGACTGCACATTTTCGTTAACGATGGTAGCCGGTGGAACATGTGCTTCTGGAACAGACTGCAGAAGATTAATTTGAGTCATCTGGTGCACCATCAAATTAAATCTTAACTTTACCTCATTAACGCTTGGAGTAACTTCTTCGACTTGCGCGGCCCCGGCTTGAGCAGCTGTAGAAACTTCCTGTAGAACGATTGGTTCAGGATGGGGTGCCGCGTTCTGGGCCTCTTGATATGAAGGAGGTGGGACGACAACCTCCCACTCCTAGCAGAAGCTGTTTAACAAATGGAAGGAATATCATCGTCTTCGATCAAAACTTACTTCCTCCTCGTGGTCGTTGGGAGGTGTTCTGCTCCTTTTGACGGGTCTCTCCTGTTCTCCCTCGGATTCAGCATCAGATTCATCGAGCTTACGCTTGAGAGACTTCTCCTCGCTGAGTCCGCGTTATGGATTACTATCACTTGGCTGGGTTGCGTGACTCACGGTTCGGCATCGACGTGACTTGGTTGCGCGCTCAGGGAGGAGGCTCTGCGAGCACATGCGTAGCCGAAGGTGGCCGCAAAGGTCGCGATCCCACAGAACGCAAACTGGAATTCGGTAATGGGGAGCATGATTTGGTCGATCTGCGAATAACAAGAAGTGGATTAGGGCACGAATATACCCGCAAGGCTGGATGACTGTGGTTATTGCTCAGTATGTATTCAGCCACCAGGACGTGAATATAGTGGCTCCGCTATTCAAGAGCTATAAGATGAAGAGAGCTGGAAGAAAAGTGCAGAATACCGTTGCATCTGGAGTCGCTTATGAGGGCTACATGCTGCGCCTCGAGGCTTCCGCACGCCTGCCCTAGATGGAAAGCTGATGAGAGACACGTGTTGAACTAGCACTGCTGGAGAAATTCCATCAATACTTACATAGCGCGTTCTAATGGTGTTGTCACTGCCTTATGATGCACCGAAGCAGGAGATTAGGGTCGCGGTTCGTTATCGAGGTGGAGGGTAGTTTTTCTGATACTGGATTACCAAGCTGGCGAGTATAAAATAACAGGATGTTTGACCCGGTGCGAATGCTGAATCCGGGCGCGTTGCCCCAGCGTTTGATACGGCAGGCATAATCTATTGTTAAGCCAGCCTGACTCAATGAGTATCCCGAGGTGAATGTCTCTGTGTTATTTCTCCCACACTGGGCCGGTAACCGCAGGCAACAATTCATTGCCAGCAGATTTAGGGCCCATGCGCCAGTATCTCCCTCGCAGATGGATAACACGACGGATGCCACGATGAATTTCATGGACCACTGCGACGGCGGCCATTGGAAAAGCAGTACTGCCAGTGTACCAGAAACAGCTGCTCTGACTCGACGTCCCACTTCATATCAATACTGAGGATACCTTGAGCTACTATAAGTAGCACATGAGCCACAGGTCACCAAGTAGCATACGAATGGCAACGATGAGTATTAGATAGTACTGCACCGTGCGGCAATAGTATGGCAGTAGTATGCTCCAGATGCGTGTGACCCTCCACGGAGGGGTCAGAGTTCACACTTTATTGGACACGTAGACTTTCGGTTAATGCCAAGTCTCGCATTTCCACTGCTTGAAGACTCATAACTCGAATTTCAGTCTCTTCATTCAACGTTGCTAAAAGACAGTCCACGACAGTCGATAATAATTACTAGCGGCCATGCCGGCTGCCTACCCACTCCCTTCTGATTTATCTCCCGTGACCGTCACCAATACCGCGTCCCTCCTCCGTATCATTGCACTTGCCCTCATATCAGGCGCTGCTATTGCCTCTCGTCTATTTGCTGTTATCAATTTTGAGAGTATTATTCATGAATTGTACGTGTAACCGTATATGAATATGTGACAACTGACACAATGAACTCTTGACAGTGACCCATGGTTTAACTAGTACGTATATTTTGTGTGTATATTTGCATGCTCAGTGCCCCCTTTATAGTCGAGCAACAAAGGTTCTCGCCTCGCAAGGTTTCTATGTGAGCACCACAGTCAGGCTCTTCAACTAGCGCTTCACAGGTCACGTTTTTCAGGAATTTTGGAACTGGTTTGACCCAACGGCATGGTACCCCCTTGGACGTGTAGTCGGTGGAACAATCTATCCCGGTCTTATGGCAACCAGCGGTGTAATATACAACTTACTCCATGCACTCAATTTACCGGTCGATATCCGCAACATTTGCGTCCTCCTAGCTCCAGGATTTAGCGCCTTAACTGCTTGGGCCACATACATGTGCGCGCGTTCCGCATTTTATTGTGTCGGTTAATTTACTACCACTTGCCAGGTTTACGAAAGAAATGAAAGACGAAAGTGCTGGTCTTCTTGCAGCCGCGTTTATTGGCATCGTGCCGGGTTACATCTCGCGTTCCGTCGCCGGCTCGTACGACAATGAGGCTATCGCTATATTCTTGCTCATGTTTACCTTTTTCGCATGGATCAAGGCACTCAAGCAGGGAAGTGCTTTTTGGGGCACCATTACTGCTGTATTTTACTTCTACATGGTTGCTGCATGGGGTATGCCGTCATATTATTTATTTATTTAGATCTGACAATGGTGCACTAGGTGGGTATGCATTCATCACAAACATGATTCCTCTGCATGCCCTCGTCTTATTGTTAATGGGTCGTTTCACGGGCCGGCTTTACGTCGCGTATTCGTCCTGGTACGCGATTGGCACCTTGTCCAGTATGCAGGTCCCCTTCGTTGGCTTCCAGCCTGTTCGCACTAGCGAACATATGGCTGCGCTCGGTGCGTTCTTCATTACCTTTTTTGCATTATATTCAACACTTTTACAGGTGTGTTCGGTCTATTGCAGATCGTGGCTTTCGCGCAACTTGTTCGTGCACACGTTTCTTCAAAGCAGTTCCAGGAGTTACTGTTCGCTGCAGTCATCTCTGCTGGCCTGATCGGCTTCTTTGGAATTGTTGGGCTTACTTATAAGGGTTGGATTGCCCCTTGGACTGGGCGATTCTACTCCCTGTGGGACACTGGTTACGCCAAGAAGTATGTGAAGATACCTGCGTACAACCCCCCATCACTGACTAGACACTAAGGTACATTCCTATCATTGCTTCGGTATCCGAGCACCAGCCTACCGCATGGCCTTCGTTCTTCATGGACTTGCACTTCCTGATTTTCCTTTTCCCTGCGGGTGTCGTGATGTGTTTCCGTACACTGGGGGACGAACACATCTTCGTGATTATCTACGCAGTCGTTGCCAGCTACTTTGCAGGTGTGATGGTGCGTCTGATGCTTACCCTCACTCCGGTCGTTTGTGTGTCTGCCGCTGTAGCGCTCTCCTCTCTCATGGATACGTACCTGGACCCTAGCGAACCGAATGTTGAAGACGACAAGAGTGTATCCTCAACTTCTCACTCCGCTGGAACAACACCCACCACGACACCTGCTACACCCGCTACCAGCAAGAAGACAAAAAAGAACAAGGAGAAAGAGAAGGAAGCGTCTGCATCCCCTGGCGGTGTCTTGGGTGAACTTGTCTCCAATGTTGCTGTAGCTGCCAAATCCGCTACTGCTGCTGAAAAGGGTGTATTCGGTATGGACACGCGCCTGATCGTTCTTTTGAACTCGCTCGGATTACTTTTCTTCTTCGTCGTGCACTGCACATGGGTGACTTCGAACGCATACTCCTCCCCATCCGTTGTGCTGAGCTCGACATCCCCCGATGGAAGCAAGAACCTCATCGATGATTTCAGAGAGGCATACCACTGGCTAAGGCAGAACACGGCAGAAGATGCAGTTGTCATGAGTTGGTGGGATTATGGCTACCAGATCGCAGGAATGGCGGACCGCCCGACGTTGGTGGACAACAACACCTGGAACAACAGTAAGATTTCTCCATGACGTAACATCCCTAAATTTGATGCTGACTCGTGCAACAGCACACATTGCGACAGTGGGCAAAGCCATGTCGTCGCCAGAAGAGATTGCATACCCCATCCTGCGCAAACACGATGTCAGCTATGTGCTCATCATTTTCGGTGGGCTGATCGGGTACAGCGGTGACGATATCAACAAGTTCCTCTGGATGGTACGCATCGCGCAGGGTGTCTGGCCCGATGAGATCCAAGAGCCAAACTACTTCAACCGTGGAGAGTACCGCGTAGACAGCGAGGCAGCCCCAGCGATGCGTGACAGTTTGATGTACAAGATGAGTTACTATCGCTTTGCGGAGCTGTTTGGTGGTCAGCAGCCTGTGGATCGTGTGCGGGGGCAGCATGTTCCCATCCAGGGCCCAACTTTGGACTACCTTGAGGAGGCATATACATCAGAAAACTGGATCGTGCGTCTCGATATGATCGGTTTTTGGTACCTGACTAACTGTGTTATAGGTCCGCATTTATGAAGTGAGAAAGGATGATGTACTCGGACGTGACTTGAAAATCGCGAATGCGTTCGATCAGGGGAAGAAACGCAAGCGGACAAAACCTCTGTCGAGAAGGAAGGCTATCAGTGCTTGAGCAAGCGGATGACAGTTGGGCGAATGAGATGCAGAAAAGCCTCGAGGCCTCATAACGATGCGTCGACCTGATATAGAGATCGTATCTCTGCGTCTTGTAGTGTTATAAACGTTATCTGGAGCTGCAATGTCAACCTTCATTCAATCTCTTCGTCATCTCGTCGTACATATATGACATTGTCTCCGTCCAATAAGTATTGAAAATACATGTACTTATGCAAAAAAATAGATGTGCGGTTACTATTGGAGATAGTATGACTCGGACTAGCCCATTTAGAACGGTGAACCACACCATGACAGTGCCAGTGGGTGCTTGATATTGCTCGTTCGTGAGTCTCAGTCTATCAAAGTGTACACTTCACCATTTTCCGTCTGGAAGGTGTTCTTCTAATTATCTTGATTGTGTATTTGGACACACTGGCCGCCTCCGCTCGAGCTCCTCCTTCGTCGCGCTGGATGTCTAAGGGTTCATCCACACTAGGCTGCTCCAATATCAGTGACCACTGACGACGACCTTCGTCCACGTACTAATTAAACTCCGTTCACTTATCGAAAGGTGACTCTTGAAATGCTTTCTCATTGCATCGGACATCTCTTTACTGCCCCTCGCAGCGGCTTCATTAATGTCATCATGATCATTCGCGGCGGTCATTTCTGCTGGCCTGATTTCCGGGAACCACACAAGTCTCGAAGCTTGAGCTTGGACCATTGCTGACCAGATGCTGGTATCATGTATACACGCAGGCACATCCTCATCAAACACTACCTGAACCACCAGTCCTTGCCGCCCACTCTCATCTTCATGATGGACCTGTAGTCCTGACCCCGGATGGGTGTGGACTCTCGTCACTCATGATACGTGTCTGGACCTATCTAGTTGAATGTTGAAGATGATAAGATCTGGAGTAAGATAGAGTGGCATTGGGTCAATAAGCCTCCACTGGGCGGTGTACATTATTTTTGCTACGAGGAGAGCTTAAGCGTTGAAGATTCTGCCGAAGACTCGAGCGCTCTCAAGAGCCGCTATCTTTGTTCACTCATTTGTACATACACACATAGACATAGACATTTACTGCATAGTAGCATCATCCAAGTACTCAGTGCTGATTTGAGCAAAATTCCGAACGCCACGTCAGCCTTGTTCCCGACCGCGTTATGGCATATTTAGATCCGCCCTCCGCTTACAACTTCAAGCTTCAACTCCAATTGATACACCGTGTTTCTGGCGGGCAAGTCTGCTCGTCGACTCACTAGTATCGCCCTATTTCGCAATGTTTCTATTCCCTCTAGCTGGGCTTCTGGTGCTATTGCCCGCAATAGTATCTGCAGCCATATTTCCTCCTGACACCAAGGTCAAGATGCTGGACCCAAAAGGTTTTCGTAGGGCTATGAAGAGTAATGTAGGCAGCCATGATTTTGTCCTCACATGAAAACTGAATATTTCCATTCAACCAGAGGACAAGTGTGGTTGCGTTTGTCGCTCCATGGTGCGGGGTGGGTTTCAGAATTATGGTTTCGTTTCGACTAACGAATAAGCACACCAGCACTGCCAACGGATGGCTCCCGAGTATAGCAAGGCCGCTGAGAATCTGAGTCCACTTATCCCGTTTTATGCAGTAGACTGCGATGCCGAATTGAACAAGCGGTTATGCGGAGAACAGGTGAGCATCGCATTATGCTTCGACACACTTGTTTGTAACACTCGTCCAGGGTGTTCAAGGGTTCCCAACGCTCAAAGTTTTTCCTCGTGGTAGCCTCGCCTCGTCTGAGCCGTATGACTCCAACGAACGTACTGCCGGCAAGTTCATCCGTTGGGCCTCACGCTCCGTGCCCAATAATGTAAAATCTCTCCCGCACATCTACGACATCCCAGTGTGGTTGGATAAGGTTTGGCTCAACTTGATATCTAGCCTCTTGAACTCATGTGACCTGCGCATTCTTCACAGACGAGTGACCTCCCACGTGTCATCCTCTTGAATAAGGACAAGAAGTTTCCGCTGCTCTGGCAGGTCTTTGCGAACAATTACTGGAAGAAGATAGCGTTTGGACATCATACAGACCCAGATGGCGCATTTGCGGCATCGCTGGGGTTCCCAGCAACTGTCGAGGGAAAGACGTCAAAAGTCATTGTGTATCCACCAGGATCTAGCGTGCCGGTTTTGTACGAAGGTGCGTGCTTTGCCTATACAATCTTGATTACTTGACAAACATGACTATTCAGGGGTGACTAAGTATGAGCCGTTGACCAAGTTCTTTAGGTCCATATTGGATGGGTCAGCAGACTTCCTCGCAACATCACCAGGGCAACCTGTCAGGGATGAATTGTAACTTAAAAAAAGTGATTGACATCTTTTGCTTCAACGTGTTTGGTGTCATGTCATCAATCTCACGCGGCGTCGACATCTCGTATTGTGGCCAGTTTCTTGATGGGAGGCCACGAGCGTGCTCACGGACAGAAAATATATTTGATATGATTCGTGTTCTATATTCTGCATAACCCCCATTTCCCGCAGATGTAGGATCAGCGCTCGTCACACCTTCCATTGAAGTTTGAATTCGAAGTTTGTATCCCAACACGCGTTCTTTATCAGTCGTTCGCCTCCTGTGAAGTCTCTCAGGTCAATTCGTTTGACTGTCTTCCTGGCGTATCCGTTCAGCCAACGCTCTTCGCTTTGCTTCTTCGGCGTTCCTCTTAATTCCTTTCTGTATCTCTCGGTCCCAGCTTGTTCCGAGCCATACCACACTATATTCAGATAGGCCTACTGTGAAGAGGCCGATGACCTGACCTAAATGAGGATGAGCAATAGTTTCGCAAGAGCTACAGGATATGCACCAATCCAGAGTCCCTGTAGTCCAAGATTAGTCTTGAATGCGAGGGTAATTCCGATTGGCAATGCAAGGATGTAGTATGCAACAAGGTTGAACATTGCGCCAAGGTGTTGTCGGCCTGAAAGCGCTGATTGGTGAGCTTCCCATTTCACACCAAATACTTGCCCACCTTGACCGCGAAGGACGCCACCGCAGGAATTTGCCAATCCGTCGGCGATCTCACGGTACTTTCTCAATTTGTAGATATCGGGTATACAATGTACTCACTTGAAATGAAGCAACGAGAGGCATTACTTTGCTGACGAGCTGGACGACGTCTTCATCATCGCTGAAGATATAGCCAAATTTCTATCTGTCGTTTGGTATGAGAGCACAGTGCAAGACGATCGTTGACGTACGTTTCTGGCTGCCAACATGATTATCATCACTGCGAAGCCAACGATGACACTAATAAAGGCAATAGCATGAGCTGCGTTCCTTGCGCCGATGGCCGTTCGTGCCCCGATCAGGTTTCCGATGCGATTTGAGGCGACAACCCCTGGTGAGATATCAGACAGGAATAATTCATCGTTTTGGACACTAACCGAATCCAAAAGGCAGCGTGCTTATGACTATGGGTGTGGTCAATGCAATATGAGGTGTATGCAGGAAATACATACTTTGGTCAGTAGTCATAATAACAGACTGCGCCGCTAGTGGAAGCTCTCCGAGCCGACCGGCTGCAAGGGCTACTATTTCGAAAGCAGCCCTATTCACAGTAAGTAAGACACCCGAGTTGGGGGCAGTCGCGGCTCACCATTCTGTGCCTACCATTAAGATACCCGGGATTGCCAACTTGAGGAACCCGACGCAGCTCTCGATGTTGAAGACCATCTTGGGTTGAAAACCACCCCATGTAGCGTTTTGTTTGTGCACGGACGACATTGATGTCATTGCAATCAAGAGGAAAAACGCACACCAGTATGTGATGGAAAGCGCAACAGGGCAACCGAGCATGCCCAACGAAGTATAATGGACCAAAAAAATGTTGAGGGCGACATTAATTGGGGATACCATGATCAGTACCCAAGTAGCAGCCTTCATAATTCCTGCATATTTTGTAAGTTGACGAACGAATGCCCGGCATGCGACTGACCTTGACATTGCAGGTATTTCTTGAGGGACTCAAAAGCAATAAACCCAGGTGCGCCAAACAGCAAGATCCGCAGAATATCTTGAACGTCCTTGCAAAGACGAGGGGGCTCTTTGATAGCCAACAATACAGGCTCTATGAATGCCCAGAGCACGCCGACGGGAATCAGAAGAATCCAGAGTAATACTACGCAACGCTGGAAATGCACAGACAGATCTGTGGAACGACTTCCTCCAGTAAATGCCTGAGAGCCTAAGGTATCGAGAGCTGATCCTCCTCCCAGTGCAATGCACCAGCCTACATGACGTGGGATCATCCTTGCAAAGAGAATTAACAGGACTACTCGCCAGTAACGTAGGCCAGCATCAGCGAAAATGCTGCCGCAGAAAGTTCTTCTGGGCCCAGACGGCCTGTGATCACGATCGACACTGTCTGGATAGAATTCTGTAAAATATAGGACAAAATGACTCATTGACACCGGCTGTTAGCATATGCTCCTTGAGGCTGACGAATTTTAGCCTACCAGGGATTGAATCGATGACAAGCGAGGCCAGAAGGCGGGGCCCGATTGTTTGGTTCTTTCCTACCACTTCGGGAAAATTATGAAGGCAATGGTCGTTCAGTTGCTGTTGTGTGCGCTGAACGTCGTGGAGGAGGGGTGCCGTTTCATCCATAGATCTAGTACGTGACATGATGTGAGACTTGGCGAGTAGCCACTGCCAATTTACAGTGCTTATAACGGATTCCGAGGCAACGGACTGTATAACGGAACCTCGGATTGTCCCATGCCGATTCCCTTTCGAAATCCTCTGGGACATGTATCCTTCTCAAAATGAGGTTTGCATCGTGTTTGATCCCATCTTCAGTGGAGTATTTTTGTGAGCCGATTTTTCCGATGGCATTTCCATTTCACTATCCCTGATAAGATTCATCTGGCAGATTGGGTCTTGGGTTTTTTGCCTCATGGCGGAAAGTGTTTTGCACTTGTGTCGTTATGACGGAATCATCGTCTTTTGCGATACTCGTGGCGTGATAGCGGGTCATGAGATACGAAATTTTTCCCGCAAGAAAAGCTTTTTAGATGGCCTAACGCTCATTGAAACTCATCAGGACCTACCCTCCAGAATATTCCCCCGAGATGAAATCGCAAACTGTTACTCTGTTCGCTTTGGTGTTCGCTGCCGTAGGCCTCGCACACGATCATGCCCACGAAGGCCAAATTCCTCTGAACTATGTCAAATATCCCTACCAGGCCATGTATCCAGGCGATGATGACGGTATACAATAAATCTCCCTCTTTCAACTGCCGCTCACCAGTGATGCCAGTGACTGCGGACTCCATTTTTTCCGGGATTACCACATTTGCGAAGCTACCATGGGTACAATGTCTTGGCAAGGACCGAGATACTACCTTTGATATCGCATTTATCGGCGCCCCGTTTGTACGTCATTAGCATCTGTTCATTCAAAAGGTTTATTCGAGTGTTCTGCACAGGATACAGGCACATCCTACCGCCCCGGTGCCCGGTTCGGGCCTGCAGGTATTCGTGCCGGATCCCGTCGGTTGACCTTGTATGGAGGATACAATGTTCCCCTCGAGGTTAACCCATTCCTCTCTGGACTCAAAATCGTAGATTGCGGTGACATCCCAGTCACGCCCTACGACAACAAGTACGCCATCCAGCAAATTGAGAGCGGGCATAAGGAGCTCCTTCACCGACCTGCCTTTTCCCCACTTGGCAACGACGCTCTCACCGGCAAGCCCCTCGTCCCAATTTCGATCGACGGAAAGAATCATCCACGTGTAGTCACACTTGGTGGCGACCACACGATTGTTTTGCCTTTGCTTAGGTTCGCTTTGCTTTTAGTGGGTGATTTGCAACTAGTGCTCAGTGTTACGCACCTAGATCCATTCACTCTGCATACGGCCCAATCTCCGTCATCCACTTTGACTCCCACTTAGATACCTGGAAGCCATCTGTGTTTGGAGGTGCCCCTTCCGATCAGGCCGCTATTAATCACGGCACGTATTTTTACTGGGCTAGTCAGGAGGGTCTGATTAAGAACGGAAGCTCTATTGCAAGTATCTTATTTCCTTACCTTCCAACATCCATTTCTATCACCGAATACCATGATCCTAGTTTATTATTTAATCTTTAGCATGGCGCTATCCGGACCACACTATCAGGACCAGCCGATTATGTCAACGACGACGCCTCTGGCTTCCAACGAATCGAAGCTCGTGAAATCGATACCATAGGTGAACGGTACCGATCATTTTATCATTGTTCATTATCTGAACATCTCTTAGGCACCGACGGAATTATCGACAAGATTCGGAAGACCGTGGGCAATCGACCCGTTTATCTGTCCATTGACGTGAGTTAGCATTTCATCTCACTGTTGAGCGTTCAATACAACTTATTACAGATTGATTCAATCGATCCCGCATTCGCTCCTGCGACAGGTACCCCGGAAACTGGCGGTGAGTTCGTACATCATTATTAGATGATAAACTTAGTTATCGGAAGGTTGGTCTACACGCGAGTTACGCACCATCCTTAGAGGCTTGGATGGTCTTCACATTGTCTCGGCCGATATTGTTGAAGTTGCTCCTGCATATGATACTAATGCAGAACTTACGACTATGGCCGCAGCTGACGTACGTCATGTATATCAAATTTCTGAAACGTTTTTAACCCTTACTTCACAGGTACTTTTCGAGGTCATTAGTGTCATGGCCAAAACCCCCTTGGGTAAAGTCGCGAATTAAGCGAGAAGATTGATTTCGCCTCAGATCAAGTTAGCTGTTTTCTTCAGAGCGGCAAAATAAATTTCTTGGTACTCATTTCCTGTTTCATTTGAGATTCCATCTATGCATTATTGGTTTAGTCCTACATCAAACGCCGCTAGTGGCATGTATGATATAGGAATTTCAGATATCCAATCACAGCCATATAAAATATCTAGTATGCTATGCTACTGTCACGCCATTGGGCAATTGTAAGGATTAGCGGTTCGTTATCCCGAAAAGGAAGATCACAAAGATCAGTTGAGAAATTCAACCTCGATATTTTGTTCGTCTTCCATAGGCAGACCCTAACTATAGTAAAACATACAGTTACGGTCCCGTTAGCATCTTACAAGAATTCAGATCCTACGGACGCTCGGTATACTATGGCCATGTTCTTTTACGTCTTACTAGTACGTTAACGTATTACGTGATCTAGACACTGAATGATGGCACTCCTCATCGTTATCTTGCCATGCTTTCATATTATGCTTCATGTGTCATGATGCCATGCGAAACGGTTTATCGATGCACGTTGCATTACATACCGGCCGCGGGCTTAAAACCGTCACTATCGCTTTTGCTCAGGGGTCTGCCGTCACACGATTCGAGAAAAAATGGAGGGTAAAATTTGCATTGTACACGTGTAATACTTCAGTCTTGAGCAAAATATAGATGCACTACTTGTATATCATAGTATACATCTTGGCACATCAAACATGCACAGGAAGTACTATTTTATTTTGCTATTTCAACTGATAGTCTTCTATAAGTGCAGAGCACATCATTTGCTCGTCACTAGCCTGAGCATCGACGGATGTGCTTTAGCCAAAATGGACCAAATATCACCTTTCAAAGCTCTTTCCCCTCTAAAGGCGATCTCGGATCATCAATATTCTTGATCAGGCCATGGAACTGGAACCACTTATGCGCTGAAACGATAGACGCAAAGACCGTCGAAAACGCTCATGATGATCACAACAGCGTAATCTGCGCCATTCTGTCATCAACAGAAAAAAGACCATCAGAATCTGTCGAAACACGTACTCATCCCCACCGAGGTGGCTGTTTGTGTTGAGGGAAATAATAATAATATAATGAACGATACCATGCACCGCTATGATTCCAATAGGGCATATGCCGCCTTCCCATGCTGAATGTGCTTATCACGGCCCGATATGATAAGAAGAAATATAGGTGTCCTGATGAGGACAATGGTGAAACCGACGATGGGTGACTTTCTGTGGAGTCCATCTTTTTTTGCGCTCTTGTTCTTGCGGTCCGTTGGGCTATGAACATCAAAAACAAAGA
Source organism: Suillus decipiens (assembly GCA_016695475.1). Lineage (NCBI taxonomy): Eukaryota > Fungi > Basidiomycota > Agaricomycetes > Boletales > Suillaceae > Suillus > Suillus decipiens. The sequence continues at coordinate 39,562 of MU172925.1, read as the reverse complement.
GGTACGTCTCTGCATCACACTTTGCCTAGTATGGGGGTGTGGTCACACTATGTAACAAGCGCAGCTGTCCTGATTCCTGACGTTCAGAACACCAGCCCGCCTTCATAACAGAACCAGCGATTCCTAGATCTGCGCGCCAGCCGTATCTAACAAAAATTTTAGACTCGACGGACGTCCCTGTAACTTGACCCAGAAAAAACTGCGATAGTCCCTTGGCTCATCAGATCGATTCACAACAGAAAACTTGAATCAACGCACTGATATGATAATCAGTGCGTTCAAACGCGAGCGCGCAGTCTCCGAATGCTGATTTATTGTCGATCAGTATGGCAGAACTGCGAAACAGATGGTATCGTACCTGAACATGAGTGTAGATTGAATCTGGCGAAGCATGTTTAATACGAAGCAAAAGATAATGAGCGGTGATGTTGATGTTTATACCTCCAGCCCCATTTTGTACTCCTTGGCACACCAAAATAAGTACAGTAGAAATCACAACGGTCCATGGCACAAGCCGATCGAGTAGATGGCCAAAGAATGGTACAATAATTACAGCCAGTATTCGAATGAGACTGAATTCAACAAGCCTATGATCACATTGACATGATGGCATCAGCAAACGAGTAAAAATAAGACAGGGTCACTGACGTGGAGTAGTAATACGGCGGCCCACTGAGTATGAACGTGAACTTCGAGACACACGTCAAGACAACAAATAGAAACCACGAAGCTAACGTACTTAGAATTGGTTGACTTTAGTACCAGGGTGCTCTCCCCTGTTAGACAAACAGCAAGATTGAATGACAGCCGTCACTCTTGAAAGCATCGTTCCAAGCGCTAACTCGAAAGGCTGTTACTGACAATGACCAAGCAGGAGTGTTGCTGCAGAACGAGAGTACCAGATTGAGCCACGCCGCTCCGGCTTTCCAACCCGGGCCGTGGGCCGTGCTTAGGCCGTGACTTCGGCTCGTCTCGGCCTAATCAGGCCTGACTTCGGCCGGCCCACGGGCCGTGCACATCACACTCTCTGCTTCACGAAGATAGGGGCTTTGGTGGAAGGCAGCTTCTTGTTCGATATGACATCCGATTACTTCACAGAATTCAAACCTCTCATCCGGGAATGGGTGCCATTGTTTACAATGCGAATGCATCCAACAATCAGATAGGGTCGGATGACCCACACTGGAGTCCTCAAACTATTCCATACATGAGTTTTATTAGTGAAGAAGCACCTCCCTCAGGACAGTCCGAGAGTTTTGTTCTCGCTCATCAACATTCCAAGGTCTTCATGCTACGTCAGCATCTCATGCTCTTCCCATTCCCCCAGCAGGGCCATCCGCGCCTCTACCACGTCGTTCTGCTCGTCTAGCACATCGTTAGTCCCTCTGACATCCTCTGCAGCGCCTTTCGAGCCTTCATTGTATTATTACCAACGATAAAACCAGCATGAGAACAGACAAACGACTCGGAACAGGTAATGAGAAGGCATCCCGAGTACTGGCGCTTTGCATTATGAGTGACTCTGGAGGCTCTTTGCCTTTTCGCAAATTTCAAGTCTCTTATCCTTCTCGTATTTCTTAATATCCTTCTCACACAGTCAAAACACAAACTGCTGTACCTTCTAATTATTACGTTCGGAGTAAGTATACAGTGGCCTCATGTACACGTACATTGCTGTACTAGTTTAGCTCGTTATATTTTACAATAATTCAGATCCTACTAACGTCCGTTCGGTATATTATTATAGCCATGTTCTTTTACGTCGTACGTTAACGTAGTACCACGCAATCTATAACAGAATCTTGACGCCACGGAATGATGGCACTCCAGCTGCATCTAAAAGAGACCTGTTCGAACTTGTCTGAGACAACGCAAATATAGTATAGTCAGGGCAAGTAGTTCGTAATCTATATCATGCTGCTTTTTCCACTGATCACGCTGCTCCATTGGCAGCACCGTAAGCTCACCGTAAGCATCAAACTTCTCTTTAACAAGCGAAAATTATGGTCTTTTACTGATGTGGTACCCCTCATCGTTATCTTGCCACGCATTCATATTATGCTTCATGTCTCATGTGAAACGGTCTGGCGATGCATGTTGCATTACATGCCGGCCCCGGGCTTAACAGTCACCATCGCTTTTGCTCAGGAGTCTGCCGTCACATGATTCGAGAAAAAAATGGTGAGTAAAATTTGCATTGCACACGTGCCACACGGGTAATACTTCAGTACTTCAGTCTTGAGCAAAACATAAGTGCACTACTTGCATATCATATACATCCTGTCGAATCTAAACAGGCCGTAGCTACGCCAAATATGCACAGGAAGTACTATATTGCTTTGTTGTTTCAAATGAATAGTCTTCTATAGGAAGTCGCTAGCATCCGAGTCTATGGATGTGCTTTGGCAAAATGAATCAATCTAATATCACCTTTCAAAGCTCTTTCCCCTCTAAAGACGATCTCGGATCATCAATATTCTTGATTGGGCCATGGAACCACTTATGCGCTGAAACGACCCAAGAGATAGACGCAAAGATGAAAACGCCCACAATGATCACAACAGCGTAATCTACACCATCCTGTCAGCAACAGAACAAAGGCCATTAGAATCGGTCGATATACGTACTCATGCCCACTGGGGTGGCTGTTTGTGTGGGGGGGAAGAATAATAATACAACAATGAATGATACCCATGCAACCGCTATGATCCCAATAGGCATATACCACCTTCCTAGGCTGAATGTACCAGGGACCAGCTTATTACGGCCCGATGTGATACGAAGGAAGATAGGTGTTGCATAAGACACGTACAATCCAATGACGGAGGCCCTGGAACGTGAATAATCTCTGAGGATATGAATTTTACGAATGAATTTACACGTACCCTGCAAGGGACGTGAGTGCGGCAGCGGAGAAGCCTAACAAACCACAGACGGCGGCAGCAGCCATTACCAACCAGACAGCATTTACAGGAGTTTGCGTGTGCCGATTGATCTGCTTCCACCAACGAGAGCCGGGAAGAGCATTATCTCTTGCAAAAGCGAAGATGACACGAGATGCATCCACTCCTTGTGCAGCCCCCGTCACGAACTAATCAACCAATTATTCATGCGAAAACAGTTAATGATGATTTTGTACCGCACCTGCACAACAATGATAAAACACCAAATTACTAGCATACCTCTTTTTCCAAGTACATTTAAAAAGAGCTGACCCATGGGAAGTGGTAAGGCACTAGTCAACAAGTTGGTCACCGAAGCTGTTGCAAAGGAGCACGCGATGAGGAGAAGCCAGCCCAGTGCTTGCGTCCCAAATACACCCACGAGGATGGCAATGGGTGCTGTACGCTGAGCACCAGCTACCTCTTCAGAGATGTGTGCAGCAGAGTCATCTGGAGTTCTATGAAGTCAGTAGCACATCCGCAGACGGAGTCTGCTTACTCACAGCCCGTGAGCGTCCACATTGGAGCTGTGAAAGCAAGAAGGAAAGCCCAACCATCTGTACACGCGCTTGGTCAATGCCCCCGGATTACAGACCAGTACTTACTGTTACTCCATCCTGTATTGTTCTCGAACATAGTGAAAGCCTCGTTTGTGGATACTCTGTTACCACCAGAACAGACAAGTAGGGTAATGATGGCAGCTATAGTGGTACCAACTGTTGGACGAGAATGAGATCCGCAAGTTCATTTACACCTTGTAAACCAATACTTGCCGTTGACGATCACGTAAAATAAATTTAAGCGGGCTAATATATTCGTGGCAGCAGAGCACACCAGGCCATGGGTAAATAGAATGGCAAGTAAGATGCCGTATGTGGCACCAGAGCTCACTATCATTGCTCCATCAGAGCTCACCGCAATTGCGGTAGCGATCATCTGTGCACTGCACAAGGTAAGTCACATGAGGTGTAGTACTGCTTCACGAACCATGTAAAGTCAATGGAACACACGAGAGTAACTTGGCCCGTGATATTGGCCCATCCTGGAAACCCCATAATGAGATAAGAATTTGTTTTATGAAATGATTTTTTCAACCTGTGATCCAGCTCGCTAATGCGGAGTACCTTGGAGGTGCGAGTTTAGCGGAAAAGTAATAGAGACCAGCAGAAGTCCTAGGCGAAAACGCGCATGTGAGGTCCCAAGTCACAATATTGTAGAAGGTGACAAATTTTACGGCATTGATGATACCAGCTCCGCCATTGAGGATGCTACCGCCATCACAAAGAAACAGGGAATCAACCATCCCCAGACCATTCCAACGTGACCACCTACAGATCTCGATGTTACTCGTGGTTGCTATAGAAGAGTAGACACGCACCTGAGACCAGTGGAAATGAGAATGTTGATGATACAGAACCCACCACACCCATGATCGAGAAAGCAAAGGCAATAGTCTCGATCATCTGGACAGAATAATTTTCGCTTCCATATGGGCGGCTACTTGTTCAAGTTAAGGAAGGACTGACCGAGAACTCACGCTTAAACTCAGCTTTGTAGCCAAGCTCTGCGAGTAGTGTATCGTCTGCATTGCGTGGTGGAGTGGGGTAGTCCTTGCTGCTGGCAGTGTCGACGCTAACTCCCGGCTGCTTCTCGCTAATCGACATTTTATGAATATCGGACAAAACAACAAAAGGAAGCACTTCTTTTACGGCAAATATATTAGTCAAGTTGGAGATAAGGGCATGGGCGCTTGATGTCACTGTTACTAGGTTGTGTCGAGATATCACTTATCTTTTGACAGCTGTGGGCAGTTTGGATAACGAGAGGCACACGCTTGCGCCCCAGGCTCCAATCCCCCGACACCATTTTCCATCAATTTTGCTTTACATCGTGCGATGTTGCTCAAGATATGGGCCGGGGGGAGGAACCGAAGGTGGAGGAGGAAGTACTCGTATCACATTAGTGTACCCAACTCGGATGCCTAACTCACTCACCAACCAGTGATCATCTCAAATGCGGACCTCTGAATCTCGACTCGTCATACCGTACTCACCCGGGCCTGACATTCATCACAACACAACCCATATATAGCGGGCACCACGTCTTCATAGTTTCCTTTTTGTGTTCGACAAAGCATTCCTGCAGTACAGGCTCATGTTCTCGAAAAGGTCCCCACATCGCGGCAATGTCAGTCAGTCAAATGCTCTGAAAGCTACTAAATGTGGATGTGTTTTACACCGCCACTATTGCTGTCACCAACGAGAAGCAGCTGCAATACAGTTATCAGTACGTGTTTCAATTTCCTTAAGATTCGCGAACTGATCTATGAATTTGATCAAACTTCGTCACGGTTTGCAGATGGTGCGATTGCAAATGATAGAATTTAGCTTATCATAGGTCCTCCGTGAGGCCCGTCCTGGGCGATGGTCATGGGACCGTATCATACGCTCCCTCGTGTAAGTATATATTGTTGCGTTGGATTCTCACCATGACTAGTAGCACTCAAGGATTCCCATCAACACTGCGACTTTCTGAATCTTCTTGCAAGCCGCAAACACTTAATGCCTAGAAAAATTCTCATTGGATTTGGCGTAGATGTCGATGCTGTGGCTGGTTGGTATGTCTGGTCATAAAAGTAATCAGAACCGAGGACTATCATTAACTGTACCGCAGGCTTGGGTCTTATGGAGGAGAAGATTCTCCATTGGATATTTCAAGAGTATGGTCTCGGTAACTTCATATACGGTTGAGAGCTCAAATCAGGCAGGGAATGTATGCGGGAGAAGTTGGAGTGCCTCGCCTTCTGAAGTTGTTTGATAAGTATAATATTACAACCACCTGGTTCATCCCCGGTTGGTCCTAAGTTCAATGCTGTCGAGACACATGTTATTGATCAATCACGTATATAGGGCATAGCTTGGAGACATTTCCGAAGCAAATGGAGGCAGTTCGAGATGCCGGTCACGAAATGTAGGCTTCCTTGAATGTCGACTTACAGATCCTTATCTTTCCACCCCATGTGCAGAGGTCTTCATGGATATTCCCATGAAGTAAGTGCGATGATATCAATATTAGGCACGGAAATGAATATTTCCAAAGAACCCTACTTCTATGACCCTGGAACAACAGCGAGACATTTTAGATTACACCTACAAGCTTCTTACAGATTTCAATCATGGTATTCCTCCAAAGGGCAGCGTTGCTCCCTGGTGGGAAACCAGCAAAGAGGGGACGGCACTATTGTTAGAAAAGGGCATTGAATATGGTCACAATATATCGCTGCTCATTTCAAGCAAGGTATTGACATCCTTTTAACAGATCACTCCAATATGTCCCACGAGTAAGGCAATATACCAGTCTTGCCAGTAATCACTCGTGGTAATGTTCACATTCTTTTAGTTCGCAGATGTATTATCTTCGTGATGAAGATACGTGGACGAAGATTGACTACAAGGCGCAAGCTCACACGTGGATGAAGCCGCTGCAAAGGGGCAAGGAGACGGGACTCGTTGAGATTCCTGCCAATTGGTTCGTCAATTGTATTACTGGTGTCTTCCCTTTCATGCATCTTACGCATTTGGAAAGGTACATTGATGATCTTCCCCCCATGATGTCAGATCGTGCGTCTTCTGTACGAGTTGAACCTACTAACGACTCAACCTAGGTTCATCAAGTCAAGCTCAAACTCGCATGGTTGGGTGTGTCATCACGTTTGAAGCACTTCTAAGGTGTTTTATGTATCCAACAGGTTAGTACTCGAGATGTCGAGCAGCTTTGGAAAGACACTTTCACCTACCTGTATAGGTAATGATGATCTGATTATGCGGTAATGTACTTTCTAACCATACCACTTAGAGAAGAGAAAGATTTCGTATTCCCTATCACGATCCACCCAGATGTCAGCGGGTCAGTCTCTCCTCTCTGATATTTGAGCGTCTCTGAGTTTTTTGGTATAGTCGTCCACACGTGCTTCTTATGCTGGTATATCTCATCCATCATATTCTTTACCTTCTCAATAACTAGAGATTACATAGGAGCGTTTCATTGAATGGGTCAATACCCACGATGACGTATACTGGGTAACCTTACACGAGATGGCTCAAGAATTTAGGGCCAGAAACGAACCAGCACCAGGTGCCGTGATGCCTAAAGGCTTCACACAGTATCTGTGAAATGATGTCCATCGTGTTGTCGAAGACTTCGTGACGTGAATAAATTTTGAATGCCATGAATCAGTATTCTGTCAAATTGGTTTGATAACATACACGTGTAGGAAGCCCCAAGAGATACTGCATCATGGATCGCGGCGATAGTAAGCCACAATACAAACCCTATAGTCATGGGGTCGCATGGTTATACAAGATATCTTCTACGGCCCTTGTGTTTCTAAAGATATATAAGGAGCCCTTTCTGGTCACTTTTCAGCAGGAGTACTAACCTAATAAGATGCCCCGCGAGATCCTCATAGGATTTGGTGTTGATGTAGATGCTGTGGCTGGATGGTAAGTTTAATTCTTTGTGAGCTCCGAAATAACTGCTCCATGCGGCCACTTTAGGCTAGGCTCTTACGGTGGGGAGGACTCTCCCCTAGACATATCTCGCGTATGATCAAATTGCTATCGACCCGTAAGATATTCTTTCTATCAATTTTTAGGGCATGTATGCGGGCGAAGTTGGTGTTTGGCGAGTATTGAAGTTACTTGATAAATACAACATCAGAGCTACCTGGTTTATCCCAGGTGAGTTCGAGGTTTTCTCAGGGATTTTATACACACCATTAATGTGCAGGTCATAGCTTGGAAACGTTCCCAAATGAGATGGCAGCTGTAAGGGATGCAGGTCATGAAATGTCAGTCTTGTGTCTGCTATGATGACCATTGACTGATAGCTGTCTAGCGGACTCCACGGTTATTCGCATGAGGTGGTTTAGCACACTTAACCCAACTGGATTCAGATGGCTCACCCGGTATACTCAGAATCCAGATTCATTGACGCCAGAGCAACAACGTGACATTCTTGATTACACATATAAATTGCTCACAGACTTCAACCATGGAGTGCCTCCAAAGGGCAGTGTGGCACCGTGGTGGCAAACAAGCAAGGAAAGTGTTGCCCTCCTTCTAGAGAAAGGAATCGAGTACGGTATGCCTGCAGGTCGTGACATGATGCCGAGTCGTTCTTATGCTTCCATATAGATCATTCGAACATGTCTCGCGAGTAAAGATCTAGTACATGTATACCCCGCTTGGACATTGACTACCATGTTTGTAGCTCTCAGGCACACTACCTTCGTGATCAAGATAAATGGACCAAAATCGACTACAAGGCGAAGGCGTGCACCTGGATGAAGCCTCTTGTGAGGGGAAAATTAACAGGTCTTGTGGAAATACCTGCTAGCTGGTATCACCAGTGTCATGTCCCGGAGCGATCATTTATAACTCAATTTTGGATCGCAGGTACCTCGAAGACATGACCCCGATGATGTACGTTCTATGCTTTACGGAAAAATGTGTTTCATTGATGCAAAACCCAGGTTCATGAAGGCTAGCAGTAATTCTCATGGATGGGCAAGCAAAACATGGTATAATTCTTCAGACTGTTTAGTGACTTTACCACGCTCAGGTAACCCCCCAAGCTGTCGAGCAGCTTTGGAAAGATACCTTCACGTATCTTTATAGGGAAGAAAAAGATTTCATCTTCCCACTATCTATCCATCCGGACGTGGGCGGGTACGTCTCATACATTTCTTTCTCATTTAAAATGATTGACGTGTTTGATTTAGACGTCCGCAGGTATTACTCATGCTGGTAAGTAGCTCTAATGTCCTACAAGCATGCCTGAGTGATACGCATTCCTGCGTTTAGGAACGGTTCATTGAATGGATTAATACTCATGATAACGTGAAGTGGGTTACGTTCCATGAAATGGCAGAAAGCTTTAGAGCGAAGAATGATCCTCCTCCGGGTGCTATGATGCCAAAGGGATACGTGAAACATAAATCACGGCTGTAGTAGAATCGGCTCTAAACCGCTATCATGATAGTAGAGCTGGTTGAAAATCACACATAAACGGTTGTTATCTAACGATTATTGCTACTACCTAGGTTATGTGACGAAGGATATCGATAAGCAACGGTCTAGCTTTGGTCTAGCTGGTAGTAAAAATCAATAGGAGGTTTGCCAAAATGGGCTGTATCAACGTCCAATTGCAAGTTGAAGGCGTTCCGAACATCCCGCTTTACCCATCCATGTAGCTTGAATAGCTCCCACCTCGTGATCAACAATGCCTGCGTCTCAGTAGCACATGTACGTCCATCATATCATGGATCCTATAAGAACTCAAGATTGTCCATCCCGGCCTATCACCGAATTCAACTCGTCTTGTCACTTACTACACCCCGAACAGATATGCCTATCCCACCTATTCCACACATCCCCGATGAGCTGCAGAAGGGTATCAGCGTCGTCGTTGAGACAAAGTATGGTCCCGTCAAGGGTGGCAGAACCACGAACGGCGCTTCAGTATTCTTAGGTGAGGTTGCCGACCATGATGTCCTTCACACTCGCATGCTGAACCAAGTACCTAGAGGTGCCCTACGCGTTACCACCCGTTCGCTTTCAAGACCCAAAGCCTCTACCGCCTGATTATCGATATGAAAACAAGGATTATATCTATGAAACCAAGTGTATGTTAAATCGTCACTAAACTCCTGTAAACCATTACCTCACGATGGAATTACCTTAGACTGTGTCCAGCCTTCGAATGATGGACAGGGTGCAGCGACAGCACCAGCTGATCGTAAGGGTTACGGAGAGCCGTCAGAGGACCCGTAAGCGATTCAGGATAACGTTTCCAGCTTTGAATTAATACTTTTATTCTTCAGTCTCTTTGTCAATATTGTGTGCCATTCAACAGCCAAACCTGGAACGAATCTGCCAGTCAAAGTATACATTCATGGAGGGTAAGTTATGCACAGGCTTATAACTCCAGGTGACCCATTGTCACAGATTTCTTCAGTTTGGTTCACCCCATGGCTTGAGTTCCCAGTCCCAATATGTGGCCGAGTTAAGGAAGGAAATTCATATCAATATCGGCTACAGACTCTCAGTGCTTGGTTTCCTTGCGTGCGATGAGCCCAAGATAGATGGAAACTTTGGCTTCAAAGATCAATGGTTAGCGCTTCAGTGGATTTCGGAGAACATTGCATCATTTGGAGGTAAGCTTGACTGCACGTCATGCCAGATTTCGTTGATATCCTGACAACATTTGCAGGTGACCCGAGTAATGTCCAACTTTCCGGGCTGTCTGCTGGTGAGCAAAGATTTCCTTTGAACTCACAGCATTGCTAACGAGCAGCAGGTGCCCATTCTGTGCACCAAATTTTGCACCACCTTTCACACCTGCCACCGGGGCAGAACTCTCCGTTCCGTTCCGCTCATTTGCAATCAAACGCAATGATGTATGTTACTTTTACCACTTAATGGCAACTTACTCATTGCACGTAGGACTGTCCCTAAAACCCCGTTGGAACTGAGGCAGTCCTTCCAGGCCCTTTGCCGCACCCTCAATCTCGATCCTAATGCCCCTGACGTTTTGGAGACCCTGAGAGACCCTGCCAAAGTCCCTATCAAAGCCATGATGAAGGTAATAGAGACAGATGAAGTTGGTGTCGAATTCGGCACATACCGAGGTTGTCTTGATGGTAACTGGATCCCCACCACACCCGATCCAATGACCTGGCAACGGTCGGGAGGCCTTGCTCGTGCTCTGCGCGAGAAAGGAGTCAAGAGCATTTCTATTGGCGATCTGAGCGAGGAGTGGTACCTTTACGCGATCGCGCATCCGGTTCAAGGTCCACAGGATGTGTTCCCTAACGTCTTGCGGTACTTCCCGCTTCCTGTCGTTGAGAAGCTCGTGAATATGTACCGGACGCTCCCAAGTTCAGCAACAGTCGAAGAATCGATGAGGCTGATGGGAGATATTCTAAGTGATGGACAAGTACACATCCCCGTGAGGATGTTTGCAAGAGATTTCCAACAGGCGGGGTTCCCAGTTCTCAGATATGTGATCCGCTGGACTCCAGAACAACTGCGTCCAAAAGGTATGTCAGTATCTGTAGAGTTGTAATTTGATTACTGAAGTTCGTGCAACAGGGTGGGTCACGCATGGAACTGACCGCTGCTTCTGGGCTCTCCGTATTCCAAGCATGAATTATCCACAGATGAAGAAGGCGATTGAATGGCTTGACGCATTCGACAAGGAGATCGCCGCCCTCGAGCAAGACGACAAGCCAATGCATGAGCTTGACGAAGCTTTGACTATGCAGGAGGATCAAAGCATCGTATGGGCTGAAGACAAGAGATGGGCAGAGTTGATGAATGTTGCAAAGATATTACCCGGTGAATCCTAAACATCGCCGAATTTCCGCACTTGTATAATCTATGAATGGTGATGGAGAAATTTGATGCACATCTACGTCGTGAACTTGAGTCTGGTGATTTAAAAAAATGAAATGCAAGCCTATTGTCTTTTGTCATAGACTCTTTTCATAGTATTCAGTCGTAGATCGTTGGTGAGTAACCACCGAGCGACCAGTTCTCTCGGTGTCGAAAGAAATTGCATAGTTTACAGTTGCCACCGTCTTGCCGTTGTCCTGCTAAGTCAAATAAGTTTCAAGTAGGAGCGACACACAACCTGATCCTTCACACAACGACCATAGCTGAATCTAGATCGTAGTCAGGTCAGTGTTCTTTGTCAAAAGAGCTTATTGCAGCCTGTAGGCCATCATGATGTGATCGATATGGGACATCGCAAGTCATCACGATGGCTTTCAAGATATCACAAGGACATAAGTTGATAGAGCATACTGATACAAATGACTGTCGAGCATACGACGCCTGAACCCTCCACACGAACGTACTGTATGAGAGTATTGTACGGACAAGCTTAGACCTTCTTGAAGCCCTTAGGCATGACTGCACCTGGTGCTGGGTCATGCGTGGCTCTGAAATATTGAGTCATTTCATAGAAAGTTAACCACTGGACATCATCGTGAGTATTGATCCATTCAATGAACCTCTCCTACGACCAGAAATGAGTTGGAGGACATGGAGGACACCAGATGAAATATACCAGCATCAGAAGTACATGCGGACGACTGTCAAAGACAAGTTAGAGCGTTCAAATGGCAAGAAAGAGGGTACCGACCCGCTAACGTCCGGGTGGATACTGATAGGAAATACAAAATCCTTTTCTTCTCTGTTTGCTATGAATCAAAAAGGGGCTGATACTCAATAATCTTATCCTCACCTATACAGGTAAGTGAACGTATCTTTCCAAAGCTGCTCGACAGATTGAGTGCTAACCTGATGGATGCGTAAATAGATGCGAGAAGGTTTTTTAAACGTATTGGCATACCCAACCATGCGAGTTTGAGTTTGATTTAATGAACCTTGGCTGGTGTCAGCATGTTGCTTTGGTGCACGACTTGCGTCTTACATCATGGGGGGAAGATCGTCAAGGTACCTTGTAACACGTATGATCAGCATCAAATCAGCAGGAAGACATTGGCGAGGTATTTGACGGACCAGTTACCCGGAATCTCAACGAGTCCAGTCTCCTTGCCCCTTTGCAACGGCTTCATCCACGTGTGAGCTTGCGCCCGATAATCAATCTTTGTCCATGTATCTTCATCACGAAGATAATACATCTGCGAGCTGGAAAAATGTAGGTCTAAGTATTTCATGATTGGTATACCGACTCACTCGTGGCACATATTGGAGTGGTCTGTTTAAAAGGTGTCAATACCTCGTTTGAAATGAGTAGGTGATATATGGTGACCGTATTCAATGCCCTTCTCTAGTAACAGCGCCGTCCCTTCCTTGCTGGTTTCCCACCAAGGGGCGACACTGCCCTTTGGAGGAACACCATGATTGAAATCTGTAAGAAGCTTAAAGGTATGGTCTAAGATGTCACGTTGCTGTTCTAGAGTCATAGTGATAGGGTTCTTCGAAAATATTCAGCTCTTGCCCAATATCGGTATGCATCACAACTTACCTCATGGGAGTATCCATGAAGACCTCTGCGCGTGACATGAGAAAGATAAGGATCCCATTCAAGGAAGCTTACATTTCATGACCGGCATCCCGAACCGCTTCCATTTGCTTCGGAAATGTCTCCAAGCTATGACCTACACATGCTATCCATCAGTTCCTCGTATCTTGGGAGCACTGAACTGAAGACCAACCGGGTATAAACCAGGTCGTTTTGATCCCATACTTATCAAACAGCTTCAAAAGGCGAGGCACTCCAACTTCTCCTGCGTACATTCCCTGCGCTAATTTAAGCACACAATCATAGCATTAATGCGGGCATACTCGAGAGATGTCTAATGGGGAATCTTCTCCTCCATAAGACCCAAGCCTGGGGCATAATTTCAATTACTAACTCTTATCATAATCTACGAATAGAAGACAACGTACCAACCGGCCACAGCGTCGACATCTACACCGAATCCAACGAGAATTTTCCTGGTCATAGGCGCGTGTGTTATCGTCAAGAGGTCAGATAATATCGACAGGGGAGTCGTCAAGTGCGAATCATGCAACGCAGTGTTATATATACGAAGAACGCACGAGCAGTCTTGTGTCGAATCCACATGACCCTAGGCTATTATTGTCAGGGAAAGGCAACGGAGCGTATGTCGCCATGTTCGCAGGCATTTCAAGATAAGCCCTTTCCAGACCTCAATACAGCGACGGGTGCCCTCACCCCACCCCAGAGTACTAGGAAGGCAGCCCGATGCCCGAGTCAAACCAATTAATAGAAGGAATCGTTAGATCCGATCTTCGGTATTGGTGCAAATGCTCATCTGAAACCTAGGTCCAGAAACATCATGGTCACATAATGTAAATGAGTGAAATGCTACTGTTATCGAGGTGATTGACTGTGGTGACTTACATCAGCAAAACCGCTGAAATGAACGCTTACAATTAACTTACGCGTGTTACGGACACTTACGAACCCTTACGACTTCAGTAGTGCACTCATAGATTAGTGGAGTTGCCCTTCACTGTTATTATTTTATTGCTCCATTGTAAATCCACGAGAAATAGAGAACTGAAAGATTTTAATCAATAATAATCCCTCGTATATTGGCTGAAGATAATATGGGCTTGATTTGAATTGTGGTTATCAGTTAGTACATTTTTGGTCTAGTTACATGCTATTCGTCCGAGACTATACGGGGATCGTAAAACGGTGCTTGAACGACAGTTTGAACTCTGAGGGCTGCTCAATTCGTTCAGTTTGCGTTCGCCTGGGAACCGAATTCGCCGGTTCGCTGCTAAGCGTCGCCAAACGGGACTTGTACCTAAACCTTACGGCGCGCAGCGCCAACACTTGGTGTAATGGATGATCTACAAGCAGTCTTAAAGCACGTACTAAACCTCACTAAACCTTGTCATTCGCATTCCTAACCCTTGACATTCCTAAACCTTTACTAACCATTTCCATAGAGTACATCACATTCAATATTAGTACGTCTGTGAATATCATATAATATAGCCATCTCTCACTCAGAAATGAAATTACGATTATATATTCCTACCTAACAAGGTTTAGATGAGAATTGTGTCAGCTGAGCGTCGGGAGTCTCGTTCAGGATGTGCTTTAAGACTACTTGTAGATAATTCACTACACTTGAAGTGCTGGTGCTGCGCGCCGTAAGGTTGAGGTACAAGTCCCGTTTAAAACAAAGTTTGGCGACGCTTAGCGGCGAACCGGCGAACTCGGTTCCCAATTGAACGCGAACTGAATGAATTGAGCAGCCCTCTAGATGCTAGCTTGAAGCTCCAGTCGCGGATGTTCTTTGCAGACCCATATTTAGAAACTCTAGTCATAGCTGAAGCGCTGACCGGAACCGATAGCGTCCGTACATTGGATCCGAACATCACAGCAGTCGAAGTAATAACTCTATTGAAATTAAATCGACATAGGTTGGATCCGTACCTAGACATCCAACCTCATAACAAGAGAAATGCACCTCAAATACCCAAGGGCCTGACCTACACACTGTAACCGTACTCCGCCCTTCAACATGTTGGTGAAGTGCAAATAGGATCCGCATCAATCATTCGAACTTCGCGACGGCTTCAACACGTTTCTCCTGAACGCGTGCCTTGAGATCTTTCCATATGTGAACTCCGAACAACAAAGTACAGCCCACATAAGCGGCCTGAACGTAAAGTCAGAGCCCAAGACTCAAAATGCTCGCGTGACGAACTCACCGTTACTGCAGCACTTTTTACATAACGCCTACAAAGTGACAAGGTATACAGCCCTTCAGCCGTGTGCACAACAGTGAGGAACGTAGCAAGAGTTCGGGCAGCAAAACCGATACCGGTGAAGCTTCCAAACATACGTGATGGGATGAAGATTGTATCCATAGTGGCGACAGGGATAGAGAAGAATGTTGTGCCAGGGGGTGGTGGTGCAAGGAAATAAAAGTAGGCGAGGAAAATGATTGGTGTCATGAGAGCTTTGGTAGGAAACCGGAATGTGGTCAATTGGGGAGTCGTGAGCTAAAGTGAATGTATTAGAAACAAGACGGATTGAAAGTAATATTGCTTGCGAACACGTACCATACCAAGACCTTCGAGTGCCTTCTCCTTCATAGTCAAAAGGCGAGGTTTGACCTCGTCGTATTTCGAAAGCCGTGGATCAAATGGTACCCAAAGCGACTGTGACTGAGAGACTCCAGGGAGCTTGTATAGAAGTGTCATGCCCTAGCATATTCATCAATGTCAGCTAATTGACGGCATGTTCATTTTTTTGCTCTAGAGTCACCTTTGAGTCAATGCTAGACATCTCAGCGCTAAGTACATTGTCCTCGATACTCCCAAAATACTTGACATATGCAATCAATGTATTAGGAGAGTTCTTCATGGACTTGCACAGAGAGCCAGAGTTCGAGGCGACGGGGTCTGACATGGCTGCCGTTAGAGACGTCGGAATATGGTACAACTTCGATTCTGGTGACAGCAATTCCCTTAAGACGTGGTCTATTTATCGGCTTCGCTGAATTCGCTCGGATGACCCCGATACTAGCAAGCTCCGACTCGGGCTCTAGTTCGGACGCGAGGTGATAAGACTTGTAGCACCTGTGTATCACCATTGCCGTTACATTCATTAGTAACAGTGATGTGGTACCAATAGTACGATATTCCTTACTAATCATCGACCGCCTGCTGAGCTCATAGACGGCAGGGTGCTCACCACTAGTACTTACTGAGTCGTGTGAGACCCTACCATTGAAGGATAAATGTTGTATGTGCATGAAGGTTCTAGTGAGGGTTCTGCCAGAAGTCCGTCCTTGTTGACTAAGCACACCTGGCCGGTTCCGTATTTCCAAATCCAACCAAACAATCATATATCAACCAAGTCGACACCGGATTTGTGTTTATATATGATTGATTGAGGTCGTTGAACGCCCAGACTTATAAATTTACCACCAGCGTTTGCCACTGGGGGCCTGGGCTCCTCCTAGGTTTCTCGTCAACATCATGAACAAGCTCTACTGCAACCATCTTACGTCATGGTCACTTCAGCCCTTATGAGTCTTTATTGCTAATTCATTCCCCGTCCACTAATATGTACTAGTATCTTCCCGTGTTGGCGCACCTGTTGGAGGCGATCCGGCTCAGTAGATTATGCACGTTTGGACACGCCTCTTGGGGGAGAATCCGGGCATCCAATATGTAAGATACTCCTCTCGCTTCAAGTCGTTTTTTTGTGCTGATACCTTTGTTCAGTTTCCTCACAGGGCAGTACACGCTGCATTTTTCAAGCCACAGATTCATCACTGACCGCCATCGCTGTTGAAGCGGTTTCTTCTTGAAGCTTCAAAATCACATAAATTCCAAGATGTTCGTGAAAGCCCTGGTATGGATCCAAAACTATCGCGCCGATCAGCCAGCGCCGGACTTTGGCGGTGGGCACATTGAATATCAAGATGTTCGTGAAAACCCTGGTATAAAGATCCAAAACTATTACGCCCATCAGCCAGCGCCGGACTTTGGTGATGGGCACATGATGAGAATCTGAGTGCCGAATTATCTAAATCTGCATCTACACCGCTAATGTTCTTTTTAAATCAACATAATACTCTGTTCTGCTCCTTTATTGATGAGCTGCACTCATGAGAGTGACCACAGTCCCCTTGTCCCACTCAGCGCGACGCTGATGAATTGCTGTTTAGCGAATACGCCCTTACGAAGCGGTGTGTACACATGACGTGGTTGATGCAGGATTGCATGACCGCGGCTGTCGCAGGGCTATGGAGTGTCGTCTTGCAACTGCCCTTATTAGTAGCGAAAGCGTGATGAGCCCAGTGACAAGACTGGGTGCCTGTCCCTCACTTGATGCTCAGATTAATCCAGCTGGACGTCCGGTGCCTGTTACAGCCTTTTTCCAGAAGTTGCGTTATTCAAGGTTCGAGCATTGCTCCTTCAAGCCTATCCAGGACCCCAAGGAACCCATCTTTGTGAGCCCTTATCGCCGTCTGTCGATAGCTTGATCGCTTGCCTCCCAACACCGCATCCGCTGTTTACTCCTCTCAACATCCATATTCAGTTCCATGCCCTCACTCAGCAACAGAATTCATCTCCCTCCTCGCCATCATGCTCTGGCCTCTACTTATCCATCCTCTTTGATATCAACCACATGAATGCTTCGACGACGCCTGTGAAGGACGACTGACCTTCATCAAAGCGGCTGTATGAATACATTACACGTATTCTTCACCTTTGTTAAAACAAATTACATTGCCCGGCATCGGGCAATGTATCATTCATGCTATACTACTCTACAGAGGAATTAATTCTGAAAGCAGATCATCCACTGCACTACACGGGGCTTGCAGCTCCCCCTGGTGGCTTGTATACTTGTAACCCTTTTAATAATTCAACACTGGATCATAACCAGCTTGAAGATCATGTAGAGCGTCGCTATAATTTAGAAATAAGGTAGCATTGTCTGTGGCATAAATACGAAACATGAAACACCGACAGAGAAACGACCCAGTCAAATTGACGAGATATTAAGCATACATGCCGCCGTAGACCCAAAAGTCGGAACAGATACAGTGAGATCAATGACTGAGAGATTCGCAAGTAGAGACGGGTATTCGGCATGCTGTGGTAACATGAAGTCTGTACTAGTCGTGAGGTCGTGAATCTAAAGTATCAAACCGAAACCCAGCGCAGAGACAGCCAGGGTCAACGCAGTCTTCCAGCCGATGCTTTGCGCAGCTAGGCCGAGTCCACCGCCAGTCGATTGCGCACCAGCGGATGGCGTCGGAGTCGGAGATGCAGTCGTGGTACCGATGCTAGCGCTCTAAATATCACCGCTGAGCGAGTCTGTTCTGAGACCGGCGTATTGGAAGCGTTACTTACGGAAGAAGTGGCATTCGGTGCTCCAAGTGCGCTGACGGAAGCTGATACGGAACCGGTGGGTGTGGGTGTAACGATGACCGTTGAAGTGAAGGTCGATTTGACGAGCTGGCCGGTACCCCAGGGAATAGCCTCGCCGTCGGGTTGGGTGCTCTGAGCCGGAGGGACGATGTCGGTGGAGGAGTCGGTGATCGTGAACCGTCCAGTCCAGACACTGTTGGTGGAGGCTGGAGAAGAGAACTGATAAAAGTAGATAGGCGAGTGGGGGGTGACCTGAGGGGATAGGTACGATTATGATGTGCATAAAAGTAGAATGAGACTGGCACCAACCTGAGGACAAGGATAAGAGAATGAAGCCTTTGTCGGGTCTGTTCCGTCGACGGTGCCGACCGCTATGAACAGTTGAAGTCAGTATTTCATGAGTGAGTATATGACATACTTGTCAAGTTGACCATATCGAAGTTGTCTCCTGTCTTCAACTGAATGATCATGGTCTTCCACACGCCGGTGGTATCCGGGTTCCAGTTTATAGAACAGGCCTGGCCCTCGATAAAGACATCCCCAGGCCCGGGACTGGTTGGATCTGGATCAGCGTGTACGAACATAGCAGTAGCTGAAGCCAAAATGAACAACGCGAGGGCAGCAAACATTCTTTTTTTTTTTTTTGGATGCAAGGACTTAAGTGAAGACTGCTTTAAACTGGAGGTTGACAAAAATGCAACGTTGGCGGCTGTATTTATCACCAAGGTAAAGCAAGACTTACTGAGAGACTACAGTCAGGATGAGTCGGAAGACTCAGAAGATAGTAAAAGAGCGACTGGAGAAGTGTAAGAGAGCCGGTAGAAGCTTAGGATGAAGGAGTTTTAACCTGAGGAAGCAATATTTCGTACCACGTACGTCAGACCGTGTTAAGATCTCAGTCAGCCACTGCCGAGACGGACTCAAGGCCAACCTCCAGTCAAATTTATCCATCAACCAAGATGCCAGCAGACTGCCATACGACCGTCGTCCGAGTCAGGATGGATACCCGTTATAGGAACATCCGCGAGCACCAATCGTTGATCCGGTTCACACAAATTCACACTGCGGCACAAAGTTAAAAGTTGAGCTCTAGAGACTGCTACCTTCAAGCTCTTCTGGACCGCTCTCCAACGACGAGCAAACAGTCAAGGTATTGACACTACCACTGCACGAGCAGGTAACGATGGAGACATAAATATTGACCAGTCAAGCCAACACATGGACACCGATCACCAAGGATCACGATCGAAATAAGGGATATATATACCACCATGTCAATGCCAGGCATACTATCATCTATGACACCGCTTCGCAAGCTTGATGCCTTGGCATAGCTTGGCATTCTCAGACGCTGTGCACTGTCATCGTAGCCTTGTGCCCAATATGTTTCTGGAATCTCATAGGTCAGTCTCCTGTGCCTCGTTTATATTTGCATGCCTCAGCCTTTGAAGCATCAAGCTCAAGGCTTTACTCACAGTGGTGTACTTACTTGATCATATAGTATATGTACATGTATTGCACTGTACTGGCACACCGCCTAACGAACTTGGTCCTGGTTGTCTCAGGATCGTGCGTGCAACAGGAACAACAATCGCCCACTGTTCACACTTTTTCGGCGGCACCGTCTGTTCCTTCAGTTTCCGATCCGCGTTTAAAGGACGTACCAGTGAACATAAATACACTGACCTCTTTATTCTACATGCGCAACATGATTTTTGGGTGCACGATCTTGTTGAGTATGTTCCCATCAACGACTTATTCACTCGGACAACGTCCAGATTCATCTAGATATTAAATAGACAACAGTTATGATTGTGCACGTTCGGTATCACATCATTGTTTGCGTCCGTTGGCGATGCTTGTGTTAGGTCTAGACAGAACCTGTATTACATTACATCCGACTCATTTCTCTGAGCGATCTGATGCATCGGAGTGGTCCTGCACATCACCATATCGGGGCTTTGTCACATTCAACATTATACACATACTCAGTGCTTGTCATGTCGAACCTCTATTACACTTCCACCTACTGAGCCTGCGCTTTTCAGAACTCGTCAGTTTACATTTGCAAACGAACCTGATGTACCTGATGTGGACGCCTCCTTGCCATCATATCTTCAGGACACGATATGTGTACGGAAGGTGTTGCGATTGGACTGCATCGCCTACAAACTTTTGTGCAACAGGCCTTCTGTCCCTCGTTTATCTTCCTGGTGCTTTCCTCAACTGCTTGTCATGTTACAGGTAGTTTAGCGTCAGTCTGCGTTACTTGTGATAACGTCATGCGTGCCCAACACCCACTTCTAATTGTTGTTCATAGTCAACGCAGCTATCGTCGGCTCGTCATCACCGAGATATTGATGCTAGGAAGTGCATCATGTGCATGCATCGTATGTCGATTGGTATGAGCTGACAGGAGTGACCTTTATGGAGAGCCAGCTCTACTTCCGGGGCTTCTACTTCTCAGAACCTTCCCAGTAGGGTGAATAGCTTCTATTGACCACCGCACACCTTGTGCGGCTCGCGACTGTTCGAAAAATTTAAAATTTATTGACCTTCAGTTATTCAATGTGTGTACAGGCCTGGAGCTTCTGCTGCAAGAAATATCAGACAATAAATAATTTGTGCCTGCGAGGCATAAACCATGCCAAGACGCAATGATGGCTTCCAGATCTAGAAGTTTTGGCTCAGACAAATGTTCCACCTTGGTCACGGTGAACAGTGATCCCAATGATTTAGACACATCTTCTATGTGCCCCGATAGCAAAGAACGTTCTTAGGACTCTTTACCTGCAAAGTTCCTCTTGATCGCGAGTGCATTTTAAAATCACTATAGATCAGCGGAGCAAATATGAATGTTGCGACAACAATTTGGACAGGGGCTAAGACCAGTTAAGATGAATATCTAAAGAACCTATTCATCAGTAACAAGGTGTGTTCTGCTTGGAAAAAAAAATATTGTTATCGGCAGGTTTCGAACCTTCACAATCCAAGAGAAACAGATTTCAAGTCTGTTGTAGCAACCACCAGGTTAGACCAGTTACGATGAACGTCCAAAGAAAGCATCCATGAGTGAATATCAAAGTGTGTTCCGATTAAAAAAACCTTGAGGTCGGCAGGTTTCAACCTGAGAGACAGATTTTGATTCTGTTATCTGATAGAAAAAAGCTCGGCCTCAGCAGGTTTCGATCCTGCACAGGCCAAGAGAAACATATTTTGATTAGGTTTCAGCAACCATCTGGCTAAGACTAGTTACGGTGAGCTGCTAAAGAAACCATCCACTAGTGAATGTCAAGGTGTATTCCGATAGGAAAAAAGACTCGTCATCAGCAGGTTTCAAACCTGCCGCAGTCCACGAGAAACAGATTTTCATTCTGTTGTAGCAACCACCAGGCTAGACCAGTTGCGGTGAACTTCCAAAGAAACCATCCACGAGTAAATGTCAAGGTGTTCCGATAGAAAAATTTCGTCGTCAGCAGGTTTCGAACCTGCACCATGCAAGAGAAACAGATTTTGATTTTGTTGTAGCAACTACCAGACTAGACCAGTTGCTGTGAACTTCGAAAGAAACCATCCAGGAGTAAATGTCAAGGTGTGTTCCGATATCAAAAAACCTTGTCGTTGGCAGGTTTCAAACCTGCACAGTGGAAGAGAAACAGATTTTGATTCTGTTCTGGCAACCATCTGGCTAAGACCAGTTACAACGAACTTCTAAAGAAATCATCTATGAACGAAGGCCAAAGTGTGTTCCAATAGAAAACTGTAGTTCAGCAGGTTTCGAACCTGTACAATCCAAGAGAAGCAGATTTTGATTCTGTTGTGGCAACCACCTGGCTAAGACCCCTTAAGTTGGCCTTCTAAGGAAACCATCCATGAGTGAATGTCAAGGTGTGTTCCGATTGAAAAAAATTGTCGTCGGCAGGTTTCAAACCTGCACAGTGGAAGAGAAACAGATTTTGGTTCTGTTCTGGCAACCACCTAGCTAAGACCAGTTACGATGATCTTCCAAAAGAAGCCATGCATGAACGAATGCCAAAGTGTGTTCCAATAGAAAAAGACTGTAGTTCAGCAGGTTTTCAACCCGCGTAGTTCACGAGAAACATTTTTTGATTCTGTTGTGGTAACCACACTGGCCAGGTTAAAGTCTTAAGTAACTCTTCCACTTGGCGACTCACAAGACTTCCCAAGTTGAAAACTTATGGGGACCCTGATTGACACGGCCCGAAAAAGATGACATGGACAATGAAGTTCGAGTCTGAACGTCTACGAGACAATACAATTGTCCCAACGAGGGACGAAGACTGAGATGATTTTAATTCGCCATCATTAGCAGCAGGTTCAATATGATTGACATTACCACTAAGGATACAAGGTGTTTCTAGAAACATAGAAGGCAACCAGCAGATACTAAAAAACAAGGACAATGAGACACTGTCACCACCTTGGAGGCCAGACATGGAGGATTGGAGACGGGAGTCTCATCTTCCCACAAGTAAGGGCCAAAAAAACGGTGGCCACGCAGCAATCCAGTCTATCCTAAACATGACATCGCAACCTCGGACTCGACACTGGTAGTAAGAGTACAGCAATGGATCACTGAGGCCATGGGGATTTCGGCGAAACGTGAACTTGGCCGAGCGAACGAGCAATCGAAGAAGACGAGAGAAGAATACGATTCAAAGTCGAAAGCAACAGACGCAGAAAGACGACCGATTTGAATGAGGTCCCAGTGGTGAAACACAATACAACCCAGCTCCCTTATGGTAGCAGGAATAATTCTACATGACGCATTAGAATGGTCACACAGGGTGTTCGAAGGCCAATGTAAGCGCTTAACTTACTAGGAAGGTTCTGAGAAGTGGAAGCCTTGGAAGTTGAGCACGGTGGTCTGGCTTTCCATAAACCTACTTAGTCGAATGATGATGTTTGGCCCACAGAAGCGCGCAAGTGAATACCTAAAAAATAGCACATTCAAGTTACTAATTCATGGCCCCAAACATAACAATGTGAAGTATTTCTCGAATAATCCTGCAGGAGTCTTGATAGCAGTCAGAAATCACTGTAAGCGGCCAGATCTAACCATAAAGACCTGTTGGCAAAAGGGCATAGACCAGGTCGATTACTATACATGATGGAGCATTAAGATTAGCCAAACCAGGGCCAACAGCTAATACTGTAGTAACATATCGTTCACAGTGTATCACGAGGTTCCAGGTCCATCCAAGGAATGCAGACAAGCGCCTTATGCATCATAGGCATGAATCTTCGAAGATGAGTCACGACACGCTAACTGAATATACATGAAAGCGTACCTCTGCCGCTAATTTTGTCCACTCCGTCAAAGACCTCAGATACTCGTCTTTGCCCTCATCCACCGGTATGTCTGGAGACCAAACAGTTAAAGAAGAAAACCTTGAGACCGGGGTCAGTCTCCGAATTTCAACACGCGAGCCGTCGGCTGCCGCATCGTCCTCATTTGTCTCCATCTGTCGGCTGCATGTTCGTGTTGATCGAGCCTTGCCTCTTGTTTGAGCCATTGTTTCAACCGTCCCAGTATCATCGCCTTGACTCTTTGCATCACCGCTCGGTGCACTAAGGACTATGCCACCGTATCCTTGTGGCAGGCCCACGGTACGACCGTGTACCTGCCTCCCTCTGAATGCCGCAATAAAGCTATTGCCGAGACTACCTTCTACTGGAGGTATCGCAGGTGGTTCACGAGCTACTTCGCTCGATGAACTGGCCTGAGGCCCAGAATCCGCATCGATTACCATAGCGCCCACTCCTGCAGGACATGCCTGTGAATCCCCCTCTAATGAAGCAGACTGTGATTCGGTAACTGTGGTTATGGAGTATTGAGACTCTTCAGCAACAAGGGTGTTCTGACTGTTGTCTGTGGACAGGTGTGTTTCGTTGGACGTCTTTTGCGTGAGGGAGAGATGCGGGCTAGAAGGTGCGGGCTTGACGCGGAAGTATGTGGATATCGGTGCGGGTCCTGAGTGAGAGATGTGGAATGGCATGAGATTTGGTGAGCATTCTGGTAGGTCGAGAGTAACCGGTGATATTTCCATGGTGCTGCTCAGCGGTTTGGTCGAGCGGTCAAATCGGTAAAATCAGTATTCAAACGACGCAGTGGTCACGTGATGTTACTCCACATTCGTTAAACTGACTTTGATTATTCTAAATCGTACTGTGACTGAATCTGCTGCGCGGCTCTAACTATTCACTTTATTTTTATGCCAGCGCCCAGCTGTATGTTCCATATCACAGGCGCGGACCTTCCAGGTAGGTATGCATGGGGCACGTCGACATTCTTGACACATCACGGTGCTTCTTCAAGTTCCCTGGCAGCGGGCAGATGCACTGGAAACAAGGTATGTTTAACTTGCAAAATGTGAATTCAAATGGAGCTGCTGAAAATACGTTATACATACGCTATATTATATGGCATCTACTATGGAATGAGATACCGGAATATCTCTCAAGGCATCTAGTTTTACATTCAGGGTGACGAAATCAGGTCCTGTAGTAAGCTGTTCTTGTCTTTTGGCTCGCTTACCTGACGCTGATGATGCTCTGACTACGTCCCGCTCTCAGCCAGTGCGTTTCTCATTTGTCGGCTTGCTTACCCAACCCTGATGATGCTTTGACCGTGTTCCACTCTCAGCCACTGCTCAGGCTGTTGGCACCCTTACTCAACCATAATGATGCGCTGGTCACGTCCCACTCCCAGCCAGTGCGTGTTCTCATCTTTTGGGTTGCTTAATACCCAACACTGATGGCGCTCTTGCTGGGTCTCACTCTCAGAGTATGTGTTCTCGTCTGTTGGTTTGCTTACCTGACGCTGATGATGCTCTAGCCGTGTCCTGCTTTCAGAGAGTGCGTATTCTAGTCTTTTGGCTCGATGCTCAATGATTCTCTGGCTGTGACCCACTCTCAGTTGGTGCCGGTTGTTGTGTTCTCTGTTGACATATTTATTTATTTTTACCTTGACACTGCCAGAACGACTTTCTCTACGATGGTCCAACCCAATCAAGCCATATTTCGCCTTCACACGGTATGTGATGTTATCTTTCCACATGAACAGCAAAATCTAATTTTTCTCACTGCAGATGATGCGTGTTTCCATATTACACACTTCTTGTCTTCTAGAAAGCTAAAATGGGAACCGTACATCGTGGTGGTGAGAGGCAAGGAACGATGGGGAACAATAATTGGAAGCATCAGGGAGCGGGTCAGACCCATAGGAGAGCATATAGTCATATGGTAACTTCATATTCAGATGCTAATCCGACACGAATATGATGGTATTCAGGCCGAACCCTACAAACCAGATATAATTTAGTCATAGTAGCAATCCATATTCAAATTCGGAAAAGCGTTGCTCTGTCACCTCAGGATTTGCATGATCTGCCACCCTGAAACAAGGACTAGCATCATCAACGCTACGTCATTAACGTGACGTAACGGGCGAAGATATTACAGTTGAAATAGTCATAATGCATAAATAAATTAAATCAAAAAAATCACTAGAAAATCACTCTTGGGCGCAAAAAGTATACATTAACAGCAATGCATGGACCAGGTTCATTTCTATGAATGAATGGCTGTGCGTATCTTGAAAAGATTAGATTCTGATTTGTTATAATTTTTTATGCATTATGCAATATGAACATTTCTACTGTACGTGTCATTTCAACTTGAAGGAGTTACTAGGACTCCTAGTCGGGGACGGTCGCAATTGAACATTAATGCAACTGCTCTCCTTAGCACATTAACTTGGGCAATGCATTCATGATAGGTGGCATCTCTATGCAAATAAAGGTGAGGTGAGTCAATGAATGTTTGAGCCATTGGCAACTAGGTGAAATTCCTGCCACCTGCCAGAATCAAAAGCAAACCATCTCTCACCACAATTATTGCACTCAAGATGTGACTCGTATCGGAACCACCTCATCATTGCTTTTTCGAGGGGGATGTCAAATATAGTACGTGCCACGTTCATCGCGTTCGCTGGTTCATAACTTGAAGTATATAATGGGCTACTGAGTATGATATTACTTCCACTGCAATAAGCCATGTTCCTCACAGCATCCAAGTTGTTGATATTTCTCCTGGCTTTGTCAGTTACGGGATCGCCCGTTGAAGTTCGCAATTCCCCCATCATCCTCCCCCTTACCAGGAGACTGAACTTCTCCAATATTACTATTGACCTCGTGCAACACGATAAAGCTGGTGTGGCGGCCTTCAGGGACCACCATACGCATGGCCGACGTGCTGAACGCATTCCTGTGGTATTCACGCCTTCGTCTAAATACAACGTAATACTCGGCGTTGGCTATCCCCTCGCAACTTGTTAGTTTAACACGAAGAAAACATGCGGCTGCTAATGTATTATTGAAGTCAGCGTAATGGTCGACTCCGGTAGTGCGGTCACATGGATTGGCGCCCGCAATCCATACGACGTAACCGGCGTCGACACTGGACAGGGTGTACAGGAAACCTATGGCGGCTTGGGGGGAGCCCCTTCTGCCTCCTTCTCTGGTATGACATACAACAATATCATAAGTTGAAGTTACCTACAATTATCTATAGGAACTATCTTCCTCGATACCGTCACTCTCGGTGGTAAGTTCACCATCCCCGCCTACGAACTCGGTGTTGCTTCCACTGTGAGGAACACCGTATACTATGACGGTATCCTTGGCCTCGGGCCCCGAGCTTTGACAGCCAACACCCTAAGAGGTAAACCCGGCACGTACCCAACCTTTACTGAGTGCCTGGTGGACGCAGGCGCCATTGATCGGAATCTTGTTGGTATTTTTCTCTGGCCCATCACTGAGGATGGAGACAACATTGTCGCAGGAGAGATGACCTTGGGTGAAATTGACGATACCAAGTGCACTGGTAACATTGTAGACATGTAAGCTACCCCAGCTCCAAGATCAATCGAGACTCTTAGTAATTATGTTGTTTCAGTCCTATCACGAACGCATACCCCTCATCGATTTTCTGGGGTATCAAACAGAGCATCACTTACGGCGACACGGTAATCTTGGACGAAGTTTCTGGTATCATTGATACTGGCAGCAAGTATATTTACATTGCCTCCGGTGCGTATTTAGAGTGCAGCAAGTAATAATGGTGTACTAATCAGCGTAGATGCCTATGCCAGGTACCAGACTGCAACCGGCGCTACGTTCGATCAGCCTACTGGTCTTCTCCGTATTACCTCCGACCAGTTCGGGGACCTACGGGAGTTGAAATTCCATATTGAGAACGTATGGCAATTCTGTCAGGCCTCTCACCCTTGTTCACCATTTTGCACAGCAAATCCTCAGTCTCATTCCTAACGCTCAAATCTGGCCTCGTTCTCTCAACAGCAGGCTCACTGGTGGTGAGAACGATGGCATATATCTCATCGTTGACAAGCTGCCCGGGGAAAATGGCGCGGGGCTCGGCTTTATTGCTGGCTACACATTTATGCAGCGCTTCTACACTGTGTTTGATGGCGACAACCGCAAAGTTGGTTTTGCCACAACCTCGTTCACTTTTGCCACCACCAACTAATATGGAATTGCCAAAATATACAAGGGATCATTTTTCTGACGCAAAGCAACATACAGATTTGTACGGATGATTGACTCGCAGCGTAGGTAAAGTCACCGACGTCATGTCATAGCATTTGTATCTTGAGTCTCAATCCGGACCATGGAGGACCCACAATTTACAGCTTTCGTAGACCATATTGGCGAACATGGAATATTGTTTAAGTTCGGACAGCTTGATTATGTTCATCGTTCTTTCTCCTTTTCGTGCTTTTTTATTAACTACCATGGCAACTTCTGCTTCTTTTCATGTTGGAATTTCAACGATATGAGAGACAAGAGGCCGAAGGATTCAAGATAGGTATGAGTGGGAGGTGTTGGTCCGAGTGCAAGCCAAGTATGGCCAATGGGATGCGCCCAAGTGACATGGTCACCACACCCTGCAATATATGTCAAACATTATGCATATTTTTCATTGCTATTTCACTCACCTTATTAGTCTTTCTCTGTTAGTTTCTAGTTAGGACTTCATCTGAAATTAGTCCTATATGATACTTCTACATTCATGTCCAAAACTCTAATGGATGAATGGTAGCCTATACCTTGGGCCTTGGACATTCAGATTCATTATGTGTACCTTTGGATGACCTTTAAAATAAGGGGCAATGCTCACATCAGTAAATCACTTGGTTCTGTACACTGTGACAGGCTGACAGCTTGGTCCCTTCTATACAGCTCACTACAGTACTACTTCACTCTGTAGATCTCTGTACAGACAACTCACAGACACCCAGAGAAGGGCTCTTGTACCAATAAAATATAATTGTGCCACTGCTGCTAGCTGCTTGACTGTTCACACATGTACACACAAGCAAAAAATTGACAAAATCAATCATAGCCTTCAATCAGATGCATACTACACAAAATGACACTTGAGATAGAATCAGTGCGGGGGAATAATGTAAAGAATTGAAAGACATCAATCAAGGATGATTTTCAAATGAGAATGTCTCAAAGTGTCATTTACATTGCCATCAACTTTGTAGGACTCCGCCCTGTGAGAACTTCATCAGCATGCAATACTTCGAAAGCAAAAACTCCTTGCCATCCAGCTGCAGCCCAGGAACAAAGTTGCCATGCTAATTTTGGTCCATGGTAAGGGTCATGCATGATTGATTCCAGGTTAGCGAGCATAGCAGTATACAAAGAAGAGTATTCCTTTGTGCTGAACTTTGGAAATGATTTTCTGCTTGTCATATACTGGATTCTACACCCTACTTCCACTATAATATCCTGTTCAAATCCACACTTCCAGACATATCCATCCAATCCCCACTCAATCCAGTTCACATATCCAATCCAAGACACTCGTCCAATCCATATCCAATCCATGTTCATATCTGAAACTATTCTCACACACCTGTGCACTACCCCTTTTAGGATATACCTGTGCCTCCAGCTCTTGGTCATCCCTGCCTTCGCCTCTTGGTCATCTTTGCCTCCAGCTATTGGTTATCTCTGCCTCCATCTTGATAAGTCATTCCATACAAGCTTTATCTCTGAGTTCATAACCTTATGTTTTGCTGTACTTACTATTATGTTTCTGACATAGCCTTGGACTATGCTTACTTACCTTCCAGCATGCTACCTACAGTATATGAACTTGTAGTACAACTCTGCAGACCTCAGTCTGATCATTGTTTATATTCTTACTTACTCTGCTGTCTATATAACACCATTTCCATTCTCACTTGGGCTCCAGCCCTTGTAAGTTTCCAGCTCTGGACTATGGGAGTACTTCCTAGTATAGAGCCTTGACCCTCTGTCATATGATCACTTTCAGACTTCATCCAATTGTAGTCCATCATCCATTTCACCTTTGACTCTACCTGCGGTAGTCTTACTCTGTTTGTTTCTACTTCAGACCTTGTCCAAAGTAGTCCATACCTGTTATGAACTGGGGTAGTTCTTAGTCACACAGCTGCACAAGAGAGGCTCGAAGGCATGAGGTTCTTATACCAATGCAAAAGAGCAAAGGTTTGCTATACAAGACTTAGCTAAGTCGAGTACAGAGTCGCAGTACAAGAGTGGCTAAGTCAAGTACAGGAATAAAGGTTCAATATATGAAACTTGGTTAAGTTAAGTATAACAAAGATCAAGAGTTTTGGACTAAGTTGATGGAGTGCAAAGACTTAGAAGAAGATTCAAAGATGACTAAGGTTGAAAGGCCTTAGTGAAGGAAGTTCAGGTGAAAACCAAGTAAGATTAAAGTAAGGAATACAAGCAAGATACGCTGTGCTTAAATAGGGTAGCTATACACACACAGACCAAGACTGCCATAAAGGGCATGGAAAAAGAGATATGAGAATGTAAGTGCGTATCCTAAAGAGGAAGGCAACTATAGTACAGACATGTTGAGATGTATATCATACAAGGCAATGAGAACATAAGCAGAGACATAGCACAAAGAGAGAGAAAATGAATAGGGGCACATATGACTGTAACAATACCCTCTTTAATTCACATCTGGACCTACTCCTCTATAGTAGTCATACCCTCTCCTTAGATCCATGGAGCTCCACTCCTCCATTCATTGTGACAGTCAAACTTGCTATAGGCTCACATGACCCTATTATCATATAGGTATCAAGCTGAAAGTATTTCCCTATCATTACCCTTACCCATCAGCTTCTCCATCCCTTACTGAGTCCATTTCCATGTGTTACCCCTATCTCCAGTTCTGTTCTGAGCTCTGGCAGCCTCACTACCACTTAGTGGCCACCCTATGGCAACTTTCCTGTGCCATGCACAGCTCCCCCAGCTTACTGAGACCCATTAGGCAACCTAAAGGCTCAAGAATTCTGTTTCATCCTATGTCCACCTAGCCTTGTTGGTACATAAATTTCCTTGCCTTATGTGTTGTAACATGTAGTACATCCTTATTACATGTCTGCTGCATGTTTTTCCTATCCCTTCCATCTC
The DNA here is from genome assembly GCA_016695475.1 of Suillus decipiens. Classification (NCBI taxonomy): domain Eukaryota; kingdom Fungi; phylum Basidiomycota; class Agaricomycetes; order Boletales; family Suillaceae; genus Suillus; species Suillus decipiens. The sequence continues at coordinate 8,620 of MU172925.1, read as the reverse complement.
TGTAGCTATTACTTAGGTATATAATTTCCTACCTACTGAGACTTGTACTTTACTACCCTTCTACTGTATACTTGGTAGGAGAAGTCACTATTACCTTTCAGTATAGTTATCAGTCCTTATATGAAATCCAATCTTTATCAAAAATCATAATAAAATCCTTATCCTACTGCACATAATACCTTTGCTATGCTGCTATCACATACTACAGTGACTCATCTCCATATTATATGAGTCAGCAGACATGCATAATATCCCATCTAATATGGCCGGCAGATCATGGGCCCATGGTAGAAATATCCTCGACTATGACAGATGGGCCAGGATAAATATTATTTCTGATGGAGATGGGAGGGCTGGGGGAATATCATTACTGATGGAGATGGGTGGGCCCATCTCAGTATATCTTTGACTATGACGGATGGGCCAGGAGAAATATTATTTCCGATGGAGGTGGGTGTGCCGATGTAGGGAATATGTAGAGTAGATGAGTGGGCTGAGGTAGCTGAATATAATGTAGATGAGTGTACCAATGTAGATGTGTGGATGGATGGGTATGCTAAGGGTATTTGTTATCAGATATCCAGGTAGGCCCAGACATACATTGAATTAGATGGGTAGGTCATGGGTGATATATTATATATTATATTAGATGGTGGGCCGAGGGTGTTATATAAAATATTATATTAGACAGGTGGGCCAAGGGTGTTATATAAAATATTATATTAGACAGGTGGGCCGGGGGTGGCATATAATATTGATGGGTAGGCCCAGGTGTATAATCCACTGTGGTAGTTGTATATCATCTAAATCAGAGGATGTAATAATTCAAAGTCACTGAGTTGACTTGCAGAATGTGAAAACTGGCATGTGAAGCTTGCATTGCCCTGAGAAGCCAGCCGGAGGTTCTGACTGCTGAAATTCAGGTAAAGCATACCGAGTGTCAGTGGAAGCAGGTACTCTCTTGACATGGACATTCATGGCACTCAAACTGTCCTGTAGCATGTAAAAATCAGCATGCAAAGCTTGCATTGCACTATGAGATGCTGTTACGACTGGGATTGGTCATGACACGACTACTCAAAAGAGAGTGACAGTCATTCGGTATCAGCGTCGAAGTACAAAAGAGTACTATGCTTCAATAGATGACGAAGACAGTATAGTTGTAGAGAGGACTAGACTGGCTGAGTCAAATACAAGATCGTGTTCAGACTAAGACCTTAGGAGTGCTAAGACTTAGAAGACGATTCAGACAACTAGAGTTGCAAGGCTCTAGTGAAGGAGATTCCAGGTAAAACCCAGTAAGATTAAAGTGAGGAAACTACAAGTGATACACTGTGCTTAAATAGGCCAGTATGTGCGCACAGACCAATACCGTAACTAGTAAGTAAGTGGCAAGATGAATATGGAAGGCATGTAGGTATGACAATACAAGGAAACAAGAAAGGTAGATGATGACATGGCAGAGCCACGTAAATACAACAACCAGTTCATAGACCATATCGTGAGACAAGTGGTCCATGGTCGTACACATTATGTAATCAGAAAAGGGTAAAATGTATAGGGGCATGTACGATTGTAACATTACCCCTGTATTTATGGTAAAGATGCTGTCTTTACTCATCTTGATTAGCCCAATAGATAGGGTTGTCAGAAATGAAATGCCTGTCTTCATCGTAGTCATTTTCGATGGCTCTCGCCTCATCCTGCTCCTGACAAGCGTGCACATACTTCTCATCTTCCTCTAACTCCCAGGCAGCAAGTGTGGCATAAAAGTTGGGATGTTTAAAGTCTTTAATAGGGAATCCAATGTCCTTCCCTTTCAATAGGGGACAATAGATGGACAAGTGTCCAGGGGCGATGGTGTGACAATACACACAGTGATATTGGTTGCAGGTCTTATGACAATGACCTGTACCTTGGCAGATCCAGCAAGTGCAGTTTGTGTCGGGATTGGAAGTGGATGCGCGTAGAGGAGGGGCAACAGCGACATTACTGTAAGCAGGGTCTTGACTTTGTGACCAACATCGTTTTCCTGCTGCTTTAGTCTTTGTAATCGGGTGCAACTGGTTTGGGATGCGAGTTTGAAAGGAGCGCTTAACTACTGGCTCAGGTACTGGTTTAACTCCTCCCACTTCAGCAGCAGCGATAAGTTCTTCTGTTGAAGACGGTGTAGTATCACCTAAAGCAGTGACAGGGATGAATTCTGGAAGTTGGAGTTGGACTACAACCAGGGGAAGGGATGTTGGTGCTGGTTTATATAACCCAGCGGGGTGTTCTTTGGTCCAGGTCTTAATGACCTCTGGAGACAGAGCGGAGGATCGATGGTAGTCAAGAGGTGTGGTCTGATTTTGGATGAGGGTGTGAATGGAGTTCACTGTCTGTACTGGGGACGGAGTGCATTCAGCTGTGGGATAATCATGTAGTACATTGACTATGTCGGTGATAGCTTGTCTTGCCTCTCTAGAGGTTTCAACGGATTGTTGGATATCATGTATGATGGTGGAAGTGGTTTCGGAGGCACTTTGAACGGTGGCCAGAAGGCCGACAAGGTTACTAATAGTAGAGTGAGGATTTGGAGGGAAGGCGGTAGACATGAGAGTGGCTCGGCTAGCTTCCACCTCAGCCACTGGACTATGCAGTCTAAGGGTTCCTTCTGCCCTGGCGTTAACGACCTGTATAGCCTCTCTAAGGTCTTCCTCAAAACCATGAGGGAGGAGACGTAGAGCATGAGTCCTAATACGCCTCTGTAAGTGCATAATGCTGAGACAAGTTTCTTGGCGTGGGATTCTTCTAGCCCATATTTCAAGGAGGATAGCATTCCGTATGATATGAATGATGAGAGAGGCAGCAAAGGCATTTCTTCGGATGATGATGTTATCGACTTCAATGGCATATTCCTCACACATGAGGACAGCTTCGATGAATGTGTACTCCTTGAGGTCATCGAGGTAATGCGTGAAGCGTTCGGTGTTGGTATCGCACTCATGGTCTTCTGCGGGAGTGGTGACAACAGTGATTGGTCTAGCATAGTCTCTGGCAACTGGGGAGTGGTGGCGAATGGGGGTGATGAGGGCATCAGTATTGTCGGTGAATTCAGAGATGGAGGATTCAGTAGGGATGGAGACATCGGTCATAGCAGGTGTAGCAGGAACGAGGATGGTGGAAGACATAGAGCTTAAACTGGTGTGATGTTAAGACTGGAGTGCGGTTGGCTGGGGGAGTTTCAAAGCTTGTGTCATCTTTTATATGCACTGAGGATCTTTCTGGCATTCTTCAAGTTCTCTTCAGGTAGCCACTCATTATCTGCTGACGAATAGCCCTTCCATGTTACCAGGTACCTGTGGCATTTGCCATTTCATTTATGGGATAGGATGGCCTCCACTTCGTATTCTTCTTCTTCCTTGATGATGTCAGGCAGTGGTTCTAGGAAGTTCGGTCTGTGAACGTCATTTTCACTATAGGACAATAACTGAGGAGCATGGAACATGTTGTGAATTTTCCACTGCTTCAGGAGTTGGAGTGTGAATGTGATGGGGGATAGGACTGTGGTGATCGGGAATGGGCCATAGCATTTGGGCACAAGTTTTCTAGATGGTAATTTCAATCGCAGATTCTCCACCGATAGCCATACCTTTTCTCCTATCTTCCACAGGGTGTATTTCTGTCTGTATGATCACTCCACCATCTTCTGCATGGTAATGTTGTGGCATGATATTGCTTCTTCTCTGATCTTCTGAAGCATGCGTACTCATTCTTCTGCTGTGGGGACTGTTGAGTCAGGGATGAGGTGTGGGATTGCATGTGGTTCATATCCCATCATAAGGAAGAATGGTGATGCATTTCGCACGTCGTGTTTCCTGTGATTATGAATGAATTCAGCAATTGGGAGGTGTTCTACCCAATCTTCTGGGTTGTTTCGACAGTAAATGCAAAGGTAGGTCTCCAGTTCCTGATTAAGCCGTTCAGTCTGTCTGTCTGTCTGAGGGTGATAAGCGGTGGATGGTGTGATGGAGTATTCCAGTAATCTGGCTAGTTCTTTGGAGAATCGTGATAGGAACTGTGGTCTGTGATCTGAGATGATTTTGTCGTGAAGTCCAAAATGTCAGTACACATGTTTCAAAAATAGCTTGGCTACTCCTTCTGACATAATCGTCTTGTGACAAGGAGTAATAATTACCCCCTTCATAAGCCCATGGTCTACCACGACCATGATACTGTCAAAACCCCCAGAGACAGGGAGGTCAGTGATGAGGTCCACGGACAGTTGGGCAAACGGGCAAACAGGTGAGTGGCTGAAGATGGGATTGGGGTGAGGGGAGGGCAGACCAGGTGTGTATCAGATTTCATCTGTTGACAGATGGCGCAACCATCAACAAATTTTTGTATATAGGAGCCCATAGCAGGCCACCAGGCTTCCCATTTGACTAATTCTTCGGTCTTAAACTGGCCTGGGTGTCTGGCGGTCGGGTGATCATGGTATTGGGCAAGAATCGCGGGGTAGTGTGCGGGGGGAATATAGGCATGATCTTTGAAAAACAAGATGTCGTTATCAATCCGCCAGTCAGAGAGGGCTGATTTCATGGGGGGTAGACAAATGCTGTCAAGGGCATCAGAAGCTGTCCTAAAGACTGGGTCTTCCAATGGGTCAGAGGAGCGTAGCGTATCGGCAAGGTAGATGTCGAGGAGATGAACAAAGAGAGAGTCAGGGAGGAGGATTTGATCAGCATTATCTTCCTTTCCAGTCCCATGGTCGGGGCATTGTGATAGCGCATCTGGGGCTGCTAGTTTACTTCCTGCAACATGGTGGAGCTCAATATCAAATTCTGATAAGGATAACTGCCAATGTGCTTGGCAGCGGGTGAGCTTCTGAGTGGTGTTGAAGTAGAGCAGATTCTTATGATCAGTAAACACAACGATAGGATGTGGGTTGCCTTCTAGATAATGATGCCATTCCATGAGGGCCCAGATAACTGCAAGGAGTTCTCTGTCAAAGATCTGATAATTTCGTTCTGCGGGGTTCAGAGATTGCAACAGATATGCGCAAGGGTGATAAACACTGTTTTCATCCATTTGTAGAAGGAGTCCTCCGGTGGCTACCAGGGAGGCGTCAGTAGCAATTGCAAACTGTTTCAGGGGGTCAGGGTTGCGAAGAACTGGTTTGGTAGTGAAGGCGTGTTTGAGTTCATCAAAGGCTTGCTGAGCGCTATCTGTCCATGTGAATCAATTATCCTTCTTGGTTAAATCGATGAGTGGTCATGTGATGTCGGAATAATGGGGAACAAAGGATCTGTAGAAGTTACAAAAGCCTAAGAACAACCAAACCTCGGAAACATTCTTTGGTATTTCCCATTTTTGAATCCCTTCTACCTTTTTGATATTGGAGGTAACCTGCCCAGGGTGAATGACCATCCCCAAATATTCGACTTCCTCTTTGTCAAAAGCGCACTCCTCAGGTTTGCAGTATAGCGTCTCTTTTCATAGTTTTTCTAGGATACAACATGTGCGCTTCTGGTGTTCTTCCAGATCATTTGAGAATATGAGGAGGTTTTCCATATACACAATAAGCCACCCTTCATTGAGTTCTTGCTGGAATGTACAATTCATATATGCTTGGAATGTGGCAGGGGAGTTGCATAACCCAAAGAACATGATGTTAGGTTCATAAAGTCCAAACTCTGTCATGAACACTGCCTTCCATCTATCATCAGGATGGATGCAGATATTGTTATACCCAGATTGTATATCCATCTTAGTGAAATATTTCACTTTATGGAGGCGAGTGATGAGCGATGTAGGGAGTGGGAGAGGATATGCGTTCTTGACAGTCCATTCATTAATATACTGGTAGTCTTGAGTTGGTCACAGATCTCCGCTTTTCTTTCCAACAAAGAAAAAGCCGCTAGCTTGGGGGGATTTAGATTCCAAAATAAATCCCTTGGCTAGATTCTCATCGATAAACACTTTGACTGCACCCCACTCTTTAGGCGAGAGTGGATAGATTTTAGACACTCAAGGAACACATCCTGGTTTGGTCTCAATACGGTGGTCCGTTCCTGGTCTTTCTGGTGGTAGGTGATTTAAGCCATCTTTGGTGAATACATCGGCGAAGTCATGGAGGTAGGAGGGGACTAACTCTTCGAAACTTTTCTTCTTCGCTTCTTTCTCAGCTGTCACAAACCCCTGCGACTTACTGCTGAACTTAAGCAGGGTTGTGTGCTGTTCAGCATAAGATGTTCTGTCACATGTGAGGGGAGTGTCCATGGAGACGTCTTTGATAATCCTGACCGTTTCACCATTGAGTGCATATTCTGCTAAGAATTCTCCTTCTTCTAGGGGATAGTCCGCAATATTCTGGACTGGTTCCTCTGGTGCATCCATCCAAACATCTTCTTTCGTGTTGTAGGTCTCATCATCTTCCATTGGGAGCATAGCTGGTACCGGTTCATCTTCATCCATAACTTCTTCAATAGAAGCGAAGGGTGGTGGGGGGGGGGTTCTCTTCATTCACTGCTGACACTTCTCTCTGCCTTCCTCTTTCCTTTCCTTTGTTCTTCAATCGGTCGCTGTTCTTTGACAGCTGGCTTTGGGCGGAATAATTCTTCTAGCTCTGCCTTCCATTTCTCAGGTCATGGAATAGGTTCTATTGGTTTAGAGCCCCTATTCAGCCTTGATACCTGGGGTTTGACTTCCATTGGCTTCGGCACAGGAGTTTCTTTGACTATTGGAAATGAGACGTCATTGGTGGTATTGTCTGCAGTGATCGCTTCCTCTGCTTTCTTTAGCTTCAACTGGGTCCATCTATTCTTAGGCTGAGGTCAGAAGAAGACTGGTAGTTGATTGGAAATTCATCCTTCATCGATGGCAACTTCTACTTGTTTTGACCTCTTAGTAGTGGGCAGGGTAAGCATTTTGGCCGCCCAGTCAAACATAGGGTTCATGGCCTTAAGCCATGGTATCCCTAAAAGGATTTGGTCTCGCCATCCTAGTCTAGTGATGTTAAATTTTCCAATCATGACTCGGTCATCTACTTTGACATGAAGCATGCAATAGCATGAGATTGGTCTGCTCTTTGAGTAGCTTCCATCAGCAGTGGTTACAGCGAAGGGTTTTTGTAGAAGATGGGTTCTGATACAATGATCATGGACAAAATCTTTGGATATAAAGGTTCTGGCTGCTCCAGAATCAACAACTGCGGTGGTTTCAACTGGATCCTTACGAACTTTGGAGAAAAGGGTGATGGGAATGCGCATTTCTTTTCGTTCACCTACTTTTTGTACAAGTCGTATGGGTACAATGGGAGAGTCTGTCGTCGACCCAGCTCTCCAATTCAAAAATCTGCATTGAGTCTTCTCGCTTCTTCTTCTTCAGTTTCTTTGGCAATCTCCTGTTTCCTAACAGGGACTCTCTTCCTTGGGCACGTGTTAGCGCAATGGCTGGTCTGGGCACAATTGAAGCATTGGCCTTTCTTCATATATTCTCAGCGGTCTGCCTCGGTAAGGCAATCAACCTCCATAGCATCGGGGTCTGATTTCTTGGAGGATAGGGCATACCTCTGCCCATTCTTCTTCTTTCTGTTTCCCTCCCCTTTCCTTACCGCAGCATACCTCTCCCAATTAGCATTCTGATTGATGGCTGCAGTGATGTAAGTTTCGATGGTAACAGGAACAGTCTCCATCTGGCAGATGGCATGTTGAAGACCTGGTTTGAGCTCATGCTCGAAGAAGTAAATGAGGGCAGTGCTCTCTTTCAGTGCCGACTCCACCATTAAGGTTCTAAATTCTGAGATGTACTCGGTGAGGCTCCTGGTGTGCTTGATCTTTCCGATTTTAGTCATGGTGTTGACTTTCTCATCTGCTGTGCAGAACAAGGCTCTGAATTTTGCCTCAAATTCATCAAACTTCCCCCACTTCATGCCCGATTTGAAGACGTTAGCATAGAAGTTAGTGGCCCATGCTCCAGCTGTGCCATCCTTCATGTATGCTAGTGCTGTAGCGATCTGCTTCTCATCAGTGTTGTAGTAGTTGGCATTAATGTGGAAATAGGTTTTCATGGAGTAGAGCCATCTCTTGGCATCAGAGGGTGTTCCGTTGAAGTTACTGGGTAACCCTGCTTTCAATTCTGGGGTCGTGATCTGGACTGCAGATGATCCAGACATTGCTATGTCGGTATTGGTACTCATATGTCTTTGGTCGAGGTTTGTCTGGGTTCAGGGTTCGCTTTGTGGCAAGTTCTTCTGAGTCTGGTGTTTCTGGTGTGCACAGATGTGTGGCATTTATAAGACTTTAATCTTTTGTTACGACTGGGATTGGTCACAACACGACTACTCAAAAGAAAGTGACAGTCATTCGGTATCAGTGTCAAAGTACAAAAGAGTACTATGCTTCAATAGATGACGAAGACAGTATAGTCATAGAGAGGACTAGACTGGCTGAGTTGAATACAAGATTGTGTTCAGACTAAGACCTTAGGAGTGCTAAGACTTAGAAGACGATTCAGACAACTAGAGTTACAAGGCTCTAGTGAAGGAGATTCCAGGTAAAACCCAGTAAGATTAAAGTGAGGAAACTACAAGCGATACACTGTGCTTAAATAGGCCAGTATGTGCGCACAGACCAATACC
>MU172924.1:1023013-1049194 GCA_016695475.1 Suillus decipiens | reverse complement strand
GCCCTGACTGTGTGCTGACGCACAATGCCACTCTGGGTGGTGAAGTCAAGGAAAGCATTGGACATGTACTCACCACCTTTATCATCCCTCAGAGTCTTGATGCGGCGCTCAGACTGGTTCTCAGCATATGCTTTGAAGGTCTTGAACGCCTCAAAGACATCTGACTTGGCCTTGATGGGCAGGACAAAGCGATAACGCGAGTAGTCATCAATGAAGGTGACCCAATAGCGATAACCGCTGAAAGTGCGGTAGGGGAGCTGATGGACATCAGTGTGAACAAGCTCCAGAGGACGGCTCGCCCTCCACTCACTAGAAGCAAAGGGGTTGGCATGCATCTTACCAGCAAGGCAAGGCTCGCAGATGGGGTCTGGGGACGCCCTTGAGTCCAGCCTAAGTCCAGTGACCAGATTATGGTCTATAAGCGTCCTAACACCAGCTATGTGGTGATGAGCAAGTCTGCGATGCCAGAGGGCAATGTCCAGGGGACAAGTAGAAGCTGGGGAAGCAAACTCGGTGATAGGAGAGGTGGTGCCATCCAGAAATGCGGCGTTGTTTGAGTTGATGGAGGCATAGAAGAGAGGGGAGCCCTTAGGTCGACAGAAGGTCATGTGAGAAGAGGATATATCAACATGGAAGCCGCAGTTTCGAGTTAAATACAAGACTGAGAGGAGATTGTTACGAAGATCAGGTACATGCAAGACTCGAGTGAACTCGACCGCTCTAAGACTCTTTACCTCGCCCACAGACACAGGATTAAAGACCACTGACCCCACCCCAGCTGAGTAGACAATAGTAGAGTCGGCAAGTCGAATTGGCACGCGTTTTGGGGTGTAGTTGCGAATATAATGGCGATGGGGGGTCATATGAGAAGTGGCCCCTGTGTCTGCATTCCAATCAGCGTCAGCATTGAGCTGGAGAGGGCATAGAGGACTAGAAGAGTCAAAAGAGCGAAGACTTGCATTACCAGCGAACTTAGTCACGTTCTGGACAGTGGAGGACATATTTGCAGATGCAGGGACGCTGGAGGACGTATTGGACAAGGTATTGGACCCAAGGGAGGGCTGGGGCGTGGTAGAGGGCGCCTCAGAGGCCTTGTTAGCGTTCCTAGACCTCTTGCCTGGCTTACCAGACTGATTGGACGCCTGCCTAGTCTTGTGTGCATCTCTAGCACGCTGCATGGCAAAGCACTTGTGCACACAATGGCCTGCCTTCTCACAGAAGTCGCAGACAGCATTAGCACCGCACTTACAGCTACTAGGAGGCGCCCCAGTGGCAGAGACAAGGGCAGAATCACCAGAGGACGCTCCAAGGGCATCAGCACGACGACGGCGCTGAGTCTCCTCAGCAAGGAAGGCGGCCTTGAGCTCCTTCTTGTCCAAGGACTTGAGTAGGATCAGGCTGGACGCAAATTGGGCGTAGTCGTCGCCCAAAGCATGAATCATGGCCATAGAGACCAGTTCAGCATCAAGATCAGCAAGACTGTAGGGCTTACTAGAGTCCTGGGGGCGCAGTCTTTGGATCTTGGCCATGCCCTCCTCAATCCTGGCAATAAGGGTGCTCAAGGACTCATCAGGGCGCTTCCTGATGGTGAAGAAGTCGTCCCAGGCGTTGAAACGCGTAGCAGGAAGCTGCTGGACATGGGTAGACTCGAGGGTAGTCCAGATCTTGACTGGGTCGTCCTGAACATCCTCAAAGTGCAGCCTTTGGTCTGCAGAGCAGTGGAGAAATAGTTCACCTGCTGCCTTGTCCTGCTTCTGATCCCACTTGGCTTGCTCCTCAGGCTCAGAGGCTGGAGGGCGACTCTCCTTGCCAGAGACAAGCAGCCAGAGTCCCTTAGTGCGCAGGTAGGCCTTCATCTCTCCTTTCCAGGTAGAGTAGTTGGCCTCTGTCAGCACAGCAGGTGACTTTGTGGATGTGGTCTCAGTAGACATGGAGCAAGGATGATGCAAGGCTCAGGAGTGGGTGTGATGGGGTATAGACGATGCAGGGAGGCGCAGGAAGAGAGCTGAGGACGTGAGGATGCAAGGATAATGGATAGGAGACCCTTAGATAGGAGACTGATAAGAGATCTGGTGCTGATAGGGGATAGATGGAAAGGTGGGGATGCTGGGAGCGATGGGCTCGACCAGGGACGATGCAGGAGTGCAGGTGGGGGCTTTAGAAGGCGCTGAACACGATGGACAGCACTCCAAGTCAGATATATGATGAATAGACCTCAATATGAGGCAAAGATGCAGAAAGGGGCGCACTATGGGCCCTAAAATCACTGATCTCTAACTGATCTCCTTATCACTGCTGATCCAGATGCTCCACAAGACTTCTAACACGCTCCAGGGGGCTATCAAGGTCGTAGAAGATGATGGTGAACACCGATAAGGCGGCGGGTTACAGGGGAGCGAGGTATGGAGGTGAAAAGTCGCAGATGATAGGAGATATGTGTAGATATGAGTCAGATCTAAAGAAGGGAGATGAACTCGACCTCCTGAGAGCTGATTAGAGTAGGGAAAGCGTAGATGGGGTATTTCAAGGTCGAGGAATCGATTGGTGAAGGAATCAAGTCGATATCTTCAGTAGATCTTGAGCTATGATGATTTTGAAGCGGCTAGAGCGCAGGGCTCATAACCTGTTAAGATGGGAGTGAAGTGGGCCGCTTCTAGAGGCTACTGAGAGACCAAAAGAGATGAGGACTAGAGTCCAGAGTAAGTTGCCAATGTATTGAAGAGTATAGTAAAGTTATACAGTACCTAGAGTCCAGAGTAAGTTGCCAAAGAGGCAGGGAGTACTGGACTCTAGGATATGGGCGATGTTTTGTAAACAAATGTAAACAGATAAACAATGAGTCAAAGGGAAGGAATAACTCGACCTAGGGACATCCTAGGGAGGTCAGGAAGTCAAGTATGTATGGAGTGAAATGTGGGGAATACTATAGTAAGTGTAATGATGCATATAAGGATATGAAACACAATGGAATGCGTACTGTAGAGGTGAATAATCACATAACTAACACAAAGACATTGATGCGATGAGACATGAACCTGAATGAGATAGAATACCTGAAATGTGAATATCATGCTGGTCAGAAACAATGTAAGCAAAAAATGTCTTGACATACAAACATATGTGACTGTTCACTTCCTCTTGTGGCTCAGCCTAGCCTTCTTCTTTGGCACTGGTAGTGGCAACTCTACAACAGTCTTCTGAGCATGGCCCCTCTTGGATTTGGCCTTGGGTGGGTGGCGCTCATCCAGTTTTTCGACCTCATCAGGCTCACTAAGATTGCTGAGTTCAGCAGTAGCAGACAGTTCCTTGATACTAACAACAGTGATGCCCAAGGATTTGAAACTAAGCTAGGAGGTGGAATCTTGGGTGGCAGGTGGAGAATGGAAATATCCATGGTGGATTTGAACTTGTCAGAAGTGGTGAGAGGAGCTGGACTCTTTGGTGGAGTAGGCAGGTCCTCTCTGGGACCACAATTTGCAGGAGTTGAAGAAACCATCCATGCAGCAGCCTCATCTGCAAGCCTCTGCTCATACTGCTTCTACATCAGAGCAAAGTTGTTGTCATTATTGTCACTAGTGTTAGTGGTGTTTGTGGAAGACGAGATTTGAAGACCAAGCTTATTTTTGAATAATTTGCTATAAAACTCAAATTTAGATAATGCTTACAACAAAAGTGAGTACATACAGGTTCCAATGTTCATACAGTGCCTTTGCCCAACTGGGGTCTGGGGTGTCACAGATTGTCAAAATAATCCAATAGTATGCATCTCGGTAATTGTAAGTGCCATCATCTTCCTTCCACTTGTCGAATGAACCAATGGCAAAATGGCTCTGTATAATGACATTGAGTAACACAAGTAAGAATGCTGAAAGTCTGAGGGTACTGAGAGACATACCTGAATAACACTGTATGCAATGTTCTCTGCCTCGACTGCAGTCATATTGTAAAGATGTGCATTACATGGATGTGTTCCAACAGAGTTACTGTCTGCACTAAGAGCCATGGAAGGACCTGTGAAAAGATGTTTTATCACTTAATAAATGTATAGATGAATTAATGTAATAGAATAATGAATAACTCACTTGCTCAATAAAATATCCCTCAAGTAGGCCTTTCTGCACTTGCATGTAGTTGAAATCTTCCCCTGGAATGGTACCAGAGTATACCATTGCTGGCCATACCAATCATGCATCTTGATTTCTCCACTTTGTAATGTTTTGCGTGTTCTAATAACTATTGTCAGCAAATTAAACTAGAAGCACTGAGCACATACCCTTGAGGATCCTTTGAGTATTCGGCCAGGTGCTTCACTAGGCATAGCATCCTGGCAAGCTGCGGGTGGTTGAGACCCATCTTTGCACATGATTTGTGACTATTGGCAGAGATGGGAGGTACTGAGTCCTCATCATTGGGGTTGGGCACTGCATACTTTCCAATGACAGGTTTCAGATGACTTGCATCCTCTGAATGAACCTGTCTGATGACAACTTGCATCTATAGATGATATTAGTGCACAAATAAGTGCATATATGCTATACTACTCACCTCAGCAAGAAGTCCCTTGAGTTCCTGTCGCTTCTTCCTGTTGCCATTGACTAAGGTTAGCAAGTAAGGGGCAGTGGCAGTGACCTTGTTGTAGGTGCAGATTGTCTGTTCTTCTATGTCTTTTGGGCTACAATGGTATTATCAGCAAAAAAAAATCATGATAATATGCCATATGTACATGTTCGACAAGATTGCCTCACAGTCAATCTTCATTTCTTCATCCTCTAGTGGTCACCCTTTTCTGCCACATTGCATTGCTTGATGAGGGGAGCAATCCAAAAGACATCTGCTAACTTGCAGAGCAAGTCTACCTCCCACAGAATCCAACATGCAGCTTGCAGGCATTGTTCCCATGGGGTCATACCTTTCCTGTAGATAATGCTAGGAAACAAGCATGAATTGGGCTTATGTACTTACTTTTTGGTTTTGTTGTCCGAGTTTGAGTCTTTACACTGTTGTTTCCTAAGATGGGAACTGCATGTCAATGTATGGTTATCAATAACATGAATCCAACTTACTTTGTGTGTTTCTGAGGTTTCTTCTCTTCAGTACCAGAATCTGATGATCCTGGTTTGCACTTTAGATGTGGCTTCTTGCATTTTGGTTCTTCAGGTGTTGGAGAAGTTATAGGTGGTGAAGTGGATGGCCCACAATGGACTCAATCAAAATCAAGGAGTTGCTACCAGATGAAGAACTACTGGATGAGAACAGTGAACAATATTGATGAGCCATGATGATAGCAGTAGGTAAGGGAATACCAGACACCATCTATGCAATATGTGATATGCGATCATGTGACATTTTGAAGTCAGCCAGCAAATCCATGGTAATGTAATGCAACTTGAAATACATACTTATCTTTCATTACTACTGTCATATTCCATACATCTGATCTCAGATCCAATCCAATCCAATCCAATCCAATCTAATCTAATCTGATCTGATCGATCCTGCTTCTGTCCAGACCACAGATCCGATCTGGATCACCCATCTGAAACCCCTAGCTTCTTGTGTTCTAACACCACTGTGCATACTTGCTTCTATCCCCTTTCGGTGATCTACCTGTACCAGTGTCCCAGCTGTGTATATTCCTGTCCTGCTTACTGATCCATTACCTGTGCTTCATATCCGACTCGCGTTTACTGATCCGCTGCGCATTTACTAATAGACTTCTGTTATACTTTGTGCATAGCCCTCCAGTCCTGGACTCGCTGATTATCCATACTAGCTACCTACAGTATATAAACTGCATGTACAACTCTAGAGAACCTTAGTTCAAATATCATCTTAGATTCTGCTCATTCTGTTCCTCCGAACTTGAGCCTCTTCTAGCTCTAGTATCTTCCAAGACTTAGGATTGATTCCTAAAGTCTACACTTCCAACTCTACCTTCAGTAGTCTATATCCATTAGTTTCTAGTATGGACCTCATCCGATACTAGCCTTATATCTTGAATACATCCGTACACTCTGGATACCCTTCAGACATACTCTTTCCATCCATACATTCTGGATATCTTTTGGATGTATCACATCTGATACCTTCAGACCTTTGGATCTGTCACACAAACACTTCTGGATCCTTGGACATATATTACTCCTCTGAAATAAGGGGCAATACTCGGGAATGGGGCACAGTGTACAAACTGAGGCCAAAGCCCTTCGGATCTTTCATCTATTGAGTACAGTCTTAACAACTACCAAATTTTATAATTGTATACTATGCCTTCTGAGTCTATTATCGTTAATGGTACTGACCAGGTGATCATCTGTGACAATGTAATTGTCATGGATATCGAAAATCTTCTAACTGGTTAACCACCTCTCAGGCTAGTATATGTCAAAGCCTTGCCCAGCTGCTACACTTGTAAGACAAGAATATTCAACCTGAGGGGTTGCCAGTCAGTATATAATGCCAACTGCTACTGCAAGACACATGATGCTTCATAGGATGTTGCTGAAGGTAGCAGTAGCATTGCTGTGATTAGCACTATGAAAGCTGGCAATGCCGACACTAATATGTGCTAAGGATAATGTATACTGATGATGCCGATGATACTGATGGTACCGAAGGTAGCAATAGCAATGAGCAATGTAGTGGCAAATGCCAATGACTGTGATAGTGATGTATGCTGATGGGCAGTGGAGTGTTACCAATGATAATAATGATAGCAAGGGTAGTGGTATGTATAGCAAGACAGTGGAGACTGACAGAGATTCAAAGGTAAAGATTTTCAAAGAAGACATATTGGAGTAGCAGTAATGGTAGTGCACATCATCCAGAAGGTCAAAACCTGGAATCTGTTAAGACTGTACTCAATAGGTAAGAGATCCAAAGGGCTTTGGCCTCAGTTCTCCCCTTTTACCATACATTTGGTAGGAGAAGTCACCTCTCACCTTTGGCATATGACTCATGCACTGAAGTATTCACCCATTACATTATATATTGTATCACTCATTAGACAGGATCCCCATACCGGCTCAGCATGTTGGTATGGTAACTGGTAAATGTGCAGCATCATCAGTAATTGTATATGGCAATAGTGGTGAGGTTAGGGGTGGTCATGCTATGTGCTATAGGGCTAGACATATGTGGAAATGAACCTATACACAAGCCAGCACAAGCTGGATTGTCACAGTGGTAAAGTGAAGGTATTGTGTGCAGTGGGATAAGGATTTCTTATGGTTTTTGATAAATATTGTATCTTGTATAATGATTGATAACTATTCTGAAGGGTAATAGTGATTTCTCCTACTGAGTGTACAGTAGAAGAGTTGCTGGAGCTGCATGCAGCGTGGTGTGACAGTCTAGTTTGTGCTAGCTGTGAATAGATGCATTTCCACATATGTCTAGTCCCTATAGCATATAGTGCAATCATCCCTAACCTCACCACTATTGCCATATACAGTTACCAATATTGCTGCACACTTACTGGTTACTGTACTGACATACTGAGCCACGTTCCATGAGCCAATGCCTACCAATGCCCATGCCATGCCTGACTAGTTCCATTTGGTGCATAGTATACTCACATTTGTCGCTACTGATCCCACAGCAAGCCTTATTACATGTAGACATTTGTGCTGCAGTTACTTGCAGCACTATTACATACTACTATGGCTAAGCCTCACATAGTCGCTACTATCTTTGCCTAGTGATTCCATTTACTTATAATGTATGGATAAAAGATGGACTGACTACTCCTACCTGCCCCACTCACCTTCTACTGTACATTCAGTAGGAGAGGTCACCACTTCCCTTCAGTGGATGATCAGTGCACTGGAGTAGTCATTCATTATTATACCTTACTGCTATCATTCTTTCAATGGGATCGCTGTACTGCTACTACTACTTGAATATACTTTCTTTGAAACATTTAAACTCTGACAGTTACCACTGACTGGCTTGATCTACTATGGAACCATTTTGAGAGATTTCACAGGTATGTTGAACAAAGGATACTAGGAATCCTTTCTTCATCAACCATGACACTGATAGTAGATGTCTATCTAGTTGTGGAACATAATATATGTCCTAGAGTACTGTTTGATGAGTATCTCCACATCCAACTTTGACTTCTAGTTTCATTGTTTCTATACCATGGGCTTCAATAATATGTCCATCACTGATCTTTATGCTATTGGCTAGGATAATGCATGGAAGAATTTGAACCACTCTCTCCAACAGGACATGTTCACTGAAGCTCCTGAATTGATGATCCATTTGACTGAGTTTAGTGTGAAGTTCAGCTTATGTGCCATGAACAGTTGTAGTGCTGGTTCATCATTTTCAACCACATCTGTTACAGTTGCTGACAGCTCAGTGTGGGATTTGTCCTTATTATTTTCCTTTTCAGCACCTGAAGTCTTCTTGGTTTTTTCTTCTTTCAACAGTCTCTCTCTGTTAGAACTGTGCTCAGAGGGTTATTGGATCATAAAGGGCTTTGGCCTCAGCTCATATGCTGTGCCCCTTACACAAGTATTGCCCCTTGATTTCAGATGAAGTCCCAGGAGAGTTCTGGTGAAGGCTGGATGGAGTCCAGATGAACTCTAGGGCAGGATAGCTAAATAGAGCTCCAGAGGACTTTTGGATGAGTGCGGGAATGCACTGGAACTATTTCTGGATGGCAGGAGATAATGGTAAGACTATTTGATTAGGTTCAGAATAGAATAGGTGAAGGATGATCCACAGAGACTAGCTCCTTCTTCTGACTCAATTTTGAGGTCATAGGGCCTGGTAGATCCTTCTAACTTGCAGGCACAGCAAAAGGCCACTGCATTTATCAGGGATATGTTAGGGACAGCTGTATCAGCAGGTTCAGGATTGGTTGGAGGTGGAGCTTCTGCTTTGGATGGGATGTATGGAGGGAACAATGATATTGGAGGAAGTACTTCTACCATGGATGGGATGTCCAGGACTGGTAGTGATGTTGGATGATTAGTTTCTACTATGGATACAATGTCCAGAGGCAGCGATGAGGATATGGCCCAATGCCCAGTCAATCAATGGATTGTGTTGGGTAAGCCAATTATATCCAAGGACAATATAACAAGAGGAGTCCAAAGGAGTCACATAGAACATATCAGAGGTGATTACACTGGAGGAGAATTCAACAGACAGGTTTATGGCTTCAGAGATTTTATTATTACAGGTGCCATCAAACAAATGGAGTGGTAGAGGAGGAATCTGGTAGGTAGGTACCTTATGTTCTTGGATGAAGCTAGTGTCTATGAAGCAGTGAGAAGAGCCACAATCTATGAGGGCGGAGGCATGATATGGATAGTTTGGAAATTATACTTAGAATGGTGTGAGTTCGAATATACTGTTAAGACCGTACTCAAGGATATAGGATCTGAAGGGCTTTGGCCTCAGTTCATGCACTGTGCCCCTTTCCTGAGTATTGCCCCCTGTTTCAGAGGGAGGATAAACATCTGATGATCCAGAGGTGGTTGTGCAATGGATCCAGACGTCTGAAGGTAGTGGATGTTATGTCCAAAGGGTATCCAGAACATGAGGGCAGAACAAGGTATAAGGCTAGTATCAGACAAGGTCCTAACTAGAAGCTAACAGAAATAGACTACCCAAGGGTAGAGTTGGAGATATAGACTATAGTATTTGATCCTAAGTCTCGGAAGGTGACTATAGTTTGGTTAGAACTCAAGTCCAGAAGAGCAGGTTGAGTATAATCTAAGATGATATTTGAACTAAGCTTCTACAGAGTCATACATGCAGAATATAATCTGTAGGTAGCTACAGTAGTTAGAATTGCAAATAGATAGAAGTTAAAAAATACATCCATATTGACATAGAAAGACCACCAGTCTGTGTTGCCATCCTCTTCACAACAGACAAATGAGGGTCCCATGTAGTGATCTGTGCAATTGTTACAAACTGGGCCTGAGTATTCAATTCCTTAAAGGCAACCTAGAATATGGTCTTTCAATTGTGGAATAAAATTCTGACTCACAGTATATGTCATGTCCCATATATCCACGCTTCTTATCCAGACTTCAGACCCCAGATCTGATCAAGATCCAATGTGATCCAATGCACAGATCTGTTTCTGATACGATAAGCTTCTCAATTCATTTCCTGTTCATGTAATGTTAAACACAGCCTATTCCTTTATTTGGTGTTCCTTGCTTCCGGCTCTCCGGTATTCTCTATTATCCGACTATGTTCTTGATCCAGTTCCCCTTGTGTATTATTCCCATGCTTCTGGTCTTTGGTTATTCTCTTATTCCATTCCATTACTGATCTGTCCTGCCTTTCCATTTCTATCGCCATTCTACTATGATCCATGACACTTCAACATAATATTCTGCATGCTTCATACATAGCCTCAGACACTTGACTACATACATTTCCGGTGCTACTTACAGTATATAAACCCATGTAACTCTCAATACATCCTCAGTTTGAATATCAACTATAGTTCTGCTCATTCCCATTCCTCTGGACTCAAGTTTATACTCTAGTCACTTGTCCAAGACTTAGGATTGAATCCGCAAGTCTATATCTTCAGCTCTACCTATGGTAGTCTACCTCTGCAGTTTCTAGTCCAGATCTCATCCAGATTAGTCTTATACATCTTTCTGCTATCTGGATAACCTTTGGATACCAATACACTATACATCCGGATCTTTGGATGTGATACCTAAGCCCTTCAGAAATACGGGCAATACTTGGGAAAGGGGGCACAGTGCACAAGCTGAGGCAAAGCCCTTCGGATCTGATAACCCTTGAGCATGATCTTGACAGTATATTTGAACTCACACCTTTCCGAGTATACTTACCATTCCTATGCCTCCTAAAACACATTCTGCTCAGACTAGCCTTCTTGTCGCAGGACTTGCACCTGCCCGAGAAGACCCATGTCCTATCGTTAGCACTTTTGCAAGCTTCACTCAGCATTGTGCAAGTACACACAGCACTGCTCACAGCATATCCGAGCTTGCTGTAGCGACCATATTGCTGCTGGGCTCGTGTCCTAGCTGTTCTACACTCGTCTCATGTCAAAGCTAAGGGAGCTGAATGCCAAGTGGCACTTGTACCAACCATCTGAACTGCATCGTCCATCCATGTCCATCCTAAGTCCATCTGGCTCCATTTGGTGCATATTATTTAGTAACTGTTGAAACTGATTCCATGGCAAGCGCTATTACACACACACCTCGTGCTGCAGTACTCAGCAGTGTTATTACATATTCCGCCTATTTGCCTTGCACTCTCGCTACTATACTTGCCTATCCATCCTGGTTGCTCACGCACCATGTTAAAAAGTCTCACAAATATTTTTTGTACTTTACTTCCTCTGTCTGTGGTAGCCATAGAAGTCTCTCGTAGTATTGATCATTTGTTTCATGCAATCTATCTTCATTTTGCCTTAACTTTCAACCAATCAGCACTTAGTACTGCTATAAGTTGCTGTGGGATACTATGAGCTAAGCTCTCATCCTTTTAACTTTGACTTTCGATCGTGGAGTCTCAGACCACTACTGGTGATTCTTGCCATTGTTGCTACTTTTGTTTGTTACTGCAGTCTAGTGCTTGTCTTCGGTAGTCTGCCGCTATCGCTACTTTCAGTATTGCTAACAAGCACTCTTGCCATCATGTTCTCACTCTTGATCTACCTTATTCTGCCATGGTACCACTGATGGTGGCAACCTTCAGAGTGGTTTCCTTACTCTAGCACTTAGTCTCACTGTGTTCTCTCACTAACTAACTAAAGGAAATTGCTTCTACTGCAGTCCTCTCAGGTCGAACAGTGTACTCGCACCTTCAGTAGGATAAATAGCTGTGTCTATATATAGGCCAGTTGTTATTTCCTTGTTTCATTGCTAATCGTCCTCATCCAGAAACCCCTTCATGTACTCCTACCGCATTCCATGAGCCAATGCCTACCAAATACCCATGCCATGCCTAACTAGTTCCATTTAGTGTGTAGTATACTTGGCAGCCTTATTACATGTAGAATGCATGCTGCAGTTACCTGCAGCACTATTACATATCACTATGGCTAAGTCTCGCTTACTTGCTACAATCTTCACCTAGCAATTCCATGTAATTAAATGTATGATAAAAGATGGACTGACCTCCCCTACAAAAAAACACATACCTTCTACTGTACATTCAGTAGGAGAGGTCACCTCTTCCCTTCAGTGCATAATTTATGATCTGGAGTATTCATTCATTATATCATACCACTTGTGGCTCATTAGATGGGATTTCCATACTGCTACCACTATTTGAATATACCTTCTTTGAAATCCTTAAGTCTGAACTCTGTTGCATAGGTGAGCCCATTGCATCTTGCAAGTCCAATTGTTGAACATGGCCGATCTGCCTCAGGGTGTAGTAGTGGATGCTACGAGTTGATATCCGAGATGGAAATGTAAAATTGAGACAAATCAAACATTTTGAGTGTATTTGGCTGAGGGCACAACTTCATAGTGACCCAAGTAGGTTTTGATATCCTGCAAGAAACTGGACAGTGGGGTGGGGTGCTGGTGGGGTGGGTTCAGAAGGAGCAGGGGGGGTAAGGGCAGGGGGAAATTATCTTCTTCCCAATTGCCATCAGGAACACTGGCAGGATCCAATGCCTCGCACAAGTCCCACTTGTTACAGAACAAGTCATACACCCTGGTAGATTTGTTGTACAACATCCAAGCCATTGGTATCTCAGCTTTTATGAGACATATGCATTGAAGCAAGCCGCCAAAGTCACCATCAGGTTGCCATTCAAAACAATGACTGTTAGATTTGCTGGGAATGCTGTGGTTCATAACTGCATGCTCACAGCTTTGACACGACTGCCATTGAGCTGGCATCTCTGTCTCCTCTTTCTTCTTATTCTCCTCATACACTGCACAAAGAATGCTTTGCAATCTTCTCTTCGCTTCTGTCCAGAGTGGGGCTGGGGGATTGGAAATAGAGAATCTGCATGAGCTTCAGGAATGTTGGATATGGTTTGCTCTCCACCAGTTTGACCCCATCCAAGTACACTATTGTCCCATCCAAGTACACTATCATCCCATTCAAGGGCGCTTGACTCTTCTTGTCTGGTTGACCCCACATGCTCTCACCTGGCTGACCCCATGTACTCTCATCTGGCTGACTGTGTTGGATTGACTTGGCTCTTTGAGCAGCCGTCAAATGGTCATCTTGACTGTGCATAATCCCCAGGCCACGAGAGATGATGGTCGGCACAGTAGGAACTGGCAGTTCAGGTGGTATGACCATATTTTTCTCAATGGCATCTGTGAGGCGATTGATACTACCTTGCATGTTCATGATGGCAGCAGCTGAAGTAATCTTTGCTGCGAGTTTTGCAGCACTGTTAATGCCCGCCTGTGTGCCACCATGTGCCGACATCCAGGCCTTCTTGGGAGCTGGTAACTGGGACAACTTGGGAGCCAGTAACTGCCCCTAGTACCAGGGTGCAAAGAGCTCCTTCCACAAGCACTGCTATTGTCCCCTAAGATCATCTGCATGTTGTCATATGGAGGCCACCCTTTGTTGTGAAAGGGGCGTATTGCGATGCATGACTTCTTGTGTGTCAGTCAAATGTTACAATAGAATTTATTATAATGATGTACCTTAGGATTAACATATGTATCCCAAACACTGGCAGCAGCGGTGCCCTCAATTCCAGCCCCCTGCTCATTATCCCAGTGAGAACCAGATATATTGCAATATATTTCAATTTGATTGAAGATTTTTTGAGCTAAGAAGATCTCGTCAATTTGTGGTCATTCAAGGTAAGATCACATACCAAAGTCCATCTTGTCTTGACCATCTTACCCGTCTTTTGTGGGCCTATTGTTTGAATTGCAGTATCAGCGTTAATAGCTGCTGCTGCTACATTGAAGGTAGACATTGTGAAGTTTCCGCCATCACCACCCACTGCCCGATTCTCAATCAGGTAATGAAGCAGGACATCCACCTCGATGTCCTGCCAGTGGGCCTTTGCATTATTGGCCTGTGATGTTATTTCGGGTTGGGCCATGAGGACTGTCATAAAGCGAGCACAGATGGCAGTAAGTGCAATGACAGAAATATGGATTCTTTGCCGATGATGACAGTCAATAAGATAAGAATTCATGGTAGTACAGGTATGAGATGTAAGGTTTGAGCTCTGATATCTGGGACACTTGATGCCGAGTACGTCTCGCACGAGGTTTGCCAAATGTTGGTCAACATCTGGTTGCCAAACTGAGTCTAAATGAGTGATTTGGACTACTCCCCTCTGCCTCTCTTCAATTTCTCTAGCATCTCTGTGTACACCTTCACCTCTGCCATCGTCTCATGGATGCCCTGACTTTGCTCCTCTTCGTATAATGCAACCAGGCATTCTCTAATCCACCTGAGTCCCATAAGTGATGGAACTGAAGTGTAATCCACCTGCTCAGGAAGAACCAAACCATCATCCTCAATCCCAGACTGAAACAGATGAGTCATCACTCAAGGACATGGTGTAACATGCTTACCTCCCAATGCTGGTAGTGAAACACACAGGCAGCCACTATCTGATTCCATTGCCATGGTTCATTCAGGATTGTGTTGTCTCTGATCCACCATAGAGCATGATAGTCAGACACAATCCAGGAGGGATGACCTGGAACTGCAGCATCATCAAATTGACAGAGGTGGGATGAAAAAATGTCATCTGGAACTGTGTTCCAGGTGAGCATGGGAAACAATGCAAGGATATGAGCAACCAGAGTTGGAACAACAGAAATGATGTGCCTTGCAGCTGCATACTGCAGGAGAGGGGTAACAAATGTCTGTTGGAAATATTAGTATTGATCACCAGTCATCAGGTCATCAGTCACTTACACTGATCTCCCATTGCAGCCCAGCTTTGAAGTGCATGATCCAGGCAGCAGAGGGAACATTGCTGTTGGCAGCCTCATTTTGATATTGGGAGATACATGCACAGATGCGTGATGCAGCCATTCCCAATGTACAGGAAATATCTGCCATGTCCAGGATGAGGGGTTGGTAATGATTACCAGAAGTCTCAGTATGAGCAGTGGATGCAGCAGATACAGACATGGTTAATGCAGGATTATGACACTGGCAATGACAATGACAGTTGTTTCTGATATGAAGATAGCATTCACTGATGGATGGATAAGAAATTCAAACTCAGACATGGGCTGATCTGGACAATTCCCAGGAGTCAAGCTTGAGTGGACTGACCCGGACAATTCCTGGGACTCAGGTTTTTGGGGGAAATTGGTTTTGCAAATCATCAGCAAAACAAATTCATTCATCATCAGCATCTATTGACACTGTCTGCAGGGCTTGAAATGCTGCCTGTGCATCCTGTGCGAGTAATGAATACATGTGGGATTTCCTTCCAGAGTAGCATGCATGACCCAGAAGATCTTTCACCAATGATTCCTGCATCCACTCACCCCATTGGACTGCTTTCCACAAGGAAAAGTTGCATGTCAAATTCATCCCTAATTGGACCAATCCTATTTCTTCCTTCCATCAATCCCACAGTGCCTTTGCCTGAAGCCAATGAACTTGGTAAACTTTGGATGGGTCCTGTCATGTTACAGCAGGAAATGTCAAGTATGCTGGAACTCACATTCCTCATTCCATGAGTGATTTGGACCCCCCAGGTCAACTTCGATGGACCAGAACCAGCAAGGGACTCATTTTACTCACCTTGGGCATTTGGATTGCTGATGGCAGAGCTGACTTTGAGCCGCTCGCAAAGCAGGGCTTTGTATTTCTGAAGCTGGTCTTGCCCCAGCTCCAGTCATATCATTTGCTTCCTGGTCTGTGTATATATACTGGCATGGAGGGATACTGCCTGCTGCACAGACATCACCTGAGACCAAGCTTGAGTTTTCAGTGCTTGGGATTTGGCTTGCCTGACTGTTTTTCAGAACAGGATAGCCTTGTTGCACAAATGAATGTGGAGATTATGAAGGGCATATTAGCCTGCCCTTCATGAAGCGACATCCCCAGCAGAATCTGTTAGTTATGTGATTATTCACCTCTACAGTACGCATTCCATTGTGTTTCATATCCTTATATGCATCATTACACTTACTATAGTATTCCCCACATTTCACTCCATACATACTTGACTTCCTGACCTCCCTAGGATGTCCCTAGGTCGAGTTATTCCTTCCCTTTGACTCATTGTTTATCTGTTTACATTTGTTTACAAAACATCGCCCATATCCTAGAGTCCAGTACTCCCTGCCTCTTTGGCAACTTACTCTGGACTCTAGGTACTGTATAACTTCACTATACTCTTCAATACATTGGCAACTTACTCTGGACTCTAGTCCTCATCTCTTTTGGTCTCTCAGTAGCCTCTAGAAGCGGCCCACTTCACTCCCATCTTAACAGAATCAGATCATCTGCCATACAGAGTCTGCATCAATCAACCCCAAGGTTTGATGGCAATGGAATTATGGTGAGCTCAGGGGTGTTTGTCCATACATTGGATGTCTTGATAAAATCTGCTGGGTCATCTTCATGATCATCAAGAATAGTTGAAGTCATCAGGATCATCATCTGCATCAAATCCCTCTCTGAGATGCATAAGAGCAGACCAAGTGAAATCCATCTATTTGGCCTTGAGGGCCATCTCATTGCCAGGCAATATTGAGTCTCTATGTCTCCATTGGCCTTCTTCCCATTCATCGAATCTTGATCAGCAATGCAATTTGAGCCTCTTCATTTGCCAACCCCATGGATATCCATGTTGCAACAGATCTGCAAGAGGGTGCTGCATTGCGGGCATTACCATCCTCTGAGTTCTATCTCCTTTTTACTAGGTGCTGAGTGCAAAATGAATTTGGACCTTCAACTCACCCTTCTTGATATTAATGTCATATAAGTCCATCACTGCAGGATCCCTGATTCTGCTGGACTGAGCTATCCTTCCTTGGGCTAACCATTCTGCCTTTAAATGGCCGGGTGCTGCTTCATTGAGCCTGTCGAAAGCCCTGCCACTTTTGGCAATGCCATTCTTAGCCAGCTTGTATTTCCGGCAAAGAGTCCTTTCATGTGGATCATTTTGCAGAAATTAGAATCATTCATCTGATAATCAAGACATTCCTGCTGATGTGGGGATGACATTCCCCAAGCAGCAGGGGAAATCAGGTTGAGTCGTGCCCATAGGGTCTCCATGATCTCTCCATTGATCTGGCCAATGCCTTCAATGAAATTCAATGCATACCAGACATAGCAGCTGTCTTGATGGCCATGCACATGCCACAATCCAATTCCGGGAATGATGATAAGTTCCAAGACAATTTCAAGAAATCAGCTTTGATCCACCTGATCCCAAAAGTGCTTGTTGTATTGACAGTTGATATCATAGAAGGTGATGGCCCTGGTGATGCCTTCCATGTTGTGCTGGGCAGCCTCACAAAGGGCATGGTCCATGTTCATGTGTCTGCAAGTGATGCATGGTATCCCTAGCAAGTGGAACTGCATGTTTGGCTTGCCTTTCACCTTTCTGAAAATCTACCATTGAGTGAGGGATGAAGCAACCATGGCAGGCACATGCCACCCCCCCGATACCTGTGGACTCAAGCTTGTGCCGAACTGCGTTTGCTTGATTTATGGCCCAGTGATTGTTGCAGCTTGATTTTTCCACAGTGTCAGAAGCCTCTGTAAGATGCAATTTATACCTATCCTTTCCCACCATGAATCCCAGCCCATCAGATAGCCAAACTTCATCATGTGGCTTGATGGGATGCAGATTTTGGCTTTGAAATTTCTGTCCATCACAAATGACTGGGTGTATTTCCAGCTTAAAGTTCTTATTATCACAAAGATTGCTTATGTCATGAAAGGGGCTCACTCATCAGAGGATTCATCCCCTGACATGGATATGTTAATTCTAGGCTGAGGACAAGCCAGGCAAAATAATGCAAGATCTCCTGCTTTAGGGTTGTTAGAACAATAGCCAAAGCCATGCCATTCATGGTCTTCAACTGCCTCCACTGTCAAGCAACTCTCATGAGCTCTCTGTATCAGTCCTTCCGAGGTGCTTTGTCAATATAATTTCTTTCAGATGCAGATATGGCATTAGCGGAACAAGGTGTGAAAACATGCTCAAGGTCATTCACTGGAGCTTCCTGTAATAGTTCATTGCCAAGGTGCCACATTCAAGGTGGTCCAATCACAAGTCATCTAGCACTCTGAAGGTGAAGGCAGTCTTCAACAGAAGCATAGAGCAACACTCAGGAGACAGAAGAGGAAGCTGATGATGACTCAGTGGATGGTAGATCCCCACACAAGAGAGCAAGAAGAGCAGGAAATCTGTCTTCTTTGCATTAAATTTCTGTTCAGTACATTCACATGCCTCATGAGTGACAGTCAAGGCCCAAGTCCTGCATAAGGTTATTTGATCTTCAGAAGAGGAAGAAGCATTCATGATGGAATTGATGGGGAATCAGACCCTGAATCCTGGGTGTCCTAACTTTGCTGTTACAGTGGGTGGAGATAGTGAGGATCAGATAAGGGAGCCCTTGGATCATATGAGCTCTCAAAGATTTATTATCATCCATTGCTGAAATAGCAGATAATTGCAAGTGTCCTGGATATCGGATATTCCCTTCTCAAGACCCGGGTCTCAGAACTCAGTATGCTTCTGGAACTCAGTATGCTTCACCTGAATTTTGGTAGTTGGAACCTCCAGCTGGCATCTCATAGTGCAATGCAAGCTTTGCATGCTGATTTCTACATGCTACAGGACAATTTGAGTGCCATGAATGTCCATGTCATGAGAGTACCTGCTTCCACTGACACTCGGTATGCTTTATCTGAATTTCAGTAGTCAGAACCTCCAGCTGGTGTCTCAGAGCAATGCAAGCTCTGCATGCTGGCTTCCACATACCATAAGACAATTCAAGTGTCATTATTATCTGTATAAAGAGAGCACCTGTGTCTGCTGAAACTTGGTATGCTTCACCCAAATTTTGGCAGTTGGAACCTCCAGCTGGTGTCTCAGGGCAATGCCAACTTCACATGCTGGTTTTCACATTCTGCAAGTCAACTCAGTGACTTTGAATTATTACATCCTCTGATTTGGATGATATACAACTACCACAGCGGATTATACACCTGGGCCTACCCAACAATATTATATACCACCCCTGGCCCACCCATCTAATATCATATTTTATATAACACCCTTGGCCCACTCATCTAATATAATATTTTATATAACACCCTCAGCCCACCCATCTAATATAATATATGATATATCACCCATGACCTACCCATCTAATTCAATGTATGTCTGGGCCCACCTGGATATCTGATAACAAATACCCTTAGCATACCCGTCCATCTGCACATCTACATTGATACACTCATCTACATTATATTCAACTACCTCAGCCCATAGTCTATAGAATATTCATGTATATCAGCCCACTCATCTACTCTACATATTCCCTACATCAGCTTACCTGCCTCCATCAGAAATAATATTTCTCCTGGCCCATCCATCATAGTCGAAGATATACTGAGATGGGCCCACTCATCTCCATTGGTAATGATATCCCCCTGGCCCTCCCATCTCCATCGGAAATAATATTTATCCCAGCCCATCCATCATAGTCGAGGATATTTCTACCATGGGCCTATGATCCGCTGGCTGTATTAGATGGGATATTATGCATGTCCACTTGTATAATACAGAGATGAGTCACTGTAGTATGTGCTTTTACTGATTGTTGCTAATGAGGGCTGAAGACTGGGTAGTCATATCGGTATTGGAGACTTTAATCTTTTGTTATGAACTGGGATAGTTCTAACAAGTAAACTCAAAAGAGAGAATATGCACTCAAGCTGCTATACCTCTGCACAAGAGCAAAGGTTCATCATACAAGACTTAGCTTAAGCCAAGTACAAGACCAAGAGTAGAGAGACTAAGTCAATGGAGTGCAAAGACTTAGAGACAAACTCAGACAACTAAGGTTGAAAGACCTTAGCAAAGGATATTCCAGGTAAAACCCAGTAAGATTAAAGTAACAAATACAAGCATAACACACTGGCTTAAATAGGCCATGATGTGTGCACAGACCAAGACTACCAAAAGAAGTGCAAGAAAGTAAATGAAGAGATATAGAATGCATATCCTAATAGGGAAGGCATATATCATACAGTGTGTTGAATACAAAAGGAAATGATGACATATGACATAAGTGAGAGGCAAAAGAATAAGCACGATAATGGAGGGAAAGAAAGGTAGCATGAAGTAAGGAGAAAATAAGTGGGGCATACTTGTACTGTAACAGATGCCCTCCATCAGTGTATCCTTTGCCTTCACCTTACTCTTACTGCTATCACCCATTCCAGTTGCAACCAAAGCACCATCAGCATCTCTCCTTCCCTGCTTAGCAAGCATAGCATTATGAGCTTGCATAATGAAGCACACATACACCTTCTGCCCCTCAGTGCCAGCAGCAGCCTGTGCCTGCAGCATCACCAATGCAAGGCTGTAAACACTAGCCTAGAAATAGATATCAGTGCCAAGGTGGGACAGAGAAAGAAGCCTCCCCCCACCATAGCATGAGCCCACTCCTCCATCCACTTCTCCTCCAACAACTCATCACTATCCTCCAGCACATGCTTGACTAGCACATCTACAGTCTTGTGCACCTCATGAAGCTGCTCAAATACATGCATGGCCTCAGGGGAAACCCCAACATTGAAATCAAAAGTCAACATATTTGGGTTGAAGTTGAGAGATAATGGCTTGCCAAGGCTGGCAGTCATCTTATAGAGATCAGTAAATGAATGCCTCACTACACCATGCATTTTCATTACCCCATACTTCCAATGCTCAGCCTCCATGAGGCATCATTGTTTGGCACCTATGTCAGGACATTCTTCACTAGTGGCATCCCTGACCAGGGATGGTCAGCATCCAAAGTCCCCAGGGGATGTGATGACTATATTGCTGCTGGGCTCAAGTCCCAAGCACTCCCCACTCATCTCAAAGTCTATACTGACAGAACCAAACACCTATGGCGCTCATACCACTCTAAACTATGTTGTCCACACATGTCCTATCTATGTCCATCTAGCTCCATTTGGTGTGTATTATTTTAGTAACTGATGAAACTGATCCCACAGCAAGTGTTTGTTACATACATGCCTCATGCTGCAGTATCTTATAGCATTATTACATACTTCACCTACTTGCCTCACACTCTCCCTACTATCCTCACCTATCCACCCTGGTTGCTCATGCACCATGTTAAAAAGCCTCTCAAAATATTTTCCATACTTCACTTCCCTCTGTCTTAGATAGCTGTAGAAGTCACTTGTAGTATTAACATTTGTTTTGTGCAATTTATCTTTGTTTGCCTTAACTTTTGACTAAACAGCATTTGAAACTGCTATAAGTTGCTGCCAGAAACTATGAGCTTAGCTCTCATTTTCTAACTTCAACTTTCAATTGCTGAGTCCCAGACCACTGCTGGTGATTTTGCCATTGCCTATCACAAATTCCTTATACAAATCATTATTCTTTTCTCAATTTTCCTAAAGCGTCTAAACCCAGTGCTAAGACAAACCCTAACCCTACCAAAATTCCTACATCCGCTTCTATAGTTAAACTCCCTGATGAAGATGAAGAGGTCTTCCATGATGCTATCGGATAAGATAAGATTAGATAGTGTCATGTGATCTCAGAACCTTTTAGAATATGATGTCATTATGATGTCATCAACAATGTCACAATATCACATCGTACGATTCTCATTTCTATTTTCTGATTGGTTAGTAGTTTAGAACTCAGTTTGTATCTCAGTTTCAATATGCCTATATAGTTAGCTAGTTTTGTCGTAGTAGTTCTTTAGTTCAAACCTCTTGTATCTACAACTAGTAGCAACCAGACGTCACTGCTCCTCTCTTCTCTCTTGTGATAACCTCAGTTTGAGTCCTAGTCTCTGCCCCTGCCTTAAGTGGTTAAAAGGGTTGTGACATTGCTGCTACTTTGATCATTATCACTCTTCAGCTTTCATCTTTGGAAGTTTGCCACTGCTGCTACCTATGGTATTGCTAACAAGCACTTTTGCTGTTGCTCAACTATATTCTTGATCTTAACTCTTCTTGTTCTATTGCATTACCACTAATGGCAGCAACGTTCAGAAAGCTGTTCCATACACTAGTGCTTAGTCTTGCTATGTTCTCTCACTAACACACTTAGAGAAATTGCTTCTATTGCAGTCCTCTTGGGTCAAATAGCTAACTTGCACCTTCAGTAGGATGCCTCATCTTTCTTTCTCACAATGGAATATGAACCCTGTGCTATTCCCCATATTATTCCCAACTCCACTGTACCAGCAGTCAAAGAACAAGTACATCCTATTCAGAAGATTCATGAAAAAGCAATTGCCTGTCACAACATTGCTATGCAATAAATGGCAGAACACTCTCATGGAAAGAAGTATGAACCATGGAAGATCAGCAATAAGGTTTGGTTATGTCATATCCCATATATCTGTGCTTCTTATCCAGACTTTAAACCCCAGATCCAATCAAGATCTGACACAATCCAATGTACAGATCCATTTCTGATATGATAAGCTTCTCAATCATTTCCTGTTTATACAACATTAAACACAGCCTATTCCTTTACTTGGTGTTCCTTGCTTCTGGCTTTCCAGTATATTCAACTATGTTTTTGATCCAGTTCCCTTTATGTATCATTCCTATGCTTCTGGTTTTTGGTTATTCTCTTATTCCATTCCATTACTGATCTGTCCTGCCTTTCTGTTTCTGTCTCCATTCTACTATGATCCATGACACTTCAAATATTCTGCATGCTTCATACATAGCCTCAGACACTTGACTATGCACATTTCCGGTGCTACCTACAGTATATAAACCCATGTAACTCTCAATACATCCTCAGTTTGAATATCAACTATAGTTCTTGTTAAGACCATACTCAATAGGTGAGAGATCCGAAGGGCTTTGGCCTCAGTTTGTACACTGTGCCCCATTCCCGAGTACTACCCTTTATTTCAGAGGAGTAATCTATGTCCAAGGATTCGGAAGTGCTTGCGTAGCGGATCTGAAGGTCCGAAGGTATCGGATATGGCATGTCCGAAGAATATCCGAAACATATGGATGGAAAGAGTACATCCGGAAGGTATCCGGAGCACACAGATGGATTGGAGGTATAAGGCTAGTAGTGGATGAGGTCTGTACTAGAAACTAACGGATATAGACTACCAGAGGTAGAGTCGGAAGTGTAGACTATAGGAATCAATCCTAAGTCTTGGAAGATACTTAGAGCTGGAAGAGGATTGGGTTCGGATGAACGGAATGAGCAGAA
Organism: Suillus decipiens; assembly: GCA_016695475.1. Taxonomy (NCBI): domain Eukaryota; kingdom Fungi; phylum Basidiomycota; class Agaricomycetes; order Boletales; family Suillaceae; genus Suillus; species Suillus decipiens. The sequence continues at coordinate 1,025,808 of MU172924.1, read as the reverse complement.
TCTAAGATGATACTTGAACTAAGGTTCTCTAGAGTTGTACATGCAGTTTATATACTGTAGGTAGCTAGTATGGATAATCAGCGAGTCCAGGACTGGAGGGCTATGCACAAAGTATAACGGAAGTCTATTAGTAAATGCACAGCGGATCAGCAAATGCGAGTTGGATATGAAGCACAGGTAATGGATCAGTAAGCAGGACAGGAATATACACAGCTGGGACACCGGTACAGGTAGATCACCGAAAGGGGATAGAAGCAAGTATGCACAGTGGACTTAGAACACAAGAAGCTGAGGCTCTTGAATGGGTGATCCGGATTGGATTGGATCTGATTGGATCTGAGATCAGATGTATGGAATATGACAGTATCCCCCCTTTAGGGCCGAACCCCTGAGGCATAAGAAGTGTCGATCCAGATCGGATGAAATTAATGCGAGATGATGGAGAAGTTTGATGGTTGACATGCTGAGTCTGTAATCCAACAGATATACGGATGTCAGACATCTGAAGTGATTCCTGACCCCCACTTTCTTATATCTTAAACAACAACTGCTTTTATCATGTCTGGAGAAGGATCCCATATCCCTGACTCTGCTGCAGACCTTGTAGCAGACTTGGAGAAGAAGTTGGCAGCTGCCAAAGCTGGAGCCAAAGCTGACAAGGAGCGGAAGCACAAGGAGGAGGAGGAATGGAAGCATCAGGAGGATCTGCGGAAGATAGAAAAGGCTGAGAAGAGGAGGGCAGCAGCAGAGGAAAAGAGGCAGAAGGAGATTGCAGCAGAGACAGTGAGTTTCAGATGTTTGTTCTGTTCCCTTCCTAACTTTCGGAAGTCTCGTGCTTTGTCTTTGGACAATGACAGATCCTGTGCACATTGCGCTGGAAAGGGTCGGATCTGTCTGTGGATGGATGCGGACAAGAATGCCCTGGTGAGTCTATAGAGCCGTTTCAGATCCAAGCTAATGGGCTTTCGGATAGATCAAGTCTTATGATCCGTGCCATAGGGACAAGGGCACTTGTCCTGGGAGGCCCGGATCCGTCAATGTTCTGAGGGGCAAGGGCAAGAAGAGACAGCGCGCTGTCGGATCCCCATCTCCGAGGGGTAAAGGTAAGAGACATCAGAGGAGTCCAAGTCCGGATCCTTAGGAAGTTGTGGAGGATGACAGACAATCCTTGTTGACAGCCGTCAACAACTTCTTGGCTGAGTTGGCTTGGACCAATTCTCTCCTAAAGCGAAGCATCCTGGCAGCGGAAGGCAGCAGGGCTGCAATGGACCAGATGGGCTCTGGACTGGAGCTGCTCCTCTGACAACAGAGGGAGTTTCAGGCCTTGCTTTTTGGGGAGCTTCAGTTGGGGATTTGGATCCCATCGGATGAGGTTCAGACGACTTTGGATGTTGAGGAGGAAGATGAGGAGATGAATAAGAGTTCTGGAAGTGAGGAGGATGGATCCAGAGGGGCGGATGAGTCTATGGAAATGTAGTCTTTCCTAGTCCTGTGGCCTTTTCTGATACTTGTACTTGTATTTCGTATATCATTCATGTACTTCAGAGTTGAATAGGACCAGGTTTGTCCAGATATGCAGAGTGGAAGTCAGATACGAGTTCGGATGCATTTCCGAGCTCAGTAGCAAGTAACCATGAAGTCTCTTCATCCGTTCCTTCGTATCCGGACCATTGGACAAGGTACAGAAGTTGACACTGGTGTCTACGATGATCAAGTCTAGAGTCTAGGATTTCAAATATCTTGTATTCTGGTTCTCCGTCAACCTCGACTGGAGGAGGAGGAGGTTGGATGCGATTGGGGATGGTGTTCGGAATCACTGGCTCTAGTTGGGAGACATGGAATACAGGATGTACAGAATACATAGAATCTGGAAGTCGGATGGTGAAGGAATGTGTGCCTGGACGAGACATAATTTCAAATGGACCTAAATTCTTTTCTGAAAGCTTCTTTGATGGGTGAGTGGAACAGAAGTACTTGGCTTTAACGAAGACTTGTTCTCCAATCCAGAAGTCCAGAGCAGGTTGTCTTTTAGCATCTGCAGGTCCTTGATAGTGTTTCTGCGCTTTGGACATTTCTTCTTGGAGGAACTGGTGAAGTTTGTTAAGGTCTAGAGCATATTCCTGGGCACAGATGGAGGATAGATCGCGTTCCGGATGGATGGAAATATTCAGATGGTAACCCTTATTGGCGAAGAAGGGCGATACCCCAGTAGTAGCACTTGGAGCGTTATTGTATGCAAACTCTGCTAGGGGTGGTAGCTTGGACCAGTTGTCCTGTTGATAGTTGCAATAGATCCAAAGGTATTGTTCCAGCATTTGGTTGGCACGCTCAGTTTGTCTGTCCCCTTCTGGATGATATCTGGATGTGAAGTGTAGGACCATGTCTAATGCTTTTCCTAAGGACCGGAAGAAGTGGGATATGAACTCAGTTCCTCGATCTGAGGTCACATGGGATGGAACACCATGCTTGGAGAATACATGAAGGAGGAAGAGGCAGGCGAGATCTGGAGAGGTTATGGTGTCATGGGTCGGAACAAATATGGCTTGCTTGGATAGGTGGTCTATGATGACAAGGATAGCTGTATAGCCGGATGAGTCCGGAAGTTGCTCAATAAAATCCATAGAGATGGAATTCCATGGCTTCTCCGGAACAGGGAGTTGCTTGAGTAATCTGTATGGCTTGTGTCTCAGAACTTTGGCTCGGGCGCAGGAAGTACAGGACCTGACATAATCCTTTACATAGGTGCGTATTTGTTAGTTATGTGATTATTCACCTCTACAGTACGCATTCCATTG
>MU172924.1:1005703-1016692 GCA_016695475.1 Suillus decipiens | reverse complement strand
ATCTAGTAAGGGAATCTGGTTTGGCTCCGAGTTTTCCGGGATGGAAATGGATGATGAGATTGAACTGATGGAGGAATTCTGACCAGCAAGCCTGATGGCGAGAGAGGAGTTTGGTGGTGGAGAAATACTCAAAGTTCTTGTGGTCCATAACAACATCTATAGGCTCGGACGAGCCTTCTAGGTAATGTTGCCAGGTCCAGAAAGCCTCATGGATGGCTAGGAGTTCCTTGTCGTGGGTGTCATAATTGAGTTCTGGCGCAGATGGTGTATGGGAGTAGTAGGCAACCAGATGAAGCTCTGAGTCCGGACATACAATGGAAAGTATTCCAGCAATAGCATAGTCAGAGGCATCAGTTTCCACAACTATAGGAACATCCAGAATCCAGTGGGTAAGTACTGGAGCAGAAGTAAAGGCCTTCTTGAGTGTTTCAAAGGATTTCCTGCAGTCCTCGGAGAAGTTCCACAGAACTCCCTTGTGTGTAAGCCAAGTAAGGGGAACTATGATATCTGAGTAATTGAAGCTGAATCGATGATAGAAATTAGCGAACCCGAGGAAGGATTGAATGTCCTTGATCTTCTGAGGTTCCAGCCAATTAACAATAGACTGGATTTTCTTGGACGACATTGTCAAGCCTTCCGGAGATAGCAGGTAACCAAGATACTCAATGGAGGATGAGTGGAATTCGCATTTTTCAGGTTTAGCATAGAGTCGATGTTTACGAAGATGGTGTAGTACTTCTCGGACGTGTTTCCTATGACTCGTAAGGTCTTTGGAATAGATGAGAATATCATCCAGATACACAATAATGCATATATCCAGCATATTGGCAAAGACACTATTGACAAAGCGTTGGAAAGCTGCTGGCACATTTGTAAGACCTTCTGGCATTACCAACCACTCATAGGAGCCATAGCGCATACAGAAGGAGGTTTTCCACTCATCTCCTTCTGCTATCTGGACGAGGTGGTAAGCGGAACAGAGATTGATTTTGGTATAGACTTTGGCATGACTTGGAGAGTCTAGGGGGTCGGCAATGAGGGGTAACGGATATCGGTCTTTCTTGGTAATCTTGTTAAGGCCACGAAAGTCCACACAAAGATGAAGGGAGCCATCCTTCTTTTTGACAAACAGGACAGGGGCTCCATAAGGAGAGGACGAGGATCGGAGGAGTCTGGACAAGATGTTTTTGTCAAGGAACTTCCGGAGGGCTTCAAGTTCAACTGGAGAAAGAGAGTATATGGTTCCAAGAGGCGGACTGGCCCCTTCTTCTAACTCAATTTTGAGGTCATAGGTTCGGTGAGGGGGGAGCTGCCCCGCTTTGTCCTTGTCAAAGACATCTGCAAACTCGTGGTATTCGGAGGGAATTCTGGAGAGGTCTGGAGGATCGGATGATACAGATGCGGATTGGAGGTGGGCTTCGGATGGATGGAGGTAGATGCTGAATTGAGTAGATCCTTCTAACTTGCAGGCATGGCAAAATGCCACTGCATTTATGAGAGATATGTTAGGGACCGAGGTACCAGCGAAGGGTTCGGATTTGGTTGGAGGAGGAATCTCTTCCACAGATGGGATGCCTGGAGGCAACGGAGATGTCGGAGAGGACATTTCTACCTCGGATGGAACTTCCAGAGGTAGCAGAGGTGTCGGATGGGAAACTTCTGCCACAGATGGAATGTCCGGAGGCAGTGATGATGCAGATGGGTTCAATGATGTTTCTTGTATAGTCGTCTGGAACTCAATGCTGCCCAATACCCAGTCAATCAATAGATTGTGTTGGGTGAGCCAGCTATATCCGAGGACGATATAACAAGAAGAATCCAAAGGGGTAACATAGAATGTATCGGAGGTGACTACACCGGAAGAGAATCAGACGGATAAGTTTATGGCTTCAGAAATATTGTTATTGCAGGTACCATCAAACAAATGAAGCAGTAGTGGAGGAATCTGATAAGTAGGAATTTTATGTTTTCGGATGAAACTAGTGTCTATGAAGCAGTGAGAAGAGCCACAATCTATGAGGGTGGGAAATTCAGATATTTTGGAGAAGAACAGAAGAGAGATGTATGAGCATAAAGAGTTCGGATCTGGAAGGGTTACAGCATTGAGTCATAGCTCTGTTGTACGGGTTGGGCCAACGTGACCCCCATCCCGTATGGAGTCAAGAGGGTCGCGGGCTAATTTTTTGCCTCATCCGAGGCTTCTGGATCCGCTTCCAGGGCAAGTATTGTAGCACGACCTTTAGCTGTGCGTGAGGTCGACTTGGTGCAGTTCTGGGCAGTATGACCGGGTCCGCCACAGAACATACAGAGCCTTTTGTCGAACCGTCTCTGACACTCCTCAGTGGTTAACTTTCCATCGGCTCCAATCCCATTGGGAAGGTCTGGAACCTTAGGAGCGGGAGAGGCTGCAGGATTAGATTTCGTGGATCTAGTCGTTTTGGATCCAGACGAGTTAGCATTCGTCTGGTCAGATACTGACTGTCTGGGAGGGTTGGAAAGGGTTGATCTGCTTTCCCAGGTGACTTCCCCCTTACATTCCCAGTAATGGGCATCGATGGTCTGGGTGAGGGTTTTGAATTCTGAGAGGGTGGTGGGTTTATCCATGTGACTGATCTCGTTTTTGATTTGGGCTGGAAGACCATTATAGAATTGTCATTGTAGAGCTCCATCCCCCCATTCCCGTACTTGGGATGCAAGTCGTTGGAATTCTACAATGTACTTGTTGATGCGCTGTCCGTCACACATATGAAGTTGCTCTAACTGCATTTCCACATCTCCGGATGGATCATGAGGTCCGAAGTTGGTTTGGAGCTCGAGCATGAACTCGCAGTAGTCATCCATCCAATCCAAATGGATACTATTCTCGTCCAAAAGGAGATCCAGTTCAAACCACTCGAGAGCCATTCCCTTGAGGTAGGATTGGGTGAAGTTGACTTTAGCGTGTTCGGAACGGAAAACATTAGGCTTGCTTTGAAAATTGAGCTCACACTGGACAAAGAATGCTCAGAGCTTGTGAGGCTTGGATCCATCAAAGGTATCTGGTTCCTGGATTTTGACCCTGCTATCATCCAAGGTGTTGTTACGATGGCTACTGCGAGCAAGATGGTTGATGGCTATGGATAGTTGAGCTAAGACCCGGTCTTGGGGGCTAAGATGGTCGTTGTCTTCTTCATTATCTGGGTACCCAACATCTGGATCCTCATCTTCGTTGTCCGGTGGATTATCGTGCGACTCATCATCAAAACAGATGGTTGGGCATGGATTAGCATCTAGGTTATCTGTGTTCGGGGTTGGTGTAACTGGATCCGGTCTGGTCAGAGGAGCAGAGATGCTTTGTCCTATGTCCCTCATGCTTGCATGGCACTGAGAGAAACTGGTAAACATTTGGACAATGGGTGTGGGGTCTCATTGGATCAGACCAAGTCCGGCTCCTCAGAGGGAGTTCTGAGTTTTGCATGGAGGCATGATATAGGTGGTTTTGGAGATTGTACTCAGAAAGGTGTGAGTTTGAATATACTGTTAAGACCATACTCAATAGGTGAGAGATCCGAAGGGCTTTGGCCTCAGTTTGTACACTGTGCCCCTTTCCCGAGTACTACCCTTTATTTCAGAGGAGTAATCTATGTCCAAGGATTTGGAAGTGCTTGCATAGCAAATCTGAAGGTCCAAAGGTATCGGATATGGCACGTCCAAAGAATATCCAAAACATATGGATGGAAAGAGTACATCCGGAGGGTATCCGGAGCGCACAGATGGATTGGAGGTATAAGGCTAGTAGCGGACGAGGTCTGTACTAGAAACTAATGGATATAGACTACCAGAGGTAGAGTCGGAAGTGTAGACTATAGGAATCAATCCTAAGTCTTGGAAGATACTTAGAGCTGGAAGAGGATTGGGTTCAGATGAACAGAATGAGCAGAATCTAAGATGATATTTGAACTAAGGTTCTCTAGAGTTGTACATGCAGTTTATATACTGTAGGTAGTTAGTACGGATAATCAGCGAGTCTGGGACTGGAGGGCTATGCACAAAGTATAATGGAAGTCTATTAGTAAATGCACAGCGGATCAGTAAACACGAGTCAGATATGAAGCACAGGTAACGGATCAGTAAGCAGGACAGGAATATACACAGCCAGGACACTGGTACAGGTAGATCACCGAAAGGGGATAGAAGCAAGTATGCACAGTGGACTTAGAACACAAGAAGCTGGGGCTCTCGGATGGGTGATCCAGATCAGATCTGTGGTCCGGATAGAAGCAGGATTGATCAGATCAGATCAGATCTGAGATCAGATGTATGGAATATGACACTATCCTTTTCTCTTGTGATAACTGTTAGTTTGAGTCCTAGTCTCTGCCTGTGCCTTAATTGGTTATAAGCATTGTGACAGCTGCAGCCGAAGCCGAAAAGGAGCAGAAGCATAAGGAGGAGGAGGAACAGAAGTGTCAGGAGGATCTGCGGAAGATAGAGGAGGCCAAGAAATGGAGGGCAGCAGCAGGGGAAAAGAGGCATAGGGAGATTGCAGCAGAAACAGTGAGTTTTGGATGTTTGTTCTGTACCTTTCCTAATGTTTGGATGTCTCGTGCTTTGTCTTCAGACAACGACGGATCCTGTGCATGTTGTGCTGGAAAGGGTTGGATCTGTCTGTGAACAGATGCAGAAAAGAATGCCATGGTGAGTCTATACAGCCGTTTTGGATCTGAGCTAATGGACTTTTGGATAGATCAAATCTTGTGATCTGTGCCGTAGGGATAAGGGCACTTGTCCTGGAAAGCCTGGATCTGTCAAGGTTCTGAGGGGCAAGGGCAGGAAGAGGCAGCATGCTGTCGGATCCCCATCTCCGAGGGGTAAAGGTAAGAGATGTCAGAGGAGTCCGAGTCCGGAACCTTTGGAAATTGTGGAGGACGATGGACAACCTTTGGTGATGGCCATCAACAACATCTTGGCTGAGTTGGCTCGGACCAATTCTCTCCTAGAATGGAGCATCCTGGCAGCGGAAGGCAGCAGGGCTGCAATGGATCAGATGGGCTCCAGACTGGAGCTGTTCCTTCAACAACAGAGGGAGTTTCAGGCCTTGCTTTTTGGAGAGCTTCAGCTGGGGATTTGGATACCATTAGATGAGGTTCGGATGCCTTCGGATGTTGAGGAGGAAGATGAAGAGATGAATAAGGATTCTGGAAGTGAGGAGGATGGATCTGGAGAGGCAGAGGAGTCTATGGAAATGTAGTCTTTCCTAGTCCTGTGGCCTTTTCCAATACTTGTACTTGTATTTCATATGTCCTTCATGTACTTCAGAGTTGAATAGGACCAGGTTTGTCCAGATATGCAGAGTGGAAGTTGGATATGAGTTTGGATGCGTTTCCAAGCTCTGTAGCAAGTAACCATGAAGTCTTTTCATCTGTTCCTTTGTATCCAGAGCATCGGACAAGGTACAGAAGCTGACATTGACATCTATGACGATCAAGTCTAGAGTCCAGTATTTCAGATATCTCATATTCTGGTTCTCTGTCAACCTCAACTGGAGGAGGAGATTGGATGTGATTGGGGATGGTGTTTGGAACTGCTGGCTCTAGTTGGGAGACGTGGAATACAGGATGTACGGAACGCATAGAATCCAGAAGTCGGATGGCAAAGGAATGTGTGCCTGGATGAGACATAATTTCAAATGGACCTAAATTCTTTTCTGAAAGTTTCTTTGACAGGTGAGTGGAACAGAAGTACTTGGCTTTAACGAAGACTTGTTCTCCAATCTGGAAGTCCGGAGCGGGTTGTCTTTTAGTGTCCACAGGTCCTTGATAGTGTTTCTGCGCTTTGGACATTTCTTCTCGGAGGAACTGGTGAAGTTCATTAAGGTCTAGGGCATATTCCTGGGCACAGATGGAGGATAGATTGTGTTCTGGATGGATGGAAATATTCAGATGATAACCCTTATTGGTGAAGAAGGGTGATACTCCTGTAGTAGCACTTGGAGCATTATTGTATGCAAATTCTGCTAGGGGTAGTAACTCGGATGAGTTGTCTTGTTGATAGTTGTAATAGATTTGGAGGTATTGTTCTAGCATTTGGTTGGCATGTTCAGTCTGTCCATCCCCTTCCAGATGATATCTGGATGTGAAGTGTAGGACCATGTCTAATGCTTTTCCTAAGGACTGCAAGAAGTGGGATATGAACTCAGTTCCCCGATCTGAGGTTACATGGGACAGAACACCATGCTTGGAGAATACGTGAAGGAGGAAGAGGTGGGCGAGATCCAGAGGGGTTATGGTGTCATGAGTTGGAACAAATATGGCTTGCTTGGATAGGCGGTCTATGATGACAAGGATAGCTGTATAGCCAGATGAGTCCAGAAGTTGCTCTATGAAGTCCATAGAGATGGAATTCCATGGTTTCTCCGGAACAGGGAGTTGCTTGAGTAATCTGTATGGCTTGTGTCTCGGAACTTTGGCTCGGGTGCAGGAAGTACAGGACCTGACATAATCCTTTACATAAGTACATATTCCAGGCCAAGTGTAGTCGCATCAGACAAGCTCAAGGGTATAATTTTGTCCGAAGTGTCCAGATAGGGGGTGATCATGGCAGTTACAGAGGACACATAGTTGTAAGTCATTGGCTTCCAGGACATAGATATGGTTGTCGCAGCAAAGGAATCCACTATCGTTCACTGTCCATCTCGGATCCAAAGGTACCGGAAGATGCGTTTTGGCGATAGGGTCATTGGGAAGTGCGGTCAGCATGTCTTTCCGAAGGTTTTCTGTATCCATGAGCACAGCTGCTCTAAGGACTGGAGGTGCTAGGGTTGTGGCCCATAGGGACAAAGCTAACTGTTCAGAGGTGAATACTGGGCGGAAATTATGAGGATTAACTTGAGCGTAGTCCTTATCCCCCTCTTTGGGGTAGACATCCCAACATCTAGTAAGGGAATCTGGTTTGGCTCCGAGTTTTCCGGGATGGAAATGGATGATGAGATTGAACTGATGGAGGAATTCTGACCAGCAAGCCTGACAGTGAGAGAGGAGTTTTGTGGTGGAGAAATACTCAAAGTTCTTGTGGTCCATAACAACATCTATAGGCTCGGACGAGCCTTCTAGGTAATGTTGCCAGGTCCAGAAAGCCTCGTGGATGGCTAGGAGTTCCTTGTCATGGGTGTCATAATTGAGTTCTGGCACGGATAGTGTACAGGAGTAGTAGGCAACTGGACGAAGCTCTGAGTCTGGACATACAATGGAAAGTATTCCGGCAATAGTGTAGTCAGAGGCATCAGTTTCCACAACTATAGGAACATCTGGAATCCAGTGGGTAAGTACTGGTGAAACAAGGAAATAACAGCTGGCCTATAGGTAGACACAACTATTTGTCCTACTGAAGGTGCGAGTATGTAGTTCAACCCGAGAGGACTGCAATAGAAGCAATTTCCTTTAGTTAGTTAGCGAGGGCACACAGTAAGACTAGACAATAGAGGTAAGAGACTACTCCGAAGGTTACCGCCGTCAGCAGTACTATGGCAGAACAAGATAATCCGTGAGCAAAAGTACAACGGCAAGGGCGCTAGTTATTGATACTGAAATAGCAACAGCGGTAACTGCCGAAGGTGAATGCTATGTCCACGGTAATGATCAAAAACAGTGGCAACGGTAAGAGTCACTGGTAGCGGTCCAAGACTCTGCAATGAAATCAAAGGCTAAGAACGAAAGCTTAGCTCGCAGTATCCCATGGCAACTTATAGCGATACTAAGTGCCGATAGATCGAAAGTTTAAGGCAAGAATGAAGATAGAATTTGCATGAAACAAAAGATTAATACTACAAGTGACTTCTACGGCTACCACAGATCGAGGAAGTGAAGTACGAAAAATATCTGAGAGGCTTTTTAACATAGTGCGTGAGCGACTGGGATGGATAGGTGAGTATAGTAGTGAGCGCACGAGGCAATTGGACTGAATATGTAATCATGCTGCTGGGTACTGCGGCACGAGGCGTACATGTAATAGTGGTTGCCATGGGATCAGTTTCGACAGTTACTAATTAATATGCACCAAATGGAGCTAGATGGACTTAGGATGGACATGAATGGATGACACAGTTTGGATGGTCAGTATGGGTGCTGCTTGATGTTTGGTTCCCCTGGCTATGAACTGAGATGTGTGTAGAATAGCTAGGACATGAGCCTAGCGGCAATATGATCGCTACACCAGAGCAGAAGCAAAGGCCTTCTTGAGTGTTTCAAAGGATTTCCAGCAGTCCTCAGAAAAGTTCCACAGAACTCCCTTGCATGTAAGCTGAGTGAGAGGGACTACAATATCTGAGTAATTGAAGATGAATCGACAATAGAAATTAGCGAACCCGAGGAAGGATTGAATGTCCTTGATCTTGTGAGGTTCTGGCCAGTCGACAATAGACTGGATTTTCTTGGACGACATTGTCAAGCCTTCTGGAGATAGCAGGTAACCAAGATACTCAATGGAGGATGAGTGGAATTCGCATTTTTCAGGTTTAGCATAGAGTTGATGTTTACAGAGACAGTGTAGTACTTCTTGGACGTGTTTCCTATGACTTGTAAGGTCTTCAGAATAGATAAGAATGTCATCCAGATACACAATAATGCATATATCCAGCATATCGGCAAACACGCTATTAACAAAGCATTGGAAAGCTGCTGGAGCATTTGTAAGACCTTCTGGCATTACCAACCACTCATAGGAGCCATAGCACATATGGAAGGAGGTTTTCCACTCATCTCCTTCCACTATCTGGACGAGGTGGTAAGCGGAATGGAGATTGATTTTGGTATAGACTTTGGCACGGCTTGGAGAGTCTAGGAGGTCAGCAATGAGGGGTAATGGATATCAGTCTTTCTTGGTAATCTGGTTAAGGCCATGGAAGTCCACACAAAGATGAAGGGAGCCGTCCTTCTTTTTGACAAACATGATAGGGGCTCCATGAGGAGAAGATGAGGATCAGAGGAGTCTGGACAAGATGTTTTTGTCAAGGAACTTCCGGAGGGCTTCAAGCTCGACCAGGGAAAGAGAGTATATGGTCCCAAGAGGCGGACTGGCCCCTTCTTCTAACTCAATTTTGAGGTCATAGGGTCGGTGAGGAGGGAGCTGCCCTGCTTTATCCTTGTCAAAGACATCTGTGAACTTGTGGTATTCAGAAGGGATTCTGGAAAGGTCTGGAGGATCAGATGGTACAGATGTGGATTGAAGGTTGACTTCAGATGGATGGAGGTAGATGCTGAACTGAGTAGATCCTTCTAACTTGCAGGCATGGCAAAAGCCACTGCATTTATCAGAGATATGTTAGAGACCGAGGTACCAGCGGAGGGTTCGGATTTGGTTGGAGGAGGAGTCTCTTCCACAGATGGGATGCCTGGAGGCAATGGAGATGTTGGAGAGGATGTTTCTACCTCGGATGGGACTTCTGGAGGTAGCAGAGGTGTCGGATGGGAAACTTCTGCCACAGATGAAATGTCCAAAGGCAGCAATGATGCGGATGGGTTCAATGATGTTTCTTGTATAGTCATCCGGAACTCGATGCTGCCCAATACCCAGTCAATCAACAGATTGTGTCGGGTGAGCCAGCTATATCCAAGAATGATATAACAAGAAGAATCCAAAGGGGTAACATAGAATGTATCGGAGGTGACTACACTGGAGGAGAATCAGATGGACAAGTTTATGGCTTCGGAAATATTGTTATTGCAGGTACCATCAAACAAATGGAGCGGTAGTGGAGGAATCTGATAAGTAGGGATTTTATGTTTTCAGATGAAACTAGTGTCTATGAAGCAGTGAGAAGAACCACAATCTATGAGGGGGGGAAATTCAGATATATTGGAGAAAAATGGAAGAGAGACATATGGGCATAGAGAGTTCAGATCTGGAAGGGTTACAGCATTGAGTTGTAGCTCTGTTGTATGGGTTGGGCCAATGCAACCCCCATCCTGTACAGAGTCAAGAGGGTTGCGGGCTAATTTTTTGCCTCATCCAAGGCTTCTGGATCCACTTCCGGGGCAAGTACTGTAGCACAACCCTTAGCTGCACGCAAGGTCGACTTGGTGCAGTTCCAGGCAGTATGACCGGGTCCGCCACAGAATATACAGAGTCTTTTGTCGAAACATCTCTGACACTCCTCAGTGGTCAACTTTCCATCAACTCTGATCCCATTAGGAAGGTCCAGAACCTTAGGAGCAGAAGAGGTTGCAGGATTGGGTTTCGTGAATCTAGTCATTTTGGATCCAGATGAGTTAGTGTTCATCCGGTCGGATACTGACTGTCTAGGAGGGTTGGAAGGGGTTGATCTGCTTTCCCAGGTGACTTCCCCCTTATGTTCCCAGTAATGGGCATCGATGGTCTGGGCAAGGGTTTTGAATTCCGAGAGGGTGGTGGGTTTACCCATGCGACTGATCTCATCTTTGATTTGGGCTGGAAGACCATTGTAGAACTGTCGTTGTAGAGCCCCATCCCCCCATTCACGTACTTGAGAGGCAAGTCATTGGAATTCTACAATGTACTTGTTGATGTGCTGCCCATCATGCATATGGAGTTGCTCTAACTGCATTTCTGCATCCCCAGAGGAATCATGAGGTCCAAAGTTGGTTTGGAGCTCGAGCATGAACTCGGAGTAGTCATCCATCCAATCTGGACAGATACTATTCTTGTCTGAAAGGAGATCCGGTTCAAACCACTTGAGAGCCATTCCCTTGAGATAGGATTGGGTGTTAGAGACATGCTCAGAGGGTTAACGGATCATAAAGGGCTTTGGCCTCAGCTCATATGCTGTGCCCCTTACCTGAGTATTGCCCCTTAATTTCAGATGAAGTCCTAAGGAGAGTTCTGGTGAAGTCCAGATGTAGTCTGGAACAAACTCTAGGGCAGGATAGCTCAATAGAGCTTCGTGTTAGAGACATGCTCAGAGGGTTAATGGATCATAAAGGGCTTTGGCCTCAGCTCATGCGCTGTGCCCCTTACCCGAGTATTGCCCCTTAATTT
>MU172924.1:970520-1003698 GCA_016695475.1 Suillus decipiens | reverse complement strand
AGTTTATATACTGTAGGTAGCATGCCGGAAGGTAAGTAAGCATAGTCCGAGGCTATGTTAGAAACATAATAGTAAGTACAGCAAAACATCAGGCTATGAACTTGGAGATGAAACTTGTACAGAATAACTTATTTGAGACGGAGGCAGAGATAACTGATAACCGGAGGCAGAGATGACCAAGAGGCAAAGGCAGGAATGACCAAGAGCCGGTGGCACAGGTATATCCTAAAAGGGGTAATGCGCAGGTGCGCAGGAATGGTTTTGGATATGAACACAGATCGGATATGGACACGGATTGGATATGGATTGGATATGGATCGGATGAGTGTCTCAGATCAGATATGGATTGGATGAGTGTCTCGGATCAGATATGGATCAGATGAGTGTATCAGATTGGATATGTGAACTGGATTGAGTGGAGATTGGATAGATGTGGATTTGAGCAGGATGTTATAGTGCAAGTTGAGTGTAGAATCTGGTATATGACATTGGGCCAAGTTGACTTTAGTGCGTCCAGAACGGAAAACATTAGGTTTGCTTTGAAAGTTGAGCTCACACTGGACAAAGAATGCTTGGAGCTTGCAAGGCTTGGATCCATCAAAGGTATCTGGTTCCTGGATTTTGACCTTGCTATCATCCGAGGTGTTGTTATGATGGCTACTGCGAGCAAGATGGTTAATGGCTATGGATAGTTGAGCTAAGACCCAGTCTTGGGGGCTCAGATGGTCATCATCTTCTTCATCATCCAGGTACCCAATGTCTGGATCATCACCTTCGTTGTCCAGTGGATTATCGTGCAACTCATCATCGAAACAGATGGTCGGGTGTGGATTAGTGTCTGGGTCATCCATGTTCTGGGTTGGTGTAACCGGATCTGGTCTGGTCAGATGAGCGGAGATGCTTTGACCTATGTCACTCATGCTTGCACGGCGCTGAGAGAAACTGGTAAATGTTTGGATGATGGGTGTGGGGTCTCATTGGATCAGACTAAGTCCAGCTCCTTGGAGGGAGTTCTGAGTTTTGTGTGGAGGCATGATACAGGTGGTTTTGGAGATTGTACTTGGAAAGGAGTTAGTTCGAATATACTGTTAAGACCATACTCAATAGATGAAAGATCCGACGGGCTTTGGCCTCAGTTCATACACTGTGCCCCTTTCCCAAGTATTGCCCCTTATTTCAGAGGAGTAATATATGTCCAAGGATCCAGAAGTGTTTGCGTGATGGATCCAAAGGTCCAAAGGTATTGGATGTGATACATCTGAAAGATATCCAGAATGTATGGATGGAAAGAGTACGTCCAAAGGGTATCTGGAGCGTACGGATGGATTCAAGATATAAGGCTAGTATCAGATGAGGTCTGAACTAGAAACTAATGGATATAGACTACCAAAGGTAGAGTTGGAAGTGTAGACTTTAGGAATCAATCCTAAGTCTTGGAAGATACTAGAGCTAGAAGAGGCTCAAGTTTGGAGGAACAGAATGAGCAGAATCTAAGATGATACTTGAACTAAGGTTCTCTAGAGTTGTACATGCAGTTTATATACTGTAGGTAGCTAGTATGGATAATCAGCAAGTCCAGGACTGGAGGGCTATGCACAAAGTATAATGGAAGTCTATTAGTAAATGTGTGGCGGATCAGTAAATGCAAGTCAGATATGAAGCACAGGTAATGGATCAGTAAGCAGGACAGGAATATACACAGCTGGGACACTGGTACAGGTAGATCACCGAAAGGGGATAGAAGCAAGTATGCACAGTGGTGTTAGAACACGAGAAGCTAGGGGTTTCAGATGAGTGATCCAGATCGGATCTGTGGTCTGGACAGAAGCAGGATCGATTGGATCAGATCAGATCAGATTGGATCTGAGATCAGATGTATGGAATATGACACTATCTGAGATAACTTCTAAATAATCTTTAATTGCATTAGCTAACACAGTTGTTAGTCATCTAGTGTAATTCTGCTTCACTCTCTCTGCATCACATGAAATCAATTCTGTGGGAGAATTATTTTCATTAATTGAGTGAAAAATAAGGGCTTATACTTTAGTCAATAATATTAAGAACTTGGCTTACTTTAAGACTATATTAAGAGGACATACTCTGTTCTGATTCTCTGTCATACTTATTATGAGTGCCTGAGCAGCAGAGAAGTTGGTTTTGAGGCCACATATTGATTGATTCAATTGTATCTGATTCTTAGTTTGCTCTCTGTGAGGATAAGAAGTAGTCAAGAAATATTATTGAGAAATATTCTTGTACTGTTAAATCATTAGTTCTAACATTGTAGCACTGCATCAAGCCAGTTATCAATTCAGTTACACTCCATTTGTTCACATTCATTCTTCCCAGTTACCTAAGTACTGCATCAAGCCAGTTAACAGTAATTATTCTTCCAAGTTGCCTAAGTATTGCATCAAGCCAGTTAATCTCTATAAGCTGCCTAAGTACTGCATTGTGCCAGTTAATAGTGGCTAACCTGTCTGAGTACCCTAAGCACTGCATCACACCAGTTAATGGATACCAACCCCTGAGATTTCCTAAACCATCTCAATCCTTTTAGTCAATTGTAAATTGCTTAGAAAAACTGCAACTCTGTTTCTGCACCCCCAATGAACACCACATTATCAACTGTTGGTAATTGTCTGAACTGTTGACCATGGAAGGATTGTGAAACCTGGTGAACTTCCTACCAATCACATCCTTCAAGTTGCAAGACCATGTTCACTGCAACATGCTTTCCTCTCTCCACAAAATACCTTCATGGATGAATTTAATGAGGTCATACTTGATGTGCTGCCAGGAGACTATGGTGAGCTTTTCAGTTTTGTCATTTATGCACAATCAAAACCAACCAAAAATCAGAATCTTACTTCAGCTCAGACATATTAAAGGAAGCAGATCAAGCACCTCCTGATGCACTTGAGCAGATGCCAGATTACCTTGCCATGCTCACACATCCAAATACACCACCACATTGCCTAGACCTAAGAGTAAATGTGATATGTGCCATGCAGCAAAACATGTCAGTGGGAAAAGGTTTGGTGCACAATGCACAAGTACACATCACTGCATTGCACATGCAATTCATTGAAGTGCAAATTCCACAAACAGGCAAGATCCATTGCCTGCCCCATATCACTTTCTCTTTGAATCCACAGCACTCCAGTTGGACTGTCAATAGGAGACAGTTTCTGCTATGACCTGCATATGCCACACTGGCAACATTCAATGGCTCACAGGGATTGACACTGCAACACACTGTGCTTGACCTTCATGCAGATGTGTTTGCACATGGTCAACTGTATACTGCACTGTTCAGAGTGTGTAATAGGCACAATATTTGAGCATTGTGGGGGACAACAAATGAGGAGAAAGAAACCATGAACATAGTTCACAATATATTACTGCTGAATTGAATAAAGAGTAACCTTCCGCAGGCAAGCGGACTGCTGGTATATGATATGGCTATGAGTGCCTTCGAACTTTAAGGGTCCCTATAGACTGCCGACAAAACCCACTGCAATAGCAGGAACATACCCATACTACAGACTTGGTATCAGGTAGTGCTATGGATATATGATCTTGGAATGGTATCAAGAACCCGACCCGACACAACACACCACACGATACGAAATGGATGATAATGCTTTGCTAATTGCTTCCACAGTTGAACTGTCCTCCATGTCATGATGTAATTTTGCTGACCGCATTGGGGAGACGTACCATACTGGCTGAAAGTGACAGCAAGAGGCAATGGGTGGCTCTGTGAAACACAACTACTAAGCATCGCAATCATGAAAAAATATGGCCCACCTCGACAGAAACATTTACACTATTTCCGCCCTCAATTAGTTCCACTCTCATATAAATGCCACCTGGGGTGTTTTCTTCAGCGCATACATCGACTAATTCCATGTTACTAACCAGGTGATCGCTGTGGATCCTTGACTCTCAGCATTAATGCAAAGAGTGGAAAATAATTCATGAACACAAGCGTCGTCTCCAAACTCGCATATACTAAAATAGTCGAGACACGCATCTTGTTGTACCCAGTCAGCTAACATACGCCGCCAACATCAAAGACTCACTGTAGCGAATAAGATGTAGTACACCAAAACGGTGGGAAAGAGATAAGCGACCAGTGTGAAGAGAATAGTCCCCAAAAGTAGCTGGTCGACATCGTAGTCCCAAGGATCCGTCCGATTCCTTAAGACGTTATGTCGTCGTCCTTGAACTATGTTATTGCTAACTCTCATGATAGAATCGCAGAAGGCCTCACCTCGAAAAAGATTCCAAAGCGATGCCACCAAGCGTAACAAATGACCATACACAGTCACCGAGACCAGATAACACAGTTGTACGTGTGCCATAAAGATGCAGACAAGATCACATACCACAGCAAGCGCTATCGTTACTCCAAACGCACTGCCAAGCTCAAGCGCACTTAATAATATAGGAATAAGAGGTATGACGGTTCGGAAGCCTCCTGTACATCAATGAGTATCGTGTAGGGCCGCATGTCAACACTCACTGTCCCAAAGAGCAATCAGTCCCATAAAGCTGTGCGAGTAGAATCGGCTGAGTTCGGTGTTGAGCTTAAGGCCTGCGGGCCAACTGTCAAGCCACAGAAGGATATGTCGTATTTTATGCACAGCCTTGTCCTGGGCATTCACGTCATAAGAAGAATGATGAAATGTTGAATGATTCGGACCTCAAAGGCGAACTTGAAAAGGTGCAGAAAAGCCTCGTGG
Organism: Suillus decipiens; assembly: GCA_016695475.1. NCBI lineage: Eukaryota > Fungi > Basidiomycota > Agaricomycetes > Boletales > Suillaceae > Suillus > Suillus decipiens. The sequence goes on along the minus strand of MU172924.1, from coordinate 998,944 downwards.
TCCTGCCGTAAAAATTGACGAAGCGCAATCCCAATGATGAGATCATTTAAGATGATCCAGAGGGCGTTGTAAAACCTATAAAATTTTTGAATGCACCACAAAAAGTATCGAAGAAGGAGCCGCACTCGATATACTGAGAAGACTTGAGCCTCACGTCCCCGTTCGGAACAGGCTGCACGCCACGGAGTAAGCGACGTAACTTCCTCGCTCTGGATTCAATCTGTTGGACTGGACGCAAGCTGGATGTTAGATCCTGGCACATAACACGATGCCTACCTACGATGCTAAATTCCCTCGAATAAACGAAGACAAAGGATGCGACACGCCAGAAAAGATTTGTCGAACATTTGACTCTGTGTATTGTATATTGGACTTTCTTATTGATAGCCGTAAAATTTGAAGTCTCTTTGAAACAAGTGTGAGGCTCTTGGATCACGGCAGTCTGAGCACGTTGCTCATGTTCTATGAACTGTTCGAGAGATTTCGCAGAGTTCCACTATGGCAGTCAAGCTCCAGACAATAGCACGAGAAATTATTGGGAAACACACTTGATTGACGAGGATCTGCCCTGTACTCGAAGCGCTTCGCGATAATCCAATACGCGAGAAATCGTGCTTCAAGCTCGAGCGCAAGACCTTATCCTGAAGATCAAAATGACGTGTTCCATTCAAACCCAAGGCATAGAACCGCAGAGAATTCGTATCATGACGATGGTAGTATATGTACGCAGCCCTAACATCAAAATCAGTTGCATATCGGACATGCGAGGAGTAATGGACCGTGAAGGGCCGCAGAACATTTCGACATCCGGTTGGGGGTATGATGACCTCGGGAATGAACTGAACACACAACGTCCGAGAACGCGTGGAGTACCACAAATTTTAATCAGGGCTTGCGCTTCCGCGGAACGAGCAATAAGCTGGAGTAAAGCGTCTGCATGTGAGTCCTGTATGTAGGCCGTCCGAATCAATCACGACAAATAGCAAATATTATGACCATCCGGCGTACATACCTCCTCGACCTCTAGCACACCTGCTACACACAATGCAGGATGATCCCACCCATAGCAGAACCCGTTCCTTGCGACATCGCATGGCCAGAAAATGGATGACATGCCTGGAGTCCTTGTTGCAAGTTGTAAGTCACTGGCTGTGTATGTAGTCACTGCCACGTGATCAGCGCATCCAACGCGTTTGGGACTTGTCTGCTTTGAACGTGCAACAAGTTACTTCCTGAAGACCTGCTCTATCTGTTCCAGCTCGCTGTCTATCCCGTTGCTAATTCTCCATACATCTTTTACCTGAGCCATAATTCTAACTACTGCCAATGGACTCTCGAAGACCCGACATGAAGAAGAAGCTGGTAGTGGTTGGAGATGGTGCGCGGACCCTTGCCCTTGTCTCTTCAGTGTCTGTGCCCGCGCTCAATCCACTCCACTCAAGGCGGATGTGGAAAGACTTGTCTCCTCATCGTATATGCAGAAAATAGATTCCCCGAGGTACGCATGAGTTACACCTGTCACCCATTCATGTCTACTCATTCACATTTCCGAACTCGAATTTGCGTATGACTAGTCTTACATACCCACTGTGTTTGAAAACTACGTCACACAAATCCAATTCGACAGTAAACTGGTAGAACTAGCACTTTGGGACACCGCGGGACAAGAAGAATACGACCGACTACGACCATTATCCTATCCAGAATCTGATGTCATCTTGATCGTATTCTCTATTGATTTTCCTGTCTCCCTCGGAAACGTGCAAGATAAGGTACGTTGCTGACCAGTGTGTCAAGCGCAGTTGTGTTGACTAAAATCCCAGTGGTACCCTGAAGTTGCCCACTTTTGCGAAGGAACACCTCTTATCCTCGTTGGAACCAAGACTGACCTGCGGCGGGACGAACAAACACGACGGATGCTTGGCGCGCAGGGTCAGGTGCCAGTGACACCTGAGCAAGGTGGGGCGGTGGCACGGGAAATCGGTGCCAAGTACGTTGAGTGCTCAGCAAAGACGGGAAGCGGTGTGCAAGACGTATTCAACCTTGCATTACGAGAGAGTATGAAGGGACGATGGGGGAAAATGGTGAAGCAACGACGGTGTGTGATCGTGTAGGGGAGCGGTCACCAGTCACGTTTACATTTCATTGGATAGTATGGGTATCGAACTACATTTTGCTTGCCTTTCTCTATTCTCTATGCTAAAAGGAGCTATTGCATCTTGAGGTGCGCGGAATAGAGGGTGTTAGAGATTGTCCAACAATGCTGGACGATGTAGACGAAAGCAAGGAGGGTAACAGTCACGGTGCATAACTCGATACAGAGGGTGTGATTGATGTTGCCGACAGGAATGTCGAATGAGAGAGGCGATGAAATTTTGTGCTGCAGGATTTCGAACTGAGCAAATGAATCGAGCAAGTGAAATTTGGGAGACTGAGATGGAAGTGCGCTGTGGAGTGAATTGTCTTTAAAAAGGAAATAATTAAGATATGAGTGATAAGAGAGAGCTTGGAGCGCACATGAAGGAGGACAAGCCCACAAACAAATTGGAGGAGGTAGTGGGATGCTGTGACGAGGATTATGGCCCGCGTGCGGCACACCGTACCTCACATGGAGAGGAACATCCACCACGACAAAGTCTGTTTCCGGATTAACAGCGATCAACAGCCAACCTGATTCATTCGCTACCCCTGACGCGGGTAGCTCCAGATTCGTGTTCCCTATAAACTGGAAAGAGAGTTCATGGTCATCGAGCTCAAACAAGTCAACGATAATGTCGGCCGGAAGTTCGTGGAGGACGAACAACTTGCATGTCGCATAATAATGCCGTGCATGCAGAGTAATATTAGTTGAGAGCGTTGTATGGAAGCCTTTTGCTTGCATGGTCGATCGAGGTTGAGGTCACTAGACGGCATGAAGCACGTGCTTGAGATCATGGAATCCTCAGCAAGGGTCTCACTTGCATTCCAACAACCACCATGGACAATCTAAGCGACGATCATAACAGAGTTCATTTTCCTATTCTCTCTTCAGAGCTCACCGCAGCCCTCGGTGCGATCGAAGATATGGCAGACGATACCGATGCCGTCCCTGACAGTGTCGTTCGCGGCCATCCACCTGCCATATTCCGTGCTGGTGGGCCAATGTTAGTCATCAGATCTCTCCCTATCTGTTATTTTGCTCTCATCTTCAACTGGTAAATTAACGATTGGACATCCTGCATAGGTTAAAGCAGTTCGACGAGTCCACCGCCTCTAGTCGGAAAAGCTCTCAGGCTCCGACTCCCCCACGTTCCGTGGTTGGTATTGGGAATAAAGGTTTGCCTCACCTTACCCTTATTATTCTTCACTCATTTATCACTCCATCATGCAAGTTGCCAAACCAGATTATTCCGAAGCAAAGATCGTTCTTGCGATGGTAGGATTGCCCGCCCGTGGCAAATCCTACCTCAGCAACAAGCTCATGCGTTATCTCAAGGTCCTCCTTTCTCCCTGCCATCCGAGTTTACTTACCCTCCCCAGTGGCTAGAGTACGACGTACAGGTCTACCGCCGTAGTCCTCAGGCCAATCCAATGCTTACCGTCGTTTAGGTCTTTAATGTTGGTCAGCTTCGCCGCTCACGTGCGCACCGCAAAGCCCAGCAGTACGTAGTTTTTTTTCATACATTCTACATACTTTACTTCTTACAGAAGTGGCATCCTCGAAGATCACACTTCCAGCTACTTCAGCCACAACAACGTAGAAGCCACCAAGCTTCGCGAGCAACTTGCAGAAGACAGTCTCGAGATGCTCATTCGATGGTTGAAAAGGGGCGGCAACGTCGCCATACACGGTACATTTTCCCTGTTTACTCCAGTCATGTCATTCACATTCCTCAGATGCAACCAACAGTACCCGCACGAGACGGTACGCTACCAATCAATGTGGCCATCTAGTAGTGAGAGCTAATTCCGTCTCATTCAGCGCCAAAATATCCGCCCGCGTTGCCAAAGAGAAGGGCATGTCTGTCATATTCCTCGAGTCTATATGCAACGATCCTGCCGTCATTGCTGCAAACGTTGCCCTCAAGGTCTCCTCCGGTGACCCGGACTATAAGGACCTTCCCCGTGAAGTGGCTGAACGCGACTTCCTCCGTCGTATTAAGGAGTATGAGGCTGTCTACGAGACCATCACTGAACCCCATCTTAGCTATCTACGAATCACAGATGTTGGCAATGAAGTCACGCTCAGCAGAATCAATGGTTACTTGCAAAGCCGCATTGCCTTCTATTTAATGAATCTGCACGTGAAGCCGCGCAACATATTTCTTTCCAGAGTGCGCTTTTTTGATATTTTCGAAACTGGGACTCAAATCTTGTAGCACGGCGAGAGCCAGTTCAACGTCGAAGGCCGGATTGGTGGTGACTCACTACTTTCAGAACGCGGCCTTGCATACGCTCGTGCGCTCCCTGAGCTTGTACGAAAAAATATCGGAGATGCACCACTTATTGTACCTGTCTACTTCTAGTCATTGTACAGAATCTCATATAAATTGTACAGGTCTGGACTTCGACTCTTCAGCGCACGATTCAAACCGCTGGAGAACTTCCTTACCCTAAACTTACATGGAAATCTCTCGATGAACTCGACGCTGGCGTCTGCGACGGTATGACCTACGAGGAGATTGAGGTGCATACTGTTTTTGTCGATGTTCATTACTTGGCATCCTTGATACAAATTTCTTCTCGCGCTTCAGCAAGCCTACCCCGAAGATTTTGCCAACCGTGATGAAGACAAGTTCAACTATCGTTACCGAGGCGGCGAGTCCTACCGAGATGTTGTCGTGCGCCTTGAGCCTGTCATCATAGAACTTGAGCGGCAGGAAAACATATTGATCTTTGGACATCAGGTATGTGTAGAATCCTGCGCTCTAGATTTATCTTCATTTATTCAAATCCGTTCTGTTCTGTCCACCTCATGACAAATTTTATGCTGACCATCATGCCAGGCAATCATCCGTTGCCTCTACGCGTACTTTCACGATCTCCCACAAGCTGATCTGCCTTACATCAATGTACCTTTACATACCGTCATCAAGCTCACTCCCAAGGCATATGGCTGTGATGAGGAACGGTGAATTTTCCTCCTTGATTTTCTCTTCACTTTCCACCCTGTGCTCTCTGAACTTAAAAACCATAGGTACACTCTCCCTATCGGTGCCGTTGACACGCACCGCCCCAAACCAGGATCCACCGTTTCGCCACTCGATGTAGTACCATCGACGACGAAGAGGGAATATTTTGGGACCAATATATAGTCGAGCAGTCACTTGGTATCAACTGAATCCCTTGTCGACATGGCGTGTCGCGAGTGCTCAAACGTTCACCAGGGAGCCACTGGCAGAGACAACAATTGGTGGAAGAGTTTGGAAGGAGCATGATTCTGATGTATTTTATATGAAAACAGATACCTGGGTATTCTATATTAGTGTGTATGTCTTCTACGCGGTATGTGAATCAGTGAGTCGCTGTGATTACTTTGATAAATACAAGTCACGTGTTCTTAAAACACACTGTCATTAACTATGTAGCACTTAGTAGTAACTTAAGTTGAACTCACCAACTCTGATTATCATGGAATCGGCACCCAAACGACGCCGCATCTCACGCTCTCCGTCACCGACGTACAAATTCGATGATGATGATGATGACTATGTGCCCTACGTTCCTGTCGCCCAACGACGAGAAGCCAAGCTGGCGAAACTTTCTTCCTTGAGCAGTATTTCTGACAGGACCAAGGCAAAGAAGCAATTAGAAGAACTATTAGAGCGCGAAGATGCAGAGAGGGAAGAGGAACGCCAACGCGAGAAGACACGGAAGGAGAGGCCCTTACTCATGGAAGCACAGGAGGTGCACGAGCGCAAAGCTGCAGAGAGTGTGTCCTGCTGAGTTGCGAGCTCGATATATGCTAATATCATCATAGATGCGAAGAAGACTGATGTAGAAAAGGAAGAAGAGGCAGATGCAGAGATACTTGCTGCCATAGCAAGTCGCAGGAAACTCGCATCTGATCTAGAGCTTGCGAAAGGTATATCGTACACAGACTCCCTTACAACATCGTGAGCTTCACGCTATGAAGGAGAGGTCGACTGTGTTCTGACTTATGCTACAGGTGGCGGCCACCGAAATATATTCGAGAGCGCACAAATGAGCAACATCGACGACTGCGAGAGAAATACCACATCATTGTGGATGGAGAAGATATACCTCCTCCTATCGAGCACTTTTCGGTATCTATATAATAGACGCCTCAACCAGTCCTGAATTGACTGTTTTATAGGACATGAAGATACCAGAATCGATGCTGCAATTTTTAAAGTCCAAGAAAATCACTACTCCAACACCTATCCAATTACAAGGCATACCCACTGCGTATGACCTCCCGAACTATTTCATTCAATTTCTCTGACAAAACTCGTAGATTTGCTGGTAGGGATATGATTGGTATTGCTTTCACTGGTTCCGGCAAAACCCTCGCCTTTTGCCTTCCCCTCATCATGCTCGCGCTAGAAGAAGAGACAAAGCTCCCGTTCGTTCGCGGAGAAGGCCCAGTAGGCGTTGTTCTCTGTCCCTCACGTGAGCTGGCTACACAGACATATGAAAATGTGCTTGCCTGGACAGGCGCACTTGCGAGGGACGGAAAGTATCCACAGCTCAATACCCTCCTCTGTATTGGTGGCATATCGATGGGCGAACAGAGTCACGTGCTCAACAAGGGTTTGCACATTGTCGTGGCGACTCCTGGTCGTCTGATTGACATGCTAGAGAAGCGAAAATTCACATTTAACAACAGCAAGTTTTTGTGCATGGATGAGGCTGATCGAATGATTGATTTGGGCTTCGAGGATGACGTACGCAACATTATGAGCTTTTTCAAGGTATGCATTGGTGATTCATTGGCTGTGATTTATTCATAGTACTTGATAGCGACAACGGCAAACCTTACTTTTCTCTGCGACAATGCCCCGAAAGATTCAGGACTTTGCGCAGCAGTCGTTGATCAAACCCGTTCTTGTGAACGTTGGCCGTGCTGGCGCCGCAAATTTGGATGTTCTCCAGGTAGTAGAATATGTTAAGCAGGAGGCGAAGATGGTTTACTTGCTGGAGTGCCTTCAGAAAACTGCTCCTCCGGTTATTATTTTCAGTGAGAACAAGAATGAAGTTGATGGTAGGCTATTATTCTCTTTCACATGTCGAAATTCTCATTTTATACCAGACATACAAGAATACCTCCTACTGAAAGGTGTTGAGGCAGTGGCAATTCATGGTTCAAAGAGTAATCATTTTTCCCCCGCTGTTAATTATGTGGTTTTTACTATTTTGTCCTTAGCCCAGGAGGAACGACAATACGCCATTAAATCGTTCAAGTCCGGCGCCAAAGATGTTATGGTGGCTTCGGGCGTTGCCTCCAAGGGCCTCGACTTTAATGATATACAACATGTCATCATATTCAGCATGCCCAAAGAAATTGAGGACTATGTCCATCAAATTGGCCGTACGGGACGTAGCGGAAAGACTGGTATAGCTACGACATTTGTGAATATGACAACACCAGAACAGACACTTCTAGATCTGAAGTATTTGTTGATGGAAGCTGGACAGAAGTATGTTGCCTCTCTTGTTACGATGTGTCTTACTGATACGTGACAGGGTTCCGCCCTTCCTGCGGACCATCGAAGATCCTCGAGCAGCACAGGGTGGCTCACTCAAAGGCTGTCCCGTATGTGGAGGTATGCACGACATTTAATTAGCAAGAATTGCCCGTTGATCACAGCATCAGGCCTTGGACACGGAATATCGAATTGTCCGAAGTTGGAAGATGCTCAGAGACGACAGATGGCATCACACAGAGCCGCTGATGATGGAGGTGGTTACTGAACCTATGTACTGGGTTCTGGATTACATTATCACGCTTCGCTGTTATCATTTCTGCAGTTGTCCTCCATGCTACCTGAAACGTCTTCCGCTTGCGAAGCTTCTTGTGAAATCACTGATAGTTTCCACTCACGTTCGACTTGGTTGAACCTTCAAGTCTTTGCAAACAGATCGTGTAAGGTCTGTACAAATTTAGCATGAACCAACCAAAGTGACACGGACCACATAACTCAGGAATTTAAACTTCCTTGAACGTTCTTGCGGACGGGGAAAAGGTATGTATGCAAAAAATGCATACAGGTTGCATACAGAGATCACACAACGCTAATGTTAGGAAGTGGTTTCGCGCTGTCTCGTGGAATTCTAGTATTGAAGTCAGTCGACCGTGACGTAATTGAGACATACATCGTTCTGAATTGAACAAAAAGGTTGATGAGGTTTCTTATTTTCCCAGTCAAGAGTGGGGTTAACGTAGAATACTAAATATCGGACTATTTTTCTTGCGAGTTGAAGAATTGGCCTGCAAACTGTACCATGCTAAGCAAACTACAGTATTGTATATGTGTGCTTACCAGTGGCATCCTTGTCCCAAGCTGAAGCGCTGACGGACGAGGAAGGGGAAACGCCATGACCACCGACCGTTCACGTAACGACACGACATGAATCAACCCCAGAGAGATATTGTCAGGGAAACGTTATACACAGCATCGTATTGTAAATGCTAACAAGGCAGCTAAGAAAAAATGCAGGTGAGGACAGGTCATGAGTTACAATAAGTCAACAACGCCCCTGGTTTCAAAAAGCACGTGTCGTACAGGTCATCGTCATCTGAGCCATAAGCCAAATCAAATGGTATCCATACAAAAGAGAAGACAGCCTTGGATCATGAAGCAATTCCAACTGCCTCAGGTTCCTCAGATGCGATGGGGGTAGCCTCATTAGTGGACGAAGATGTATCGGCAACTTGAGTGCCATTGGCTGGGCTGGCAAATCCAGCTACAGATGGTCCTCCGCGCCCGCGCCCGCGACCTCTCGATGGTCCTCCTCTGCCACTTCCTCGACCTCTCCCTCTCCTATGTTCAGACGGCGATGAACTTTGAACTGTCGCAGATCCATCAACTGAAGCGGGGTTCCTCGCCTGTTTCCAATCACCCTGGGATTTTCCGGAGTCCCATTCACGATTCTGAATCTTGTCCAATTTTCTCCGAGCATTCTGCTCACGGGTGCGGTCAACACCCTCCTGCACTTTGCGCTGATAGGCTTGACGCACACGGTCGGCTTCCTGAGTCTTCTTAAACGCATCTTCATCCGCCTGCACATCCTAATCACGCTATGTGGACTAATTGACGTTGCGAATATGTGTGTCACTTACGATTCTGCGTTGTTTAATCTTTTCGTTCTGCTCCTTGATACGCTGCATCCGTTCAGCAAGCGCTTCTTCACTGAGTTTCTCCTATGAACCAGTTAGCAGGATATATCGCACTGGCCTAACATTGCATACCCTCTGCGCTCCGCCCGTCTTGACGCGCTCAGGGTTCACATAAGGCTTCTTCTTCTCTTTCACATCCCTTGAATCTACATCTGCTGGTTGATTTTCTAGTGCCTGTGGCCCGTCTGTATCAGTCTGAGGAGGTTCAGCTGTCTCTTTGATGGAAAGATTGTCAAAGTCAAGGCCAAGGGAGTTCGTAGAGGACTCAGCCATTGTAGTCGACAGCAGACGCGACCAAGGGAAATCATACTGCCGCGGAGAGAATTCGACTGGAGAAGTCCATGGACGGTCCAGCGGTAACGTGGGAAATCAGTGCCTTGTCTGTCCCGATAAGATAAACGACACCGTAAGACACTTACATAAATCACTGATAAGCTATTCGATCATCGCCCCACTGATCCTAAAGTTAACGACGACCATGTCTCTCTCGAACAAGCTCTCTATCACAGATCTCGACCTCAAGGGCAAGCGAGTCCTCATCCGCGTTGACTTCAATGTTCCCATGCAAGATGGAACAATCACTAACCCCGCTGTGAGCACTCCCCTCGTCATACAATATGACCTTGCTGAAGGGGCTGTAGCGTATTGTGGCAGCGTTGCCTACCATCAAGTATTCTCTCGACAGTGGTCAGTACTATATATGCATGTGGAGTGTTGTCACGTTGAAAAATTTTCTATCTATCTAGGTGCGAAGACCGTTGTCCTCATGTCCCATCTCGGCCGCCCAGATGGCAAGGTTGTTGAGAAGTATTCCCTCAGACCAGTCGCTGGTGAACTCGAAAAGCATCTTAGAAAGCCCGTGATATTTCTCTCCGACTGCGTGGGCCCTGAGGTCGAGAAGGCTGTGAATGCTGCCGAACCTAGCTCTGTCATCCTTCTCGAAAACCTCCGCTTCCACATTGAGGAAGAGGGTTCTGTCAAGAACAAAGATGGTACAAAAACTAAGGCTGACCCTGCCAATGTTGCGAAGTTCAGAGAGGGCCTTACAATACTAGGGGATGTCTATGTCAACGATGCCTTTGGCACAGCTCACCGTGCTCACTCGAGTATGGTCGGCGTTAAATTGCCCCAACGAGCCGCGGGCTTCCTTGTCAAGAAGGAACTCGAGTACTTCGCAAAAGCTCTCGAGAATCCCGACCGACCCTTCCTCGCTATTCTTGGAGGTGCTAAGGTGTCTGACAAAATCCAGTTGATTGAAAATATGTTAGATAAGGTGGGTGGTGTGATATTTGTTCGGCCACAAATCGGCCGTTCATCGCTTTGGTTTTCTGCGCTTGCTTGAATAGGTTAACTCTCTGATTATTTGTGGTGGCATGGCGTTCACGTTCGCAAAGACATTGGACAATGTGTCTGTGAGTTTTTCGGGTATTTTTTATACTGCCTATTCGCTCATAACATTATCTAAGATTGGAAATTCCCTTTTCGATCAAGCAGGTTCTGAAAAGGTTGAAGCCCTTGTCGATAAAGCAAAGAAGAACAATGTAAAACTGGTCTTCCCCGTCGACTACATCACTGCTGACGCATTCGATAAAAATGCAAATGTGTGTATTTTGCCTCAGGTCCGCTGTTTGTGTTGACTGTTCTCGCAGACCGGGACTGCGACTGCTGCTGAAGGCATTCCTAGTGGGTGGATGGGCCTTGATGCCGGTCCAAAGAGCCGCGAGTTGTATCGCCAGGCTGTACTCGAGGCCAAGACCATCCTATGGAACGGGTATGTGTGAAAATTCACAGGGCAATCTTTTATCTCAATGTCTATAGTCCTCCTGGTGTTTTTGAGTTCCCTGCTTTTGCAGAGGGCTCAAAGGCTCTCCTTGATGCAAACGTCGAAGCTGCACAAAATGGCGCGACTGTCATCATCGGTGGTGGAGATACTGCAACAGTTGCAGCGCTCTACAATGCTGAGGACAAAATAAGTCATGTCAGTACAGGTGGCGGTGCTAGCTTGGAGCTGTTGGAGGGCAAGGTGAAATCACGAAGTCTCGTCACCCTGAACCAAGTCAGCTCATTAACATTAATTAGATCCTGCCTGGTGTGGCTGAACTCAGCGAGAAGTAACTCGACAAGGGAAGAAAATTGGCTTGTTGATTGTTTATGGTGTGGTTTGTACCTTACTGCGGCCTCCCGTCAATAGAATTTACGATGGAATTGTACTATATCGGTTACGAAAATGCATAAATGTGAAAGCAGTACTAGTACTGTAAGTAATATTAATTATGTAGGAAATATTAGATAATCACTTCTCCTAGCAGTCAGGTCAGCCCGCGATCGACGTCCGCTCAGATTTTGGCAAATACTTCTTGATATTATAAGTAACGGATGGCTCGGAGCCGACGTCGTATTACACGTTCAGCAACTCAAAAATCACCAGAGCGCTCGCCAGGCTCGTCACGTTCGTCGTTGACACCGATGGAAGACGAACCAGAGCCCACGCAGGCGGAATCCACACCAACCAAGACAGATGAAGATGTATGCCCATCGTGCAGAGAAGGTGTGCAGGGAGAAAAGAGTAGCTGGATACGCTGTGACGCCTGCAAGATTTGGTTCCACTGGGCATGCGTAGGGGATGGTAGTGACCTCGAGTTGATTAATAAATGGTACACATTAGATGTGAATCAACTATGTATGTTCTATCTAATACTGGATTTCATGAAACAGGTTCTGCGGACCATGCATGACAGAAAAGCCGTCGCGTGTGATGACGCTGAAAGTTCCTGCTCGCAAGTCCTCACGGAAGCGTACACAATTGGACTACGCAAACCTCAATGCTGGAGTCGAATCTGACCCGAGTAGATGGTTACGAGTCATCCAGGACAAGCCAATCAAGGACGATAATTTCAGGAGAATGAATGGTGCAGACGTGGGCCTGGAATGGCTGGAGAACGACGAAACCGCGATGCGTGAACCAATTGTAGTGGAAAATCCGGAGGGACTGAGAATGAAAATGCCTTCACCCGAATTCTCGGTTCAAGACGTCGCAGATGAGGTTGGCCACGAAACACCTGTGGAGGTCATTGGTGAGTGTGTTGGTTACAAAGTGCATGTGTCACTGATGTGTGGCTTAGATGTTGCCTCACAGTCGAACTCGCCTGGATGGACGCTAGGGCGTTGGGCTGAGTACTATAATACAGAACCTTCCAAACGAGACAAGATCCGTAACGTGATATCGTTGGAGATTTCAGGGACGAAACTTGCAGACCAGGTGTTACCCCCAAGACTTGTGAGAGAATTGGACTGGGTTGAAAAGTTCTGGCCAAGTACACGTAAAGGGAAGGGACATGCATACCCCAAGGTGCAGCTGTATTGTCTCATGGGCGTTGCTTCCGCGTGGACAGTGAGTATTATCATTTTTATGTGAGTAACAGTGCTCCAAAAATGGGCAATAGGATTGGCACGTAGATTTCGCTGGTTCATCAGTGTATTATCATATACTTCGTGGATGCAAGGTCGGTCTCCAAACTATATGTTCCGTCCTTCTGACAGGCTAGGCGTTTACCTCAGGTATTCTACTTCATTCGACCCACGCCAGCCAATTTACAAGCGTATGAACGATGGTCTGGGACTGAGATGCAAAGTAATGTTTGGCTGGGCGACATGGTGGACGAGGTGGTGAAGGTCACTCTTCACGCAGGTAATACGATGATAATACCAACAGGGTGGATACATGCTGTGGTGAGCGCTGACGTCACCATCGTCTCCAAGATTATGAAAGATCAGTTGTTCCTTTAGCACACCCCAGTAGATTCTATAGTCTTCGGCGGAAATTTCCTCCACTCTTACAACATTGCAACGCGTGAGTTGGCTTCTTGCTACTCTTCTTCGTGCTATAGACTGACATTAGGTATCACGATTCAGAGCTGAAAGTGATTGACATTGAGAAAGCAACGCATGTGCCAAAAAAGTTCAGGTTTCCGTTGTTTGTCAAGTGAGATTTTTCTTCATTTCTGTTAAGCTTTCTAAGCATCGATTATTTAGGCTCTGCTGGTATGTAGGCGACAAATACTTGCGAGACCTTAAATCGAAAGAAGAGTTCCCTCCTCGTATCTTGGAATCTCTTGAAGCTCTTGCCTGTTTTCTCGTATCGGAGTCACAGGCCATGGAACGCGGAACAGAGGTAGCCAAACGGGAAGCCAAGGAAAACGTCCCTAGTGATCGCGTGAAGGACGCACCGGCGATGGCTCGTGAGCTGAGGTGGCGTGTGCGGCTTGCAGCGGGAGCGACGAGCGACGATGAGGACCTCGGGCGCCTGGTCAAGAAGAGTATGGTGAACGGCCACAAACGGAAGCGGTCGCCCACTAGTGCAGCAGTGGGTGTACAGTTTAGGAACTTCCAACCCAAAGGATGGGATGTGGTCAATGAACTTCCTCGAGAATCAGACAAGCGGGTCGTGAATGTTCGCCCCCCAAAGACATCGAATGTGTGGGAACAAGAATGGACAGAGTGGGACAAAGAGTTTGAAGGTCAGGAACGTGAGGAACGGGCGACTGTGGAGAAGACGAGAGATGTGATAATCAAAGTCAGGAAGTCTGAAAATGGGGTGGAGAGGCAGCGGATAGAACGTGTGATAGAAAAGTGGGTTTGGAGAGCTGAGTCTTCTAAGCCAAAAGAAGGTGATCTCCAAGATGTTGAGATGAGGCCTATAGAAGACGCCACAGTAGGATGCGAAGAAGTGACGAAGGAAGAGGAAGAGGAGACTGAAGTTCATATCACTTCGCCGCTGGAGACGACTCAAGCGATGGAGGTGACTGCCTAGCTAGAAGCACAGTGTCCTTCCTGCACAACCGATTAGTCTATCTGATTTATTAGTCTCATGCTGTTCTTAGTAGAACGAGTGGACTTGGATAAATAGACTTGGTTTGATTCATTTGCCCTGGGAAATCGGATAACTTCGGTAACGGTAGCTTGTGGCCTTGCTGGCAATCCTTACATTAGCCTCCTTTGATAGTCCGTGTAGTCTCTGCATCGTCGTGGTTCATATTCTTCAAGGTTTTCTTTCAATTGTGCTCTGTTCGTTAGTCACTGAGACGCTTGTTTCGACAGGTTTTTTCTGTTGTCTGTTGGCTTCTTATTCTGCTTCTGCTAATCATGTCCGACCCCAACTCATCGTTGGCCTATAACCAGCCAGAACAGAACTCACCAGAATACCTACCTGTTGAGAGTGCACATTGGAATTACAATGGAATACCTTTGAACGGTCAACAAAACTGGCCGTCGGCGCAGCACGCACTACAAGGCCCTGCTGCTAATTACCGTGACTATGATGCGAACAACCATATTCCAAACCCTGGTTAGTGATGTTCAAGCACTCTGTGTCTTATCGTCGCTTATTGTTTTCTGTCTCAAGCCTTTACGCGCCACACTAATCTCTCCGTACCTTCCCTGCCCTCCCACAGTCAAAGATCAGGATATGACGACGTGCCACCACTGCCTAATTTTAATCCTTCAACTCTCGTAGACAGCATGAATGCAATGCACTTAAGCGACCCCGTACCTCGAGGGACAAGCGCAATGTCATATAGCTCTGACCCTGTTCCTCGCGCAGGACCTTCCATGCCAATGCAATCCCTCTCCCCCGGTCAGCGCGGTCCATACCTGCCACGATATGCAAGCACGCTACCTTCAGCACCTAACTTGAATGTTACCCGCCCTCTCCGACTTCGACATCCAGCCGAACGTTCGCACACAGTCGATGAAGCCTCACTTCACTCCAGTGATCGCCATAATGACCTCTCCGTGGATACAGATGTTGTGGACATGCATAATTACGACAACCAAGGGCAAAGTCCATATCCTTCCTCAGAAAGTTCCATTGCACCCTATTCTCAACCCCCACCCTATCCACCGAGACAGTTTCAAGTTGGGCGGCAGGGTGCACAGGCAGGTTTGCCTCCTGCCTACTATCCTCCTGGCCCAGGTCCTACACACTCTAGCCCCTCTCATCCGGACGAATATGACTACCTATATGCTGCCGCATCTGACGTTCTCGGGATGGGCCCTCCGCCGCCACAACACCACATGCCGGTTCATCCTGCCGGTCCTACGTACGGAAGCCAAGTATCCCTTCCTGTCAGCCAATCTACACCCTATCTTACTCCTCCCGGCTCAGGTCCCTATGGCGGTAGTGTGGGGATGTTGCCCTACGGCGGTCCACCTAACCCATCGGTACCTCAAGGACTGGATGATCCCGAGTTTGAGTTTCGACCCTCATCGCTACAACGTTCTGCCTCCACATCAGTTGATCCACGCACCAAGAAAACGAAAGCAGTCGACCTTACTGCTCCTCCGTTCACGAAGGAATATATCGACCAGTACCGGCAACGTATCAAGGCTGATCCGGATCCTGAGGCTCACTTCTTATATGCAAAATATCTCATAGATGCTGCTAAGAAGATAGGAGCGGATGCAAAGGACCAGCGGGCTGTAAAGAAGTATCGTGACTTGCTCCTCCAAGAATCTCTCAAGACCATCCGCCGATTAGCAGAGCAGAAAGAAACTTATGATGAGGCGCAGTTCTTCCTAGCCAATTGTTTCGGGACAGGTTCTCTGGGTCTCCAAGTGGACCATGAGCGCGCTTACCACCTGTACCTACAAGCCGCAAAACAGAATCACGCAGCCGCTTCATACCGTGTGGCTGTTTGTAACGAGATTGGAGCAGGCACGCGACGAGACCCGCAGCGGGCGTCTGCGTTCTATCGGAAAGCAGCATCACTGGGTGACACTTCCGCGATGTACAAGTTGGGCATGATTCTTCTACTTGGGTCTTTGGGAGAGCAGAAGAACCCAAGAGAAGCTATCAACTGGTTGAAACGAGCTGCAGAGCAAGCCGACGAAGAAAATCCACATGCACTTCACGAACTTGCCATGCTTCACGAAATGCCCAATTCGCAATTGGTTGTTCACGATCCCGCGTATGCCAAGTCACTATATGAACAAGCAGCACGTCTAGGTTATACGCAATCCCAGTACAAGCTCGGACAATGCTACGAGTACGGTACGCTGACATGCCCTGTTGATCCTAGGCGATCAATAGCGTGGTACACAAAGGCAGCAGAAAAAGGGGACTCCGAGGCTGAGCTGGCTCTCAGTGGATGGTATCTGACAGGGAGTGAGGGTGTGTTAAAGCAAAGCGATTCTGAGGCGTATCTGTGGGCGCGTAAAGCTGCTAACAAGGGCTTGAGCAAAGCAGAGTATGCTGTGGGGTACTATGCCGAGGTAGGGATCGGAATCAAGCAGGATACCGAGTTTGCCAAGAGGTGGTATATGAGAGCAGCAGGTGTGTACAAGTGTCTTATTATCTGCACATTGTTTTTGGCTCAAAGTTCTGAATATGATAGCGCAAGGGAACAAGCGAGCCATGAACCGACTAACGGAGATGAAGCGTATGGGTAATAAGCGCTCCAATGTTGGACGTCCGACACGACAGCAAGCCAAAGACGAATGTGTTATCTGCTAGTAACCCTGGAATAATTGCTGTCAATTTTGCTGTCGAGTTTCTCCTTTTTCCTGAATGACTGCCCTTTCTTAATTATTATAAACGGCTTCTATCAGCCGATCACTTGAACACTAGTACTCTGGATATTGATCTTGTGCTTGTTGTCAATGTTTTTCAGCCTGGCTGTGTTACTGAGTATGAGGGAATCCATGGCCCGGGCATGTGCCACGCCAATACTGGCGTTCCAACGTTCAGAAACAGTACTTGTCGCTATCAACCCTTCCATCATTCATTTTCATCACTATCGCGATGGCATCTTCAAAAAGTGGCATGCAAGATGTTGAGAATAACTTCATTTGCGCCCCAGTCCGTTGCTGATTCGCTAGATTTATAGGCTTCCCTTCTGGAGCACATTGCCAAAGCACAATGCTTGAATGAGCAAGACGAACACACGTTGCAGTCTATACTTTCTTCGAAAGCACGAAACACATCGCCTGCATACCTTAACAGCGACGTAGATGCAGAGTTGTTATTGAATATCGAGGTCTGTACTATTCGCATCACGTTGCTCTAGGCAGCGCTGACGCAGGTCATCGCAGTTTAACCAGGCGGTTCGTGTACGATCACTGGTCATTCAAGCACAGGAGCGAGGACCAGAGAAACTCAGGCTTCGTATCAACTGCTCCGCTATCGACTTTACCAATTTTGAGAACTCGGAAGATACCCAGGTCATCCAGTTAAAGGCAGATCAACTTTCGAAAGATGCAACAAAGTTGATCACACTTCATCCCACAAAGTTCAATCATGTGAACTCGCTTCATGTGAGTCCTGACTATCCATACAGTGACCTCAACCTTGTCCTTACGGTATACTGAACAGATCCTCGTCGGATCTGACCACGATAATACCAGAATCGATGCACTCGATGTCTTGGGTACGCTTGTCCAGTAAGTTGTTTACATCCGGGTGTTAATTTTATGTGTGATAACATTACCATCACGAAGCGCAACGAAGAATCTTAGTGGACTTGCACAACAAGAGGACTAGAACGATCATAGTTTGCATTTCGCAACTTGTTACTCTGAAGCAATGATACGGAATCAGTGTCGAATCAATGCGCACTGAACTTGGCACTGCACACTTCTACAGCTAGGAGATTCTCAAGCTTAAGCATTACCTCTAATGTGCGGGACTTTCATTTCCCGTCAATCTGAAGCCACATACTCCACCTCTTTTGTTCTTCTTCGGAACCTTCGAACACCCAATTGACCTTTATTATTTCTGAAAACCCCTCCGTCAGTTGAGGCTCCTCATAATGGTTCTTGAAGCCTATGAAAGCAATGTATGGTATGATATCCCGTCTCGACTGATCGTTGCTGCAATTAGATTTGGGGCAAGAGATTGCGAGGTATTTTGCATTTACCTCTATTGAAGGATGAACATATGCACGGTAGAGGTTATTGTGCCATGCCAAATCCATTGAACCAACGAACTCAATGCATCTGATGCAAAGCATTATGTTCCTGTGTAGACGGAAGTAAGTAAAAATACTCACCGCACAGGGATCTGTAGTTTCTTCGCAAGATCCAAATAATGCTTCCTAGTTGCAATGTCTCTATTGGTATTGTCTGCCAGACCGTCATGTGTTTGATCAGTTCATACAAAAACATGCACCCACCGATTACACAGCTTATACCAGCCTTGAGTGCCACTTCGGTTGCTTTCATGCATTTGGAACGACTGCCCAATGTATCCTGGTTGATGTGGGTGTACCCAGCAGGGGCAAAATGCCTCCGAAAGAAGGTCGATTTTCCGAGACATGGAAAACCCAAAAATACAACTAGCTCAGTCAATGCGGCATCAGGAATAATTTGTGCTATAGGGGGGTCCAGTAACGGCACTGCTTCACAGATTAACTTCATTCTCAAGATATCAAAGAAACCAGCGAACACTTAGGGAGACTAGAAACATGGAATCCAGGCAGGGTATACGGCACTGAGGGCAGTCGGAGAAAATATTCCTAAAGAGTTTCAACATGAGATGAATACTTTCGAGTGATTGATTCTTACTTCTGGGGTATAAAATGGAATACCGATGTTAATCGCCCATTTCCTGTCAGTTGATGCAAAGTCGTTTATACGACCTGCAGCATCTCCAACAAAGAACGACGCGTCATTATCTGAAAGTGACGCACATAAGACACTTGCAATACGTCAGTGTTCCTATGCCACTCACCTATCTGAATACCGTCTCCTGCAAAAATACGTTCGAGCTCATCCCACATCCCTGGCATAGGCTTGCGGAAGCCATCTTTGGCAGACGCAGCGAATATTCGGAAAGGTACGCTAGGAAGCTGTTCTTGCCTATAAAGGAACGGATGAGGGAAGGAGATAAGCAGGGCTTACAGCAGTGGAGATGAGGGGAATCTTCTTCTTCCAGTCCTCCAGATGATGTGGCTTTAGTGCTTGATTAGATATCAATATGATAGAATATCTGCGAAGATTGAGTCGTAACCTGGCTTGGCATACTTTGGACATACCCTTGTTGATGCAATTCCTCCAACTTCACTGGCACACTGGCTCTCCACCACTCCCAGTGCAACGCGGCTTCCTTGCTTCGATTTTTATGGTTTGACTTGATCACTGTTCCATCGAGGTCGAATGCAGCTACCTTCGGTGTGCTTTGTGGTATCAGATTGATTCCGTGCAGACACGTGCGCTTCGGGCCTAGAGCAGGTTTCAGCCATTGGAATGAAGACGCCGCAGAGCTACTGGTGCTAGGTTTGGTGAAGAATGGGTGTACTTGAATAACGCATCAGATGGGATTTCGCACATAGCGACTGTGTCTCACTCTTGGCTAGTTTTCGGGAACTCATCGTAGAGCTACTGCTATCAGACTCGCCATCCACATTTGAAACAGTTCGCTTCCTCGATTCTGTAATAAGGTGACTGAGCAAACAAGGTACCTGAGGGGCCACTGCTTTCACTTCGAGGGCCAAGGCTCGAACGAAGTGCAGTTGAACGGCTTATCACAAACCTGATTGCTGCATTTTCTCCGAATCTGACGTACTATTGGGAACTGTTGGCATGTTGTGCAATTCCACACCAACCAGCCCCCGACGCGGCGTCACAGTGGTTTTACTAGTGTCACACGGCGTCAATGCCTTCAGCATACGACTTTGAATTGAATTGTTAGCCTGCCTACAGGAGGCTCTTCAGCGAAAACTATAGCGAGTGGGGATAGAATACTAGTGCTACCGATTCGCCCAAAGTCACTAAATTTGTGAGAGCCTGGCATTGTTGACTACTTGAAAATGTTAAATATTGACATCTATACGTATCAAGCAATCTCGAGTTGACTCAGAATTATCACTGAGATTGTATTTGTCAAGACGCTCCGTTATTATACATTAGGACACCACACGGCTCTTTGACGATACATAATTTCAACGATGGTGAGCATAGGGATCTGTTTGATATTTATAGTAGCAAATGATATTGGCGCCGTGTTGTTTTTCGTTTGCCTTTGGTACTACCACAATGGCATCGGGCTGAATGGATACTGGTACTGATGCTCTGAATCCACATTTTCAAGATGGAGGACGATCCTCGGTCGACGATGGGAATAATAACCATGTCAGAGAGGAGGAAGGCTTCGTGCACGTTGAAAATGATTTTGCTTGCGAGCCTGTGTTTCAAGAGGACACATCAGTTGTGATGACACACACACGGCGCGTTGAACTAAACGCAGGTTTATGAAAGACCCCTTTGGAGAAACGAGAGAAGAAAAAACTTGTTCTTTGAGGTTCACTCCGACGCAGTTTGGAGCAAGGATGGTATTGTCAGTTATAAGTAACTATGAGACGTGAACTTTGGATAATTGCAGGTTTGGTGATATGTTTTGGGACGAAGGCGCGCAGCGCCGCTTTCCGGCCCCGAGGAACGAGACCTAGAGTTAAGCTGCGAGGGCGGGTGGGACCGCCTCGCTGTGACTAGGTAATAGCTTAAGGGTTTCCCTCAGGACCCATGTGGGTCGTTTGTACTTATTGAATAAATGGCGTCGAATTAGATCCGATAAGAAGAGGGAGTGGAGGATGGGGAAAATTCAAGGCGAGCAAAGTGCCGGGCCTGAGTTGCACAGTGACGGATAGAGATTGCGGCTGAGGCCCAGTGAAAACTGGACCTTACCGGAGATGCTCGTAGATGTCGTGGTGTGGATTACCTTATTTGTACTATGTCAGAATCTGCTGAACCGTTTCTTATCTCTTCGAGTTTACCTACGATTACCTTCACCTCGCACATCGCAAACTGCGAACTACACATCGTAAACGCGTACGTGCACATTGCAAACTGCGAACTACGCATTGTAAACACTGCATTGCACATCACAAACTGCAAACTACACATTGTAAATCGTAAATGTTAACTTCGTCGTAGCACAACAGTCTCGCGACTCGTCTGTTTTACTACACAGTTGGTGAGTTCATATCAGTATAATTAAGACACTGACACAGTGATTATTAGTACAATGCCTCTGGGCTTGAGCTCACAGCAGCTAGACAATACTGTGACACGCCAATGCACATGTGTGTGCAAGAAGAATTTTGGCATTGTTTTTCTCGCAATCTGGTACCGACATCTGCAGCAGGCAGAAACAGACGAAGAGAAGGAACAGATTCGGGCTGGGAAAATCCTACATGACAGTAAGTACTCGCTGAAGATAACTTCTTACTGAATAATTGAATGTATCTGCAGCTTCAGGCAGCGCTATATCTCGTGCGTCAGAACCTCCAAGTATTCGACGTGCAGCTGTACTGTGTGGCCTCGCACAACGTGTACAGGAAGACCAGACATCTATTTGGAGAACTGGACGTCGCAAACGTGCGCGCATGTCAAAGACCGAGCCACCGGACCTCGAGCAAGCTTTGGAATTTGAGTCCGATATCGACATGCATGTACGTATATTAATTTAACACTTCTTTCAACTGAAATTAGGCTGATATAACAATAGCTTGACAATGACATGGACTTGCCAAATAATGGTGCCCACAAGAATGATTTTTCTGGCCCCGATAATAATTTTCCTGACAATGACAATGACTTGATACCTCCATGTCTCCCCACTCCGGAACCATGTCCTCCTACCCCAGAACCACGTCTACCCACTCCAGAACCATGTCCTCCTACACCAGAACCATGTCTACCCACTCCAGAACCATGTCTACCCACCCCAGAACCATGTCTACCCACCCCAGAACCACGTCTCCCCACTCTGGAACCATGTCCTCCTACCCCAGATGCACATGTGCTGCAGCAACAACCAGAGCATGGGATCAAATTTGAGTGCAGGCAGCCACTGAATATCAATATTGAAGCTCTTGCTCAGCTTGCTGTACTGCTGAAAATCCAGGAGACATTTGAGTTTATCCTTGCACTCAAAAATGCATCCTTAGAGGATCCAGTTGCGAAGATGAATGATGAGGCACTGGAAAGGCTGCGGAATCCACCTAAGGTCCCATTGGAAATCAACAATCCAGGGATACGTCATAGCATATCTATGTACTTGGCCCTAGAACATGGGTCTCAAGATGCATATAATCGTGTGCGCAGGTCAACAATGCGAAATTTTGCAGGTGCAGCAGCAGTGGATGATATACCGAGTTTCTATCACGTTGAAAAGCTTATATCTACACATACTGGTGTCAAGTCTCTTGAACATGACATGTGTTCTCAATCATGCTTGGCATTTATGGGGCCCTATTCTGCTCTTGACTGCTGTCTGATATGTGACACATCTCATTGGAACCAGGCCAGATTACAAGTGAGCAATGGCTGCACTAGGGTCACAGCCCAAAAATTCATAACCATTCCATTAGGCCTGCAACTCCAGGCATTGTATTGTTGTAAAGACTACAATCTAGCTAGAGTGATAGTGAACTACCACCTAGACTAGTATATGTCAAAGTCTTGCCTAGCTGCTACACTTGTAGGACAAGTACGTTCAACCCGAGGGATCTGCTGTCTACTGAGGTAAAGGAAAGTGCACACTATATGGGACACAAAAGTCTGAAGCTCTACGGTCAAATCTGATGGCTATACAGGATGTCTGATGTGTGGGAATTTCGGGTCCGTGGGTTGGTAATGGTGGAGAGGGCAATAAGTGAGTGCAAGTACTTGGGGTCATTGTATATGTCTAGTGAGGGTCCATATAATGATGGGATAGGAGTTTTGCACAATGATAATGAATGAAATATAATATTGCCTGCCTATGGCTTGTAAGACAGGGACCAAGTATCTGGGGTGATCCCCCTTCTACTGGATGGTATGGAATAGTGTCTATGGGTCCCTCATAACATGCTACATGAAAGTCCGGAGTACTATAGGCAAAAGTAGGCGAGTCTGCTTTGGGTCCAAAATTCTATGTAATAAGCCATGAGGTACTGTGGCTTGTGAGAATACATGTAATAACACTGCACAATGCATCAGGAATGGAAATATCAATGACTATGCACCAGTGGGGTTAGCTAGGACTGGACTGGACATGGGGAGGACAAGTGTGAAGGTTTCTGAAGTGCGGGAATCTCAGAAACTGCAGGTCTGAGGGTCCAAAACCTCGGAAATGATGGGGTTTGGTGGAAATGGCTTTGGACATGATGGGGTTTGGTGTAAATTTCGTAGAAATGACTATTGACAGGTCACAGAATGTTTGACCATCACATCGTCATCCTGACAGTGCCCATGACATGAGGTACCTTTGTGAATGGACACAGCAAATTCTCGCACAATTGAGGGCAACACAAACAATCCCTGTCATTGATGATATTGCTATGGGACAGGACATCCTTGGTGTGGTACTTGATGGAGATATCAAACCAAATGATATTGTCCTCATGGTGTCTCTTGATGGGGCACAGCTGTGTGGAGGTAAACAATCCAATTGTTGGATGTATATTTGGATAATAGTAAATCTCTCCCCCAACAAACACTATCGCAAAATTCATGTATGACCAGGTGGATTCATACCAGGACCTAATAAGCCCAAGAATGTCGACTCATTTCTCTTCATCGGTATGCATCACCTTGCTGCCATTCAAAATGAAGGTCTTACAATATGGGATGCCTCCTGTGATGTGACATTCATTTCCGATATCCATCTTTTGTTCACCACTGCTGACGGCCCTTGGACTATATCCAACTAGCATCCTCCTCAGGTCCAACGTTCTTGCACAGCAAGTATAGCAGCTAGGCAGACTTCGACATATACTAGTCTAGGTGGTAGTCTGCTGTGACAGTCCAGCTAGCACTGGCCTTGCATAGGTCTATTTCCATTATTGTCTAGCCCCTATACCACATAGCATGACCACCCCTAACCCTACCACTATTGATATATACAGTTACCGAGGATACCACACTCTTGCTGGGTTACTGTATTGCAGAGCTGATGCCCATCAAATGCCTATGCCATGCCAACTAGTTCCATTTGGTGCGTAGTATATTCCCATCTACTGCTGCTAATCCCATGGCAAGCCTTATTACATGTAGAATGCGTGCCGCAGCACATGCAGCACTATTACATATCACTATGGCTAAGTTTCGCTTACTCGCTACTATTCTTGCCTATCGATTCTGTGTACTTATGAAGTATGATAAAAGACTGCTGACTTCTCCTCTGTACTACACTCCCCTTCTACCATACATGGGTAGGAGAAGTCACTTATTATTTCTTACATCATATCACTCATTTGATGGGATCCCTGTACCACTACCACTATTGCTATTCAAATTTATCTTCTTTGAAAACCTATCACCTCTGAACTCTTTGATGGTCTTCGCCATCCCACTACACTTGTCACTTTCAGTGCTATCATCGCCATACCTGTTGCTATCAATGCTATCATTGCTATACTCACTGCTATTACCGCTACCCTTGCTAAAGTATTGCTATCGTCATTATCTCCATAATCTCGCTGTCACTCTTTGCGCGAGCTTCGCTATCCCTCAGCATACAGCGCCTTTATAGTCATCAGTACATGCTATCACACCACTCATCGTTAGCACTTCTCACAGTACCATCAGTATCATCGGCATCATCGGTATCCATCATACTCAGCACACTTTAGCATCAGCATCCACGGTTTTCACAGTGCTATCAGTGGCAAAGCTACTGCTACCTTTGGCAACATCTTATAGTAGTATCACATGTCGCACATTAGCATTTGATGAAGTATATCCACCGGCAACCCCTCGGGTCAAATGTTCTTGCTCTGCAAGTATAGCAGCTAGGCAGACTTCAACATATACTGGCATAGGTGGTAGTTTGCTATCATACTAGCTAGATTGTAGTCTTTACAATGGTCAATACTTAGTATTCTTCTTCAAACTTCCTGTGCTTCTCCCTTGCAGCCTTGCATTCTGCAACCCTCTGTGGAATCTTGGATGCTTCGAAAGGTCTCACAATATGTTGCCAAGGATGCTTCTGTGCGCAGAGAATGTCCCGTGTTGCTGGATCTGGTATGGCCTTGAAAATGTGTCAATAAATGAGATCCTCATACAATAGAGAACGTACCCAGTAAGGACTCCATCTAATTCCTCACCCTCCTCCATCTTGATGTGCTTGTCACTGTTGTCTTCTGACTCATCCTTCTTGATTACCATGTTCTCCTCCTCAAACTTGATTCCATCACTGTTTTTGACCAATTCCTCCTCCATTTTGATGATGCTATAATATAGAGTAAGTCCATATCTGCATTTTATGCTGATAGAAATACTTTGGTGGGTGTGAGTCTGGCTCACAAGTGGGCTTTGGTGCCTCTCGCACATGAAAAACGATGGTCTGAAGATCCTAGCTATATATCAGACACATACAAATGTAACTTTACTTACCTTGGTTCCAGGAGCCTTGACCAGGAGCTTGAAGCAATAGTAACTCCACACTGGAAGTACACCATTGATTTCCAGGAAAACTGTGTCTCCGCAAATGCTAATGGTGTCAGTCTTGTTAATAATAGAGTTCATAATGGTAGACTAAATGAAAGACTAGCTATACTGTAGACGAAATGAAGGAACGCGCCAATATGCCAGACTAGGGGCTTTTCAGAAAATACCAGCAGAGTTTGAACTTGATATTTTGGGTGTCATTGCATCTTGTATGCACAAGTCCTTCTCCTCTACCTACCAAAATGTTTGAGGGCAGCTGTTATGCTAATGGTGATCAGTTATTTTCAGATGGGCCAAATGTTTTGCAGAATCCGTGGTGGGGGGACTACACTAGTCCTTTGGGACCATCCCCCCTATCTTCTGGTCAGACACTATCACCAGAAGAGCCATTTGTGGATTCTGCCCCACAACAATGACTCCCACCAAATTTTAATATGTACCTGCAGGTAAGTCATGCCTGATTATGTAGTATTCATAGAAGAACATTTTAGGGTGCATATATGCATGAAAATTCACAAATCTTGGCATTGCAAGAACACTGTAAGGTGCTCGAGCAGCAAGTACTTAAGCTCACTACAGAATGTGATACTGTCAAGTGAGTTTCTTATTTTCACAGTTGCTTGTCTAAATTGCACATGGACTTCAGGGCAATGTTCCAACAACTTGCAAATGCTGTCCATCTCCCACATACAGATCCACTCAAACTCAAGCCTGCTTCATTGAACCCTCTCCTGATGACCACCAATGCCCCTAGCCCATGCCCTAACTCCGAAACACACCCAGATGTTCGATTCTGGCATCAAGAGGACTTCTTAAATTGGTTAGATAAGGCTGCTGAGGCTGAACTTACCAGTTGCAGAAAGTTGGCCTATCTTGAAGATGAAAATGGAAATACACTTCCAGAATCGATGGTGAAAGGAGTGTGGAAAGTCATCCGCAGTGGTTATTGTGAGCTAATGAAATGGGGCCTTGCTCCGAAGTCATGGGGCAAACTGTGCACAACTGGGAGAGGTAATTTTCATAGCATCGTCGAAAATGCTTGTCCATTTTTCAAATTGGCTAACGATGGTTGGAAACTAGACCATCTTGCTGGAACATCATACCCTGCATGGCGCTGAACTCATCTCGGTGATGAGGGTAACCAGAAGTCAAAGAAGGATGGTGACAAAAGTGATGAGGAGAATGGCAACTCACACAAAGGCAAGAAACACAAGCAGTTATCAAGCTCCATTCAGTCTGAAGTTGTTGTGAAGAGATTAAAAGGTCTGTTTCTCACCCTGATTTCATATCTTACTAACATTATTCTCTACTAGTCGACATTGCGAGCCCACCGCTTCTTTCTCCAACTCCTTCGCCCATAGAGCTGCCTATGGGAGCTCCACCTGTCCAGGCCAAAGTTTTTTTTGCCACCCCACCTCCAGTATTGCCTTCTCCAGTGCCCACCTTATCTCCACCCATCTCGCCTCTCATAAACCTGCCTTGGGAAGAAGATAAGGTACTGTTGCCACCACCACAAACTCCCACACCTATACTATGTCCTACTACTAATTTGCAGCTGGCGTCTCCTGAGTTACCACCTCCGATGTGACAGTCTAGCTGGCGCTAGCCTTGCATGAGCCCATTTCCATTATTGTCCAACCCCTATACTGCATAGCGCGACCACCCCTAACTCTAGCACTATCGATATATACAGTTACTGAGGTTACCGCTCCCTTGCCAGACTACTGTGCCGCAGTACCGAGACACATTTCATGAGCCGATGCCCATCAAATGCCCATGCCATGCCAACTAGTTCCATTTGGTGCGTAGTACATTCCCATCTACCGCTGCTGATCCCATGGCAAGCTTTATTACATGTAGAACGCATGCCACAGCACATGCAGCACTATTACATATTGCTAGGGCTAAGTCTCGCATACTCACTACTACTCTTGCCTATCGATTCCGCGTACTTATGATGTATGATAAAAGACTGCTGACTTCTCCTCTGTTCGAGACTCCCCTTCTACTGTACAGCAGAGGAGAAGTCACTTACAATCATTTTTCTAAATATCATATCATTCATTAGACGGGATCCCTGTACTGCTACCGCTCTCGCTATATGCAATTATACCTTCTCTGAAATCCAAATATCTCTAAAAAGATTCTTTGACAGTCTTTGCTCTCAATGCTTCCCTTACCGCTATCTTCGCTAAGCATCGGCATTCATCAGTATCATCAGTTTAGTCGCTATCACGCTATCACTCTTCGCTGTCCCTTGGCATACTATGCTATCACAGTTGTCAGCATACGCTACCACAACGCTCGTCTTTAGTACTCCTCACAGTAACATCAGTAACACTGGCACTATCTGTATCTATCTTTCATGCAGCGCTTAACATCGGCATCAACGGAATACATAGCGCTATCAGCAGCAACACTACCACTAGCATCGGCATCACTTTATAGGAGTATCACATGTCTTATAGCAGCGTTTGATGAAGTATATTCACCTGCAACCCCTTGGGTTGAACGTTCTTGCCTCGCGAGAATAGCAGCTAGGTAGACTTCGACATATACTAGCCTAGGTGGTAGTTCACTATCAGCCTAGCTAGATTGTAGTCTTTACACCGATCTCTCTTGCAGAGCCTCACATCAATGAAGAGAATATCTCCATCAA
>MU172924.1:915685-958801 GCA_016695475.1 Suillus decipiens | reverse complement strand
GGCAGGCCACTATGGCAATGCAATTACTCTTGAGGATGTTGCTCAATGGGCAGGTGTGAGTGTCGGCTCCATAGTTAATTGCACTCATTGTGTAATGATTGTGGTGCTTGATGCCCATGATCAATTTATCTGCTTTCCAGCAGGTAACTCTGAGGATGCTGACCTGGCTCACAAATTTGCTGAGCCACGCACCTGTCCAGAGTGGAAAGGGGGCTTTCTAGCCATTGATGGCTCAACCATGGATCTTTTCACCAAACCTGGCTATTTTGGTGAGACATTTTATGATAGGAAATCCAAGTATTCCCTTGGCTGTCAGGTATTTTTTATTTATTTTTATTTTCATGTGCAAAAATTTATTTAATTCTAGGCAGTGATTTTGCCCCATAACCTTCTCATTGTGGATTATTCTCTGGGTCATCCAGGGAGTGTCCATGATGCATTTGCTTTTAGGTCTACTCATCTTTATGAGGAGCATGCTGACCTTCTGCCTGATGGCTATTGGGTTTGGGCTGATAGTGCATATCCATTGGAGCCATGGTGCATTGCCCCTTTCAAGAAGCCTCACAATGGCCAGTTGACAAAGGACCAGAAATCATTCAATTATCACCTCTCTAAGGTATTTTTTTAGGGGCCAATATTCCAATGAATTAATTTTTTTTAGATCCGTGTTTGTGTTGAACACACATTTTCTGTTTTAAAGGGTCGGTTCCAATCCCTTAGAGAGCTCCAGTTCAGGATTAAGGATGAGAAAGACCTTGAATTCGCTGTGCAGTGGATCAAGTGCTGCATCATCCTGCATAACATGATCATTCGCTTTGAAATTGAGCATCGCAAGAAGGATGGGACCTACAAGAGTTCTCTCAAGTGGGCTTGTAAAGAGGGGGAAGAATTTATTGTTCAAGAGACTGAGGGCCCAGATGGTGAAGAAGTAGTTGGTGACAGGACATATGAGGGCACCCCAGGTCAAGCTGCTCATATAAGGCTGATGGATGCACTCTTTGACAGTCCTCACTCAGATGCACAACATAGGGAAGGATGATGCACCACAATGTTTGATGAAAGATGTACTACTACCTGACATGTACTACTACCTGTACTACTACCTAAACACCTGTACAACAAATGTATATAGCTAGTAACATCAATCACAAAAAGTACCAACATATACAAAACAAAAATGTATGATGGCAAACATGAAATGACAACGATGGGACAGCAATGAGACAACAACAATGCGAGATGATGATGATAATGACAACAAGATGAAGACAACAACAACAAGACAACAACAACAACAACAAGACAACAACAACAACAATGAGACAACAATGAGACAACAATGACAATGAGACAACAACGAGATGACAATGAGATGATGACAATGAGATGACAACAACAAGACGACAAGGATGAGACAACGAGACAATGAGGATGAGACAATGACAAGACAAGGACAAGACAAGGACAAGATGACAATGATGAGACAGCGATGCCGAAATGACAACGACAACGACAATGAGACAATGACATCATCCAGCTCCTCCATCTGATGCTGAGGCCTTGCTGGCCTGCATCATTTGGTGGAACTGGATTTTGTGTCATAGAGTCTCTGCCTCTTTCTTGAGCACCTGCGAATGCGCTTTGTGGACTCGTATATCCATCTCACAAAGGCGAATCTCAGCATCTTTGGTCTCCTGCAGGCGCTGATGGTTCACAGTGGCTTGGGAGCTCTCATGCTCATGGGTAGCACAAAGCCACTCATACTTCTTGATGTCATGATTATGCTCACTCTTCGCATCAAGCTTCGCGATGAAGCACTTGTGCCTATTGTCATGGTGGGACATAGCATCGGAGTGTATATTCTGGATCTCGTCCTTCATCTGGTCTACCTGCTCCATTACATCCAATTTAGCTTTTTTTTTCTTCAGACTGCTGGTGCTGGTTGAAAGGGACGTCTGGGGAGTTGGTGAGATGAAATAGTCCAACGTCGAGGTAGTATTATGTATTGTCGATGAAGGTATTGATGTGCTCCGTGATATCTCCAGCAGTAAGTGGCGTCACCCCCCCTGGCTTGATGGCTTCTGGGAGTTAAATGCTGAGCGGTTGTTATAGGAAGACATTGAGGATTTTTCCAGGATGCAGAATGGCTCTGGAGCATCAGGAGGGGTGATGGTGATGAGGGGAGCTGCTGTTTCTTCCCTGCAACACAGGGAGGGCTGCCAGTTGTCTCATCAACCACCATGTCATCCCCTTCAAGGTGATGTAGGGTGTCTCCAAGTGGGGCGTCAAATGGTCCACTGATGGCTTCATCATCATAGTCATAGTCGTAGTCGTCGTTGGCATTATAGTGATTCTCAAAGTCACCTTGCAATGGGGGAAGACCAGGAAGGTGAAAATGTGGTGATGTATCATAAGGGGTGGCATGAGAAGGAGCATGAGAGGGAGTGGAAGCATGAGAGGGAGCAGGAGCATGAGAGGCAGCAGGAGCACAAGAGGCAGCAGGAGCATGAGAGGCAGCAGGAGCATGAGAGGCAGCGGGAGCCTGGGAGGCAGCGGGAGCCTGGGAGGGAGCAGGAGCCTGAGAGGGAGTGAGAGCACAAGCAGCAGGAGGGACAGCAGGGGGGGCAGCAGGAGGAACAGCAGGAGGAACAGCAAAGTGTGTGGGGGGGCCAGCCCCACCATGCGGTTGAACGAGCGCATATAACACACTGGCGTGATCAACGCCAGGCTTTGATGAGTGGGTCCTTGCAGCCATGGACAGATTGGAATGCCAAATGGCATCCAGTTCCATGTACCATGGCAGCTCCAAAAGTACTGTGTCTACAATAATCAATCAGTCAAAAACCAAAAAGATCAGCACTAAGGACTCACCTAACAGGTTCCTAGCTCCAGTCCCTTCAGCCAGCATCACACCAGCACTGGTGCTGGCAAACGATGCCTTGAGCTTCTTATATTTACCCCTGAGCCTGCATAAATTTTAGTATTTTAATCAGTGAGACAAAAAAAAGACATACATTCCAATGCGATTGCCAACTGCATCACAGAACTTTTTAGGATTGATTGAGAATGCGGTACTATACTTTGGGTGAGCTGCAAATAAGAGTCTTGCGATGTTGTGATAAATCTGGCCCTTGTCCGAGCCTGTTGGGTTGTCGTCGACAGCAGGCATCACTTTCTTACCGTCAGAATAAAATAACACTCTGCAGTCGGCGGCGTGAGTAGTCAGATAGGTCACTAAGGTATCAGTGAGAGCATGATCGTTCTGCCATTGGATGGCTAGTCGAGGGGTAGACATTCTGGTTTAGACGATCCTCAGGAGGTAAGCTCTTCATTGTCCATCGTGCTGAAGCACGATAGAGTCTTGGGGTTGAGGCGTGCAGAACGCCGGGCACGTTGACGACGTGCAGGAGGCATGGTAGTTTTTGAAGTCCGCTGTACAATGCTGGCCTGACCTTGAATTTTGGATCATCGGCTGAAAGTTTAGCCGGGAGTTTGAACTGTTTAAGCGAGGTGTTAAGCGAGTTTCAAAAGTTACTTTGAGTACCACTAGTATTGTTAGTTATAGCTTATAACTAACTATGAGACGTGAACTTTGAATGAAGGTTCGGTGATAGGCTTTTGGGCGAAGGTGCGCAGCGCTTTCTGGCCCCGAGGAACGAGACCTAGACTGCAAGAGAGTTGAGCTGCGAATCCATACTGGCTTGTAACGTGAACGCAGATCAAAAGAATCTTCAATGCTTACACATCACAAATCCCTCCCAGCACCAAGGCTTTAAGGCTCAAAACTTAGTCAAGACTGTCGTCCGCTTAACTGTCACGCCAAAAGCAGTGATTCTGAAAGCTCGTATCCCAGTATCGCAGACTGTATTTAGTACAAGGATACTCACTCAGTCGACTTTGTGACATTTCAACAATGTACAATCGGCAGCGAGCATAGGAAACTATTAAGGGAGACAGAAACATAAACGTTGTGAACACGCAGCATGACGCTGTAGACAAAAAGAGCCGCAAAGAACAGTCGTGCTTATATCTACATATATAAATGTAGATATAGAAGTAACGCGAAAGCTACTACGTAGTATGATACAGAACTGAGTACTGAGCAGTGCTTGACATTATCTGGTGTGTGAAATAGATCATCTCCTAATCATGATCCTCTCTTGATACAATGCTGGAATCAGGAGGGTGGTTTTCTTTGATATCGAGAAAATCACTCCCAGAAACCATAATGTGAACAACATCACCACTTCTGTTGGATATCATCAGCACACGCGAAAAAAGTCAAACACACAATTGTACCTGATTGTTCCCTTCAACAACTTTTGTGCAAGAGGAAACATTACATTGGTGCGCACGACGCGAGCAATCGCACGGGCACCATAGATATCAGAATAACCTTTCTCAGCAAGCCAGTTACGAGCCTCTGCGCTGATATCGAGCGTTATCCTTCTGTCTTTCAAGCGTGATGCGACATCCTTCAGCCTCAATGCCACGACATCTAGAATTGACCGGCGAGACAACTTGTTAAAAACAAGTATTGAGTCAAGGCGATTGAGAAGTTCGGGAGGAAAGTATTCAGT
Organism: Suillus decipiens; assembly: GCA_016695475.1. Classification (NCBI taxonomy): domain Eukaryota; kingdom Fungi; phylum Basidiomycota; class Agaricomycetes; order Boletales; family Suillaceae; genus Suillus; species Suillus decipiens. Next base: position 954,221 of record MU172924.1, on the reverse strand, counting down.
CGTGCGTTCCATGACAAGATTCTTGGCCTCCTCTGTGATGACACCATCCGGATCACAGGATGAACTGTGAGCTAATATATCGCTTCCGAGATTACTTGTGAGACAAATGATGGTGTTCTAAGAATGGATTGAGTGTGCCATACTTCACCGACAAAGAACTACATGCCTTGAAGTCTACTTTTCTTCCCTGACTGTCAGTGATGCTACCTTCGTCGAGTATTTGTAGAAGGATCATAGCCACATCCTTCGTGAAAAACGGCTTGAATCACAGTTCGAATCATCAAAGCAGAGATGAAGTACCTTGTGTGCCTTCTCAAGCTCATCAAGCAAAATGACCGCTATGGACAAGCATCAATGAAATGTCGGCACTAGGGCTGTATCAACTTACCATATGGTTTTCGTCGAACAGCTTCTGTCAATTGACCTGCACACAAGAGATGAGGCTAAATGACACATGGGAGAACAACTAACCGCCTTCTTCAAAACCGACATAACCTGGAGCGGCTCCAATTAGTCTCGAGATTGTGTGTCGATCGTGGTACTGTGAATTTACGTGAACTAGTCATGTAGAACAGTGGAAGGAATTTTTTAAACCACGAACCTCGGACATGTTGATGTTGATACTAGCAGATTTGCGTGGGTTCAGTATAATGTCGAAAAAACATTTTGCGACGAGACTTACAGTCCTCTGTGCTCGTCGTTGAAAAGAAACTCAGCTAGTGCTTTTGTTAATTCTGTCTAAAGGTTATGAAATCAGATCTATGTGACGGACAATGCGAAGCACGCAATTTACCTTGCCAACACCAGTAGGACCAAGGAATAGGAACGAAGCCACAGGTCTATTTGGCGCCTGCAAACCAGCACGTGAGATGCGGACAGCATCGCTAATCGCAGCGACAACATGATCTTGGCCAACAATTCGTTCTTTGAGGGCATCCTCCATCTATCGAGAGTCATTGATGGTTCAGGTAGAGACTGGCAGTGAGACGAACATGAACGAGTTTATCTCTTTCGCCTTTCAGAAGGTTCTGAACAGGGATACCTGTGGCCTTCGCAACGACGCGAGCGATATCGTTGCTTGTGACGCGGTCATGCAACATTGACAGAGGACTCTCTTCAGCGTCATCCTTCATCTCGCTGTCCTTTGGAAGTTGTCGTTCGAGCTCGGGGATTGTGCCAAAGCGCAGCTGGGATGCTTTGTCGTACTGACCGTGACGCTGAGCAACTTCAAGGTCGTGCTTTGCGTCCTCCAGCCGCTTTTTGATATCTTTGATCCGATCTAGTCTTGCCCGCTCTGAAGATGAATTTAGAAACTATTTCATCTGACTGACAGCAAAACAGTTGCACCATTTTGCCAAATAGCACCGAGTTCCTGCGCCCCCTCCTTCTTGATACGCAGCTCCTCCTCAACCTTGGCCCTGCGCTCTACGCTAAAAACATCGACTTCGTTCTTTAGGCTTTCAAGTTCAATTTGAAGAGTCATAATCTCGCGCTCAAGTGCTTCCAGTTCATCTGGTTTTGATTCTTGAGCAAGACGGAGGGCTGAAGCAGCTTCATCGACAAGATCAATTGCCTTGTCAGGCAAATACCTATCAGATATGTAACGTGCGCTGTAGACAGCAGCTAGTAAAGAATTGCATAAACACTAGAGACATGGTGCAAAGATTAATCCCGACCTGTTACAAGAGCATTGTCCGCTATTTCAACGCCATGGTGTACCTCATAACGTGATTTAAGCCCTCTTAAAATCGAGATGGTGTTTTCAACAGTTGGTTCATCAATGGAGACAGGTTGGAAGCGGCGCTCAAGAGCTGCATCTTTGCCGATCGTTTTCCTGTATTCGTCCGCTAGGTGCGACTCATTATAGAACTGATATCGAAAGGAAGGTTCTACATACGCGTTGTAGCTCCGACAAGCTGGAGACCACGAGCTAGAGCAGGTTTAATCATCTGTCCGGCATCAATGCTCCCCTCCGCTTTTCCGAGGTTGAAAAGCGAATCTAAAAACAACATTCGGCTTTGCTCAAGGATAAGACTGCAGGTTTACTCACGGACTTCGTCAATGAAGCAGATCACATTTCCCGCCTGATGGTTTTATGAAAATAAATAGAAGACTGCTACTGATGAGATTGGGTAGTAGCTCACCTCCTCCTCGATATCACGGATAAGGGCCTTGAATTTCTCCTCAAACTGTCCGCGAATCCCGGAACCAGCCATAATAGCTGCTAAGTCAATCGAAAGGACACGTTTGTTCTGCAAAGACTGAACAGATTTTTGTTAGTGGTCATCGTGCACGTGTACAAGCGATGAAACAGATGAACGTACCTCTGGTACCTCTTTAGCAACAATCCTACTTGCGAGACCCTCCAAAATGGCAGTTTTCCCAACACCAGGGGGACCGACCAACTACAAAATTTATCTAGCCTTCGTCCGAGTGTGACGGGGGCCCACTTACCACAGGATTAGACTTGGTACGTCGGGACAATACTTGGAAAGTTGGCATCACTCCTTTAAGTTGGCAAAGGTAAGACTCACTCTGTATAGTTCTACGGATTTCTACAAGAAATTTGATTCAAAAGGAGGCAAAGCCACAGCGACGTACGCGTGCTTACCATCGTCACGCCCAATGGTGGGGTCTAACTTCCCATTCCTAGCCATTTCTGTCAGGTCAACACTCTGAGGCACATGTGAGCAATAAGATGTGGTGCGGCGAGTCGGCGACAGACTTACATATTCTTTCAGCGCGTCACCTTTCTGCCGCTGCTGTTGCATAAACCCAGGGAATCCACCAGTACCACCACCCCCTGCACCTCCTGGAGGCTGCGATGCGTAACTGCGCACATAGTAACCTGGTATTACAAGGAACGGCCTGCTACTGTTGTGTGCCTGAACGCGGCCAGCGAGGGCGAGAACTACCGGGCCATGACGTAGTGCAAATGAGGTCCTTGAAAGCTTCGCAGATTTCGGGACTACCGAGATAACTCTACGTGACATGCAACTGAACAGTGAAGACCGAAAGACCCAAAAAATGACACTGAGCAATGGACTGGAGTCTCGGAGATTGAAGGAAATGTTAACAGTTTGAGCCCCTGTTGATAATTTTTGGTATTATTGTTACGTTTTCAGTTGTCTCATTATGGTCTTTTCCCAGTGTACCAAATATAATAATTGCAAAAAGTGAAGCAACCCTGATAGTAAATGCTATCTATCTTACTTCAACTTTCCTACCCTCCCAGTCTTCCAGCAGCCTAGCTTCAACACGCTTGTCCAGATCTTTGACGAGAATGGAGGCTACGTTAATTAATCGCAGGACTTCCTCAGGTGCGGTCGGAACCCCCCCTGCTTTGTGTAATACACATATTTCGCGCTGAGCATTCATCGCTATGCTCATCAAACCTGCACTCAGTCTCTGCTCAAGCAAAGATGGGTCCACCACGGGTCGCGTCAATGCATCCGGGAAGAATGCGAATGTCACACAGAACGGGGTGTGATGTGTTGCAAGCGAGATGGGTGCACGTTCGGAAGGTGAGTGCTGTTGGAGAAAAGTCAACAATATGAGCAGTGAAGTTGTTTCAATACGCACGACGATGACTTCGTCTCCAATGACTTCTACTTCCGGCTTTCTGAAGTGCTTAAAGGCTACGATGCCAGCAAGACATGAACAGTCGAGTATGTTACCTGCATCGGCGAGAACGTGAACTGTCAATCGCAACTGCCAGACCTGAAATTTTCATCGTTGTCCTGTTCAGCGCTATCTCACTCGCCAGACAAAGACTTGACCCACCCGTTGACCTGCCAATATGCACAAAGATTCCTTGTCAATAGCATCACTTCTTCGGAGAACCTTGTCCAACATGCGGGTAAGGGTGACCTCTTCTTCTGAAGGCCTGGTGGAATTTTGATTATGGCAAAAATAAAATATACGTAGATGACACGCACCTACCGACCAGGTTCATAGTCTGGAGACGCCATAGGAGAGATTTCAGAATGGACTGTAATGATGCCTTCGAAGGGTCGTTCTGGCAGCGGTTTGACCATTTTGGCGTCTAATTGTGCAATTACACTGGTACTTGTCTTGTACTTGATAATACGCGCGAATCCTCATGAGTGCTCACCGTGTTTTGCCCATGGCACATTCTACCCAACCCAGTTCAGGGCCAAAGGTGAAGGTCGGCGTTCGGAGATCAAGCATATCGCGACCGTCTAGTCGCAGAGACTGCTTCAAAGCATCATAGAGAAACCTTTTCTCAGGAATTGATGGTGAGGGCGGACGCATGGAAGGACGAAGATGATTGAAGTGTATATGTACCAAGCTGTCGTGACAGATCTGAACTGAGATCGAAAAAATCCTAAAACGATCTTACACACCCTTTCATCATCGTTCTTAAGCTTCACAGCAGGATGGTTCGGTTGATCACACACAATTTACTCGCATGCCACGTCAAAGGATGCACCACAAATAATTTTCCACTTGTATTTCAGGATGTTCAGGTTGAACTACAAGAGGCAGAGTTCAACCCTGACTTCATCCGGAATATGCTATCTCGATTAGAATGGACTGCGTTGGTAAATGCTGCGAAGCAGGTGCGCCCAAATGCATAACAAGTTCGAGCGAGTGGCTTATGACTTGTTGAGGTCGGAGATACATCATTGCCTCTAGAACAGCCGGATATGATGGACGATGAGCTACTTCAGAAGCTCCATCATGTTTTGATGGAGGTACACAAGTATTTTGATCACTTATTCAAGTCTGTGCCAACTTTTTCCTAGATCCATGTTACTGATGGTGCGATGGTCTGTCAAAATTGTAATCACACATATCCTATATCTAATGGGATCCCAAACATGGTAAGCCTGCGGCTTGTCTCGAGACTCTTGATTGCATAACCGAGATTCTCTGCAGTTGCTGGCTGAGCACGAAATCGGCTGAATCATGAATAAAAATATGTAGTTTTACCGAGATCTTGCTGTTGTCTGTCGACCCCCTCACCCTCGATACTTAGCAAGGGGCAACTATTGACCTCAAAAATAACCTTCACGTGTTGGGCATGTTCCGTCAATCTTATCATGCATTCGATGACAGTATTTGGGACTATGGGCATTCAATAAATTTGAATGCTGTGGTACAGTCTAAATCTCTCTGATGGCACCCAGGCTGCCAGACCTAGAGGATCTGTAGTACAGTGATCCATTATTCCATTCCGTCCTTTCCTCTCAACCATAGGCAAAGAGGATAGCCTTACCGATTGTCATTCCGAACCAATATAGCAGTGTTACCGAGGACAACCTCAGGAAGCGGAAGGCAGTGTGACGTTCAATTCATATTCCAAAGTTTCCTACTGATTTCGTAGAAGTGCACATTCTGTTCAGCAACCGTAGCCAGTGCGATCTATGAGCTTATGTCGTCTCGAAGCAAGATACCTATCTTTACCAGTCCAGTAACACATATGTTAGAACAAGATTTAGCAGTGTTTCGTGAACATCAGTTTATGTAAATTGAGATGATTGTGATTGCCTAGATCTGTTACTGACATATTTTTGATATATTACACACATTTGAATCACACGCATCATGAAGTCAAGTTTAAAGTCTTTGTATGACCAAGCTTTGCTGCCACCTATCGTTTGAGCGTGTCTTTGAAGTTTGACACCAATATGGAGCCCTTTAACCCATCTACACACCCGCACAGACGCTGTAAGTCCTTTCGTTGATTGCCGTAAGATGAACTCGGCGAGAAAAATAACCATGATCATGCGGTCACAGATAATCCATTGACTAACACACACGTTCTCGTCTCACCTCATCGCACCAAGCGTCCTTGGCTAGGTCAAACTGAGCCTGCCGAGCCGTCAAACCTCCCCCAGTACGATCCCGTATGTTACTTATGCCCTGGGAACACTCGGGCAGGCGGTGAGGTGAACGAAATGTACACTTCCACCATGGTATTCGAGAATGATTACGCTGCCGTTCTTCCACCCCCTGGACCTATCACACCTCCAGTTGCACATCCACTCTTAACTGCCGAGCCAATTCATGGCGGATGCGATGTTGTGTGTTTCCATCCCCGGCACGACCTCAGTCTACCGACCTTATTTCTGTCGGACGTGGAGAATATTGTGGATGAGTGGACTCGTGTTTACATGAGGAGGGGGACTGAGCCTGGCATCGAATATGTGCAGATCTTTGAAGTATTTGACTTTGGCCAGATCATCGTACAAGTCCTCATTTCGTAACAGAACAAGGGAGCAATGATGGGGTGTTCCAACCCGCATCCACACAGCCAAGTATGGTCCCTTTCCACCCTCCCCACCCTCCCCGCGAAGGAGCTTGCTTCTCTGCGCAACTACGCCTCCATCACCCGCGTACGCTCTGGCGTTCCAACTGGGCCTGACGGGCATGCGTGCCTATTGTGCGAGTATGTACATCACGAGCTGTCTGTCCCAGAAGACGAGGGACGCATCGTCATAAAAAATGAGCATTTTGTTGCCCTTGTGCCGTGGTGGGCGTATTGGCCCTTCGAAATGATGGGTGTGTTACAATTACTTACTGGCGACAAATACTGGCTCTGAACCTGATATCCCAGTGCTCCCTCATAAGCGGCACATTTCATCCCTTGTGCATTTTACAGTCGATGAGAAGCATGCATTTGCAGACATCATGTCGCGCGTGACGAAGCGCTACGACAACATATTCTCCTGTTCGTTTGCATATGCGATGGGCATTCATCAACGTCCCCTTCCCCCACGTCGAGATGATAATGGTATGTATGTACAAGACGCAGACGATATTGCACATCTGCATGTGCACTTTGAGCCTCCACTTCTACGAAGTGCTAGCGTGCGCAAATTTTTGGCAGGGTGAGTTCCACCACAAATTTTTTGCTTGTTGACACAAGCTAATATGATTGATAGTTTTGAAGTTATGGCGGAACCGCAGAGAGACCTAACTGCAGAGCAAGCTGCCAAGAGACTGAGAAACTGTTCTGAAGTTCACTACCTCTTTACCGCAGTGTAGTGACAATGGTAATACTCACCTGGACAAATCACTTCATCACTTCTGTAGTGGAATGTCAGCCAGCCGCAAGTCGCCACTTGACCTCGTGCACTTGCCAAACCCATCAAGGCGTTTCTTGCTCCTCGGCGAATTCGAGCTAGTAGTTTAACTTCTTGCTTGCATATCACATGCAACTCCATTGCAATCTCCCGGAGGCAGCCCAATAGAAAGAAGACAAGCGTTCCTTCTATTACTTACTGGGGCTTTGTTATGATTCTAAATCTGAGGCTTATGATTGCAGGCTTGGACAATACTTTGTCGTTCAATGTCTTAACTTTTAATAGATTCAGACCTCATATATTTCAATCGTTCCGGCACCATGTGCAGTCCCTCAGCCCAAAGCAGCAATTTGCTGCAGGATGATGCTGTGTAGTACTCGATGTAGACTTGAAAGATTCCATGTTCAGGGTGTGGTAGAAGGAAAAAGATTGTTAAGCAGGTTTCGAACCTGCAGCAGATTTCTGTCCCGTCATGTTCACTACTTGGCTTAACAAAACTAAGACAAGCGTCTACGAGTTGCTTTAAGGACATCATACATCAACAGTAGAATCACACAGGATAGTCATTTACGCAAAATGAGCTACAAAGACTAGTTTGCGTTTGATTCGATGGACATAAAACACGCCAGAAACTGTAAGCAAGTCGGGGCTGGCGCCGGCGCCGTTACGGTATGATTTACGATCCCAACGAGACAGATGGTGACTAAAATCGGTGTAAAAACCTAGACACTGATATTAGTATCCTAAGTACGAATGTAAGCGATCTAAACATAGCGAGATAAAAAAAACAAATAACTCACCCTCAGTTTGATATAACGGACTGCGGGAAGAGTGGGACGACGGAAAATAGAACATATATAATAACTCCGTATTCCAATCCGACGTTGCCGTGGTCGCGTCGCACACCACGTGCACTAATAATCGGTGCATGCGATTCTGGAGACGGTGCTGGGAGTGCTGTAGGACTTGTTGGTGTGAACTGATGGAAAAGCCTAGGTAACCTTTTATATGAGAGTGGGACTAAGGGCGGCACAATGATGCGAGGTTGGGGGCGAGTCATACTTTCTCATGATCGCGATGCTTAACCGGTGTACCTGCCTGATATCGTCTACAGAATCGAGTCCTCACATAAAAGACATCGTGATCCATTGCGCTTTGTGTGATATGTGATGGTTTCTGCATCGTCCCGAGGACAAATATCTAACATTACCTGATAGGCCCCGCCAAAGGTATTATATACTCATGTCATCCGTTCGACATATCTTCCTTTGCCACTCCTACGCGATGTCATCAGTTCCAAAAAGTCCGGAGGAGAATATCAATGTTAGCATACCGTGCTTCACGCTCAACCTCCACCAATTTCTGTGCATACATCTCCGCGGCACGTTGGTTGATGGCAGTTGTCTCTTGTGTGTCAGGGAAGCCAATGTCCCAGTAGCCGGGTGGCGTCTTAGCACGATACCAATGGTGTCGATGTCGTGATATCTCTTTCTTGTGGTGCTCGATATCTTCACGGTTTTCTTTGCAGTGTGAGAGGCTGTCAAGGGATAACCGGCGTTTCTTAGTAGGTGTTGAAGAGGGTGAACGCCAAAGCGGTGGCTGGAGAGGCTTGGGCAGCGGTCCAACGCCTTCGTAGTACTATTTAACATGCATGGAGATTAAGTAACAACATTTTTTCGAAAAAAGACACGCACACCACGACAGCATTCACAATCGTCCGCAAGCATCTTTTTTCGCCCCTCGCGGCTCTTGACTACTTCATCATACTGGAAGTCTACGCCGTGGTTGCGTTCTTTGCATATAGTAAAGAGTGAATTGATAGTGGTCGCACCACTGTATTTTTTGAATCAGGGAGAGTAAACAAGTATAGTCTAGAAGAGACTCACGTAGCTTGAACATATCGCCCGCGTCTCTTGGGTGGATCCTGGTGCGAGGTAGGACTCTGTAACACAGATGCGCCTGCATTAAGATTGGTGAAGGTTGCCAAAGTATGCAGATTGACGGGAACGCACTGGTTGGCAGGTCTTCGTTGCGGACGTCTTTCCAAATAGAGTGTCTGTGCATCAGGAACGGGGGTTTGGCGGGCTGCATCTCATCCTTCATCGAAACAGTCGTTTCGCTACGCGAAGCGTGGAGAGTTGATGGTACCTCTTGCTGCTTGCCCAAAGCATCAGGAGCTAATGCAATATTCAGCTATGTATAAAGACGCGTGAAAGCCTGTGTACATACGCGTCTTGGATATTTGCTTCTCATCATCAAACGCACTCAAGTCCGGTCCTATTTCTTCAAATTTGCGACGTTTGTCGATGCGAGAGACTTTCCTATAGATGTCGTAGTTGCTATCCTTCAGTAATGGATGCACCTCCTTGACATCGGGACTCTCGCAAAGCCACTGCTTGATAGTTCGCCACTTTTTGTAGTCGGTCTTGTACCTCTCGGCGGCACGCTCTTTTGTCACAAGTAAAGCGTCATACCGGCGTTGGAGGTGTAAAAGTTCAGCCTGTAGAGATGATATCTTCAACAATAACGTAGACGTGTCATGAGTATTTGATGCAGACATTTGAAAGTTTGATGCGAAGCAGTGAGCACAATTAATAGTACGGACTTAGATTACCTAATCGAGTGTCTACTGGTGGGACAGACAAGCTCTATTGTGATTACATAGATTATGTTGAATTTTGAAAGGTTATGATATTTATAAACAGGAGGTCCCAGATATCCGTACGTTCTTCGGTACGGTCACATCCATCGTCATCTATCGTCGGGCCTGCGATCGTCAAACGGAATCTGAAGTTTTTCACTACTATGCATGCCGCCAAAGTTATTAGTGAAGAGCCTTTGGACAACAAAGACGCGAAGTGAGAACCTTGTTCGTGCAGGTTAACTACTAATATGCCATTCCTGCGTAGATGGATCCGTCTCAAGAGGGTCCACTACACTGATCAAGACGGAAAACACGTACGTTTATTATTCTCTTGCGGTGGGCGTGATTATATGTCGCTCATTCATCTGTAAGAGACTCTGGGAATCTGCCGAGCGCACAACTCGGAAGGATTCTGGAATAGACGGTAGATTTGTACTACTCCTCGTCATATAACTGCTCAAATGCTTGTCCTTCATAGGCGTTGCTGTCCTCGCTCTCCTTCGTTCTAAGACAAATGCTTTCCCCCTTTCGACGGTCATTATAGAGCAATACCGTCCTCCTCTCGACAACATCGTCGTTGGCACGTTGCACTTCCTTACTATCACCAATCCATTCGCTGATTATTTTGTTCGGTTTTTATCGTAGAACTCCCTGCTGGTCTCGTTGATGCGGGTGAAACGGCTGAGGCAGCAGCGATTCGAGAATTGAAGGAGGAGACAGGATACGAGGCAGATATAACCACCAAACCTGAGTCCTCGCCGATTGTTGTCAGTGATCCAGGTCTGTATATTGGCTCAGATACAGTTGGTTTACATTTAAGACACGTTTGTAGGAATGACCAATGCCAACATGAAACTCGTGGTTGTAAGTGTCCTCCTAGAAGATAAACTCGAAACACCTGTACCGCATCTTGATGATGGTGAACATATTATCACCCGCGTCATAGAGTTAGACCAACTTGATGCCGAGCTCAAAGGTGCGTCTCGCTCTTCTATGGAATGTGTTCCTGATCTTGATATTTTCAAGCATACGACAAAAAGGTGACACTATTAAGCAGGAAAAGTACTGACCTTTACTGACCCAACACCTAGGGTTTTGTGGTAGATGCTAGGCTCTCTCATTTTGCAGCTGGTTATGCAATGGCAAAGAGAATCAGCAGTGGCGCATTCCCCTGAGAATGCCACGGCAGGTTCTGACGTATGTGGTCTCACCAGGATGATAGACTCGAATGTGGAGTATCACATGTACAACAATCAGACTAGTGACTTATAAGATTGTACAAGTACTAGTGATACGATTTTTTTGCACGTTCGATATGTGCCCTCAACTTCTGTTGCTTCTCCCTCAAGGACGCCTTCTTCTTTCCTCGTACCGCGCCACTGCTCAATATCATCATGATTGGTTTATTCCTTGCCTTTTCGCGATTCGTGGAGCTGCTTGGTGACTCCTTATTTTTCTTACCCTTCAGCGAGCCGTACTTTTCCCGCCCTTCCCGACCCTTTTCGATACTCGCTATGCGTTCCGCGTAGTCAGCTTTAGCCTTTTTACGCGGACCAAGGATATCGTTCTCAGAAATGAATGCGCCATCAGATGCCCCAGCTTGCATGGCCTTCTTGTTAGCTTCAAGGATTGCCAGTTTCCGTTTCGCCCTGGAGCCACTACCTGATTCAATGGTTTTTGTGGCAGCCTGTATGCGCAGGTCATTTAGTAACGCGAAGTCTGCCGGCGTAAGGATCTGCAATACACGTTAGAGTGTCGCACGACGGGTAGAAGGAACATTGATTCACTTTAGTGGTTGCCAAGGTTGAGATCCGATTGGGATTTGAATCAATCTCCGGGTCTGTCTCCCCAGGTGGTTTGGAAGCTAGTTCCCGCTCGTCCTCACTATCACTAACTTCCAAGTTGTCGTCACCTTCTGAGTCGACGTCTATCCATCCTTCAGACTCGGATTCCGAATCTGAATTAGTTTCGACGTCCCAGCCCTCCCAAGCGGCCGCTTCATCGTCGCCATCGTCATCCGCACTGCCAGTCTCCTCTTCACGAAGTTTCTGCAGGTGGTCTTCCAGAAGCTGTCGAATAGTTCAGGTATATTCTTTGAATGTGAAAATATCTGCATTACCATTAGTCCTTCGATGTCAACTGCAGCATCCGCACTGTGTCCATACGGCAGTGGTTGATCACCTTTGCTCATACCTATACTGGCATCTTTTCCCTGCAGACACTTAACATTGGTAATGGAGAATTGAAAAGGGAATGACTTACTCTCTCCCGGCGTTTGAGCATACCAGGGTTCACCTCGCGGTACAACTGCAACAATCCTCTTGCAGCAGCTGTAACCGCCTTGTCTCGACTTCTCCTATACTCTACAAGATCACCCAACAGATCTTCCCCCATTGCCCATGGTTGTCTTCTACAAAGTTCCCTAATCGAGTTGATTCCTGCAGCAATCACCTCGCTTCCTACTCCAGGATGCACAAATTCGGCTGCAAGCTTCTGCACGACCGGGGTCAAAGCATCGGGGGGCGTAAGATCGTGAACAGACTGCGCCAGTGCAACGAGAATTGACGGCACGCGAAGTTGGTGGTAGGTGAGGTATTTGATAATGTAGGTATAGAAGCTCAGGACGCAAAGTTTATGAGCGCCCATCACCCGGGAGAGAAGCTGCATAATGAGAATTTTATGTTCAAGTGAAAAACGTTTGTCGTAACGACTTAGGTTGTCATAAAGTTTCTCAGCAAACGTCTGCGGGTCATTGAGAAGTTGGAGTGCCGGAAAATTCGGTGTCGTGGGGGCATTTTTGTTATACTTTTTCTGTATACAAATTAGCAATGAAACGAAGCCAGAAAAGCATTCTGGAATAATAGGGTACCTTCTTTGCAGCATTGAGTTGTTTCTGAAGCTTTTTATCATCACCCCGTCTCTTTTTGTTGACCTCGCGACGATGGTGAAGAGCTCTGACATCGGGACCCTGACACAAGCATCAGTGATATTCTAGCAAGGCAGACATTACCTACCCCATCTTCCTCATCATCACTGTCTTCCTTCTCGTCGTCACTTCCTAGAAAGAAGTGAATGGAAGCACTTTGCACCTTCATCACAGGATGGAAGCATCCAAGCGCAACGATAGACACAGGCTTGGCGTCAGTCCTATTGAGGGATAGAAGTCACATCTATCCAGTTGTATCAGTCACAGATTGCGCACCATATTCCCTTTCGCCACAATTCCTTTGTTAATATCACCGCCCACATAGCGTCCTCCCCGTTATTGGCGGTTTTATCACTCGTGGGACCTGCAGATCTGAGCTTTCCCTTATCCCCAATAACTTCTGCATCCATTCCCCGTTCGACCATAGTGAAAAGCATGGCTTGCACAGCACGGTTTAGTTTGTGATTTTTGGTTCGGAGGTTGGCAGTACGGATATCCGAGAGAATAGTTTTGCGAATGAAGGCTCGCAAATTAGAGGAGGTTGTGCGAGGGAGGAGGGGAAAGAGGGACTTGAGGAGCCTAGATCCAAAGTTTGTTTAGACGATATAATGCATTGAGATGCCTTAATTACTCGATGGATGTAATGACATCCTTGTTGCGCAACATAACAAGGTTTTGAACGAGAGTTTTTCTAGTATCAGGCGTGAGAGTACCATAATTTTCGAGGAGAAGGGTAGACAGATGGGATGGAAAGTCTTTAGTTTCCTTGGGATAACATTGTGCGACCTGAAAACGTAACGTCGTCAGTGAAGCAGTAAATTGCATGAGACCTTTACAGACGCACTTGAGATATAAATGATACTAGTTCACGAAAATGCTGAGCCTGTTCATCGGGATTTATCTGAAATATCTGTCTGATACTGTCGTAGTGATTCCATTGCTGTAGGAACTCTTCTTTGTACGCTGCTGGGTCACGTTTGATGAGGTTTTGCAGCTGAGGGAGATTTGAGGTGAGAAGGACGCCACGACCACCCATCACAACAGACAGTCAGATACTGAAAGTGAACTGCACTGACAATTTCCGAGGGCTTGTAATACTTCAGGTAAACTTTAAATCAGGATTGCAGCTTACATCATCTGTAAGGGCGGTTAATGTAAGGTCTGTAGCTCTAAGTGGCAGAGAATGGTCTGATGTGCATTCTTGTGATCAATCCGTTGTAGTACAAACTGGTAAGTAATCCACGTGAAAAAGCAAACTATGATGCCCCATTGAAACTAAAAGTATCACGCAAATTGGAAATCCGGGCTTGAGTTTTGGAGCTGTATTGTTTCATCACTTTTCTGCCAGCGGAAGTTGCACTGTCGCTCAACCTCACCTCGAAGCTGTGGTGATCGTAGCATCCGAGTAGGCAGTCCAGAAAGACTTGCCAAAGATTGCCGCCTTCTCGCGCGATTTTGGTTCGTCCGAGTTTGCGATGTACTCTTCGAATGACGTGCGATCTAGTAGAGGAAGTTGAATGGTGTATTCATTTGAGCCTCAATCATTTCAAGTGCTCACCTTCTATGTCCATGAGCGAAAGGAAATGGATCGTTTCGGTGGCAAGTATATCATTTTCATGAAGGACATGTTCTTTTGCAAGCTTTTGAATGTAAATCTGCCAGCGACTTCCACTAAAGCGCCCTCACCTTTTCCCTTACCGCCAGCATTGCCGTGAGACGCGCTTGATTGGGGTCATGTGTCTCGGCTGTGGTTGTGGGCCCTGTATCCGCAGCGTCTTTGACCGGTTCGAAGTCGGACACGGGTTCAACTTCGTCGTCGTCTTTGTACAGTGGTACATAAGTCGATGTACTGGGACCAGCCTTCATCTTCCCTTTGGCTTTCGCAGGAGCCTTGGACGAAGCTATATTCTTCGCAGCTGAACGTGATGGTCCAACACTGGGGCCATTGTCCCTGAATGTTAGTTCGACGGGAAGACTGCCGCCGAGGCACGCATCTGCTTGCGGACCAAGCTTTAAATTAATTCGTAACATCAGGTCACCGACAAAATGAAGATTCGGCCTTAATTACCTTCAAGTAATCATTGGTCCAGCCAGATGCAGAAGCCTCTCGTGCGATCGCAAAAATATCAGCGCCTAGCATCGCACTTATGATACGGTCTCCATCCACGCCTTTACCCACCCCAAACAACGACAATTGGTCATGTCCGCTCTCACGAACCTTCGCCCGGTTCCGACCTGCGTATACATCTTTGAAATGACCGAGGGCAATCCGATCCATGGTGGCTGCCATCTCACCGAATAGTCGGATTGCCTGCTGCGCCTCCAAGGTATACAACTGGCGAAAAACTGTTCCACCTCTCGAACAGTTGTCACAACCTTTCGGGCAAAGGTGGGAATCAAAACGCTCGTTGAAATGGGCGAGGATTAGTGACCGTCTGCAGTCAGCCTCGTTGCGGCAGTACTGGGCCACTGCCGAGAGGTCTTCCAGTTGTCGCTTTTTCTCCTCTGGAGTCCGAGCCGGTCCTTTGTCATTTCGGTCGTTGTTGATCAACTGATGTCGTGATACGGCGTCCCGGTGTGCATAGTCTGGAAGAATATAATACATCAGGAAGCGCTCGGTCATTGTCATCGAAGTCGCTTACAAAGAATGCAGTCTGCCGGATCGCCGTCGCGTCCAGCGCGTCCAGTTTCCTGGTAATACCTGAGACGGTAAGCAACTTCTCAAGTGAGGCATACTTGAAGACTCGTGACGTACCCATCCATCGACTTCGGCAACGTTGAGTGGATTACGAAGCGCACTATTAGACGGGGTCAGACAAAGGCCGAGGGGCACAAACAAAACTTTACCATCCGGTTTGTCGATTCCCATCCCAAACGCAATCTAAGACAATGTTAGAACTCAATGAAACCACGCTGTGAGCGCCTTACCGTTGCTACAATTATCTTGCAGCTGCCATTCTGCCATTCTTCTTGAGTGGTGCTGCGCTCTTGTGAGTCCATACCAGCATGATAATGTTTGGCAGACAGGCCATAGTCGTTTCGCAGTTGCTCAGCGAGTTCCTCGCACTCCAGCTTCGAGAAGCCGTACACAATGCCGGTATGGGTGGCATGCTGTGATTTGACGAAACCGGCAATTGCTTGAACCACCTTCTTTTTCGTAGACGGTTTAGGCTGTACTGCATAATACAGGTTGGGGCGATTGAAAGACTGCATCAGGCACAAAGGGTCACGTAAACCTAAGCGAGTACGAATATCCTGAATCGCAGTCTTATTTGCGGTTGCGGTGAGTGCCATGATGGGCACATCACGGTACCGCTCACGCAGCATATGGAGCTCTGCGTACTAAATATACAAACAGGAACTTGTCAATGTACTCATAAACTAGATTGTGCAAACGTACAGCATCGCGAAAATCCCGCCCCCAGCTCTGAATGACATGCGCCTCATCAATGACAAAGCGCGCGATTTGTTTTTCTTCATACAGTTGTGCTAGGATATCTTGCATGGCGTTGCTCTCGCGTAGCTTCTCTGGAGTTATGTAGCAGATGTCGGGTTTTGTCTGGCTGCGAAGGCGGCGCATAACATCCCGTGAGTCATCTGCGGTCCTCAGGGAAGACATGCAATCAACATCAACGTGCTTCTCTCGCAAGGATGCCACTTGATCGGCGATGAGCGCAACGAGTGGAGATATGACAAACGTCACTCCTTGGGTCCTACCAGTCTTACAGACTGCGGGAAGTTGATAACAAAGACTTTTCCCACCACCAGTGGGCATTAGGACGAAGACGTCCTTTCCGTCCAGCGTGGCATTGATGGCTTCGAGTTGGTTTTGCCTGAAGGAGGTCAGCCGAAACACGTTCTTCAAGACAGAAACTGCCTCAGCATAGTAAGGGGTCGATGTATTATCAAGGCGACCGATAGCCGGAGAGGGTGTGCATGGTGCATCCGCAGACTCTAGCGTCGGAGTAGTCGAGGTTAAGGTGTCCAGTTGCAATGTTGAGGGTTCATCAAGGCCTTCCCAGAGGTCATCGCTGTCGGGCACAACCAGAGTCTCTGACAATACGTCAGCATCTTCTGGCTCAAGCGGGCCGTCGACATCGACATATTCTGGTTCGAGGACACTCCCTAATTTAGGCGCTGTCGATGGAGGAATAGATGTGGGTGGAACTGGAGCTGGCTCACTGACGGGGTTGAAGCGAAGCAGGCGTTCTTGGATAGCTTCGATGCGACCTTCAATGTGTGCCCTATGTAGAGTAAGCAAAATTCATATAGTACCAGTACACTCACAATAAAAATGAAATTTCAAAAATATCTAATGGGTTTTTGCCATGTTCCGAGATCGCTTCGAGGAAATAGTCACGAACTTGGCGGTTTCGGCCAAGTATCAGTTCCAAAAACCCTCGCGATCGCTGTAAAATACATCAGAGTCACGAGAGTGTGAGATAAAAGACAACAAACGGAATCTAGATCTGAATTCTTGACGAGCTGAGTGCCCGCATCAGATTGTACAGTATCTGAAGAGGCAGGTGGTACAGCAAACAGATCAAGACGGGATTTTACATTTGAGACAGGATTTGGGTTCGATGCTTCGACATCACTTGAAATTTCGGGCGTCCATTGTCGAGGAACGGTGCGAGACATTCCCTTCGATAACAAAGGAATGGTATTGAAAATATTTTCTTTGTTCACCCGATTGCTTTCCTTGAGCCGCTTAGAGGCCGATTGTTGAGCTCCATCGAGGATATCAGGGGGCTGACGCTTTCTGGAGGGTACTGGGCCTTCCGTAATCTCGATGGTGGGTTCACGACATAAATCGATTAGATCACGATGAGGCGAGGCAGATAATGGCGCTGGCCGAGAGTTCATTGTGTTCCTTCCGAAATTCGGTGTTGCGAATGATGGAAGTGAAGAACTCGAGCCCGAGGTTTGACGAGCTGCAAGTTACTTAGATGGATGGCTGCTGTCTTTGTCATGAAATATATACTTACCAGTGGGATTTGAGGTAGAGTGAGAAACGCCCAAAGCTGGCTTAAACTTTGATGATGAAGTCTGAAAATAGGATTAGAACGACGGATGGTAATAGCCCACCCGAATTTGTAACATACCTTTGGCAATACGCTGCTCGAGACCATGTTTCCGTTGTGCTGAGATTGAACGGTCTTCCTAACGCTGTCTAGGTTATTCTGTGGTCCAGCCATCTTGATGACAGGGATGAGCAGATAAGAATGACCGGAGGAAGTACTTGATGGCAAGCCAGCTTATAAGCTGTCGGCCGCGTGAGACGAGTGGCTGAAAAAGTCAGTGAGACTAGATTGATTCGGATAATCGATAGCGATACGAAAAATTGCCTCGAGGTCAGGTCGTAACGCGCGCGGGTCACGAATTCGAATAGTCTGGCAGCACCAAGAATGGCTCTTGTCCCATTCATTAATGTAAAGTCTGACGTTCGGCTCATCCCGACTCCCGAAGCGCGTCAGTTACACGTGACCGCGATGTGTATATTGGAGTCGCGTTAATCATCGACGACGACGACGACACCAACAATCATGTCAGGGCAGTACTGGTTCCCGAATATGCCAATACCAGAGATTATGACAGCTCTATCAGAATGGGGCCTGAACGTCAGCAACGAGCAGCTCGTCAGGCCCTCCTCTGACTTTGTCACTGGCGTGTACAACGCCTGCTTAGAGCAAGTCACGTCCATATCTCCAAACATGCTTCACAAGCCAATACAACGTGCGCTGGCCTCTATTGACGATGCTAACCCTGTGCGTGCGTCAGTTATATCTGTAGTCATCTACATCTGATTGTGCGTACTAAGGATCTCTACAACAACGCTATCTCACACAACATCATGCTCTATCACCTGTATGATCTGTCCTCTGTTTAGATTTTTCGTTGACATAAAAGCAAACAGAACTCGCTTCGCGACTTCTGCACGCATTATGGACTTCAGCTCACGAGACCTGTCCGCACCAGAACCAGAGCGTACACGCTTCATTCTCTCAGCATTCATCAACTTTGTCAAGTTTGCGGAGCAATGTACCACATTTATCAGCAACGTCCGAGAAAAGTCTGCGCAGGTCATAGAAGAGCGCGAACAAGTAATCCAGGAACTCTCAGAAGTTCAGCACAATCTCGCAGTGCTGAAGTGAGATCTTTCATCTATCTCTAGTATCCCCTTAGCTCACGACTTGTAGAGCACAACGTGCAAAGGACGAGCCAAAATGCGAACAACTCAAGGAAGAGAATGCAGCCATGACCACCCAGCTCCTTGCAGCAAAGGATGTTCACACAGGACTTACCAAGGAGATTGAGAGTTTAAAGATTGAAAGGGCGCATCTCCAAGCTCGAAATGAAACCATCAACTCGGAGTCTGCTCTCCTAATGGACAATAATTCCCGTACCCGATCACGCATTGTGCAGTCTCCAGAGCGTATTAAGCGCAATATCATGACTATGGGAACCACAGCTATTGAAGACAAAAAGGCGGTTGCATTGCACGAGGCAAAGGCACGAGATCTGCAGGCAAAAATTTCGGCGCTTGTGAATATCGAAAAGGTCACATTTCTTGTTGTGTTCAGTGTGATCTTGTCTCAATCGTCCAGTCAGGATGTCCGATCATGTATTGAGCAGCTGCAGACGACAGAGAAGGAAGTGCAGCTCCTCGAAGGATCGCAAAAGGAGCTTGCAGAACTCAAAGACAGCCTTGAGTATAAGAAAGTTGAGCGCGGTGAGCTGCAGAAGAAAACTGAGGTAGGATATGAAAATCTTCTCTGAATCACGCCTGCTAATGCGTGCTCCTCAGCGAGTACACAAGCAACTTGGAAACGCGCAGGAAAAGCTTGAGAGGGCGCAAAGACACGCAGAGGAGAAGCGACAAGCCAGTCAACAGACGGTTGAGCGCCTCCAGCGAGACTACGAGAAAATGGACGTTGAGCGGCGGGAGAACGACAAACAGGTAGAGGAACTCCGGATGGAAGCAAGCGACATAGAAACAAAGGTAGGTCTTGAGTCCTGGTCTCCTCACGCTTGGGTCATAATGGTTCTTGGTAGATGGCGGAACATCTGAAGAAGAGTGAAGCAGAACTCAACGAGCTACTAACAGAGTATTGGAAGCTCCGTCACGAGACAGGTAATTTTTTTATTCTGTGTTTGTAATCATCACTGAATGATATCCAGAAGTATACATGGAAACACTCGCTAACAAACTAAACATGAATGTTTCTTCGGACTGAGGAATGCGCCTACCGGGCCTTGAAACCTTGTGATAGATTGAATTCATGATATTTTGTCAATTACACAGTAGCCACGGGGCAAGACAAGATCATCTCTTTTTCCCTTTCTGTGTCATCTTTAGTAATATGCAATTCTGGCAATACCATTTCTTCGTTGAACTGGGAACTGCACTAAGGCCTGTACACGGCAGGTGGAACTGAGAATGAGTGTCAGTACTAGTCAGGGGAACACCTAATTCGCTAACCCATTCCAACTTGCAAGCGTCATTGTCACAAGCAATCATCTGGGATACAAGTTGTATGAACGTCATCCAGGCAAAGTCAAACACGATGCTACGGACCGTTTCGTATGACACCTGGTTACAATAACAGTACCTCGGCTCGTTAGGATCTGCTTGAGCTTGAGCTGGAATCTTGAGCTTCACACTCCTCGTTGTGCGATTGGTTGGTATTTTCAAAACTTCCTCAGGAAGTGGTGGCGGAGTCTCAGATTCGGGCTCCGGTTTCTTGCGTGCCTTTCTACCCTTACCGGGTCTTGCAGATTCTGTAGATAGCTCTTCTAGAGGTTCGTGAGGAAGGACGGTGGAAATCTCCGGGGAAAGTGAGGGTGTAGGGCTACGCTCCATACGGGTCGGGCGTACCCAGCGCGGTACGACCAGGTCAGGAAGAAGTATCGGAGCGAGATGTGTCCCTGGACGAATCCCAAGAGAAATAGATGCTTCTTGTTCCTTGATAGCTTGGTCCAGAAGACGAATATGTCGGTCAACCTGTGCAACAGAACAGATTAGGATATGGAATGAAAAGAAAGGAGGGAGTACCGTTTCGTAAGCAGTTTGTGCAATATTCACCTTCTCCTCTGATGCACGGAGAGCTTCTTCCGATACTTGCGCAATCTGTTGCAGCAATTTCCTAGTTGTTTTTGCTGAAGAGGGTAGCTCGATAGACGGTGACTCCAGACTTGGCGCGATAGAAGCAGCAGGTCTCGCATTGTGTCCATCACTCAGTACTTCAGCGGGCAAGTCAATGTTTACTTGTTCGTCTGGAGGTGGCGAACCTGCTGCCTGCATCACCTTTGGATCTAATGCAAATAGTAAGGTCATATTACTCTGCTTTGCATTGACTATACCCTGCCGCGATGTAAGTTGTATACGCAGTGCAATATATTTCCGCACATTGTCCAGTAAGTCTGCATGATAGGCTGAAAATGGATACCTACAGCTTGATTATACACGAGGGGAACTTGGATACACGTACCATTGCTTTGGTCATCTAGTTCACGTATGAGCGTGTACTGACGGTGAAGAGACAATGGAAGTTGCTCGAGTACTAGGACATCTAATTTAGTAGATTGTTCTATCAGAATAATCTTGATTAGCGTACTTTCATGGTGTTCCTCCTTGAATGCATCCCAAATCTCAAGTTCCTTCCTTCGTTGTTCGGAGTCATGCTCTTCTCCTGCAGTATCAGCATCTGACGTACGCTCTTCGCAGTGCCCCTCCTCAGCAGGAACAGCCTGAGAACGTCGACGCTTGCGAGACATAATAGTAGTTGTTCCACAAACTCGCGGACCGCTGCGGACCTTGAATTACACAACTGGGCACGTGACGATTCGTAGATAGTATCGCAGCTGTGTCAACAACGTGCATAGCCATCACCGTTTCCTGTTCCTGCGGAGAATTAGGGCATCGTCATTCGCATTGTATATCAGCTTTACACGGTAACTCTCGTGTGTTATTGGCGAAGTTACCTGAGTTGACTCGAGTCAGTTCGACTTGGACTCAGTGGAGAACATTGTTATCAACTTCTATGATTTTACTAAAGGCACAGAAGTTACTGAAAGCTTTATATATCAGGCGCCACAATCCTTTAGGCGCGTCTAGAACAAGGTAGAATGGATCCCACCGCAGCCTCGGTGGGCATGCATATACAGCATGTCAGCTGCCTAGAAAACACGCAGAGAACTCCCCTTAATAAGAGACTCTACGTATCGTCTCTCATAACATCTCCCTGTCCTGTAGGAATTCCTCTCATGAGTGTATTTAATACCATGATGAGCCCAACATTGGGAGTTCTCGAGATAGCTGGTGCTGCATCTGGTGTCCCGTACGCCCAGGGGGCTGGGATGGCACTCCAGGCCATCAACACCGCTTGCAACCAAGTGGCCATCCACAAGGTGCATATATTTTGCTTTCAGTGGTAGTTACTCTAGCTTAAGACACAATGTTATTCCTGTTAGCGCAAGTCTGCCCAACTTGCTCACAGATGCACTTCGTTGCTGAACTTGATCAGTGATCATGCAGTTGGACCCGCCAGCGATGAGATGCGATCCTCCTTAGAAGACGCTGAATTGTGCGTCGTTTGGCTCTTGTTAGAAAAATGTTTATAGTATCGAAACAGCGTTCTGTTTGCTGTACGAGACCGCATACAAAAGTGGTCACAATATAGCAAAGTGAAAAGCTTCTGTGTGTGTTGAGGCTATGACGAGCTTCCGTGTACTCATGCAATGCCTTAGTCAAGAGCTCTCAAATAGAGAACGACCTGGATAGGTGCCAGAACGACGTAAACGCAGCTATGGAACGCTTGCATGTAAGCCCACTCCTGCTACGTGCTTACTGTATGTTGAAGCTTTTGACAGGTCAAAAATCCCCTATCTGTCATGATCATGCAGAAGCAATCTATAGACCTCATGAAAATGAATCAAGATCGCATCGAGGAGAAGCTGGCACAGTTGATGATATCCCCACAGCAAGTGTTGGACGCAGTCCAACGGCACAACGCTGGCGGTCAGGATGCCCTTGATCTCATGAGAACCGGCCAGGAGGCAAGTTCTGGTGATGCTTGATGTTTTTCTTTCTTGGATCCTCATTGTCAATATGCAGCGCTTGATACAACTATACTCACAAATACCGCGCGAGAACTCCCAATTACCAGACCAAATGTTATTTGAAGGAGGAATGGTTGAATCCCCATTATCCTCCCGTTCCTCCTCAGTGGAGGTGACGGTGCAAACTCAGATTCAAAGTGCTTTGACAGATTTACGGCGCCTGACAAAAATACCTCCGACACTCAAAGTCTTGAACAATCAGGTCAAAAAGGTTGGCGGCTCTACTCCGATATGCTCTGGAACGTACAGCGACATCTGGCTAGGAGAAATGTTAGGAGAGAAAGTAAACCGCTTCTTGGAGAGGTTATAATTGAATGGCTGACATCTCTGCAAGGTCGCACTTAAAACCCTGCGCAGTATTACCGACCCTACGAAAGCCAGAAGAATGACCAAGGTATGTCGTAGTTTTTGTTTACATGATACAACTATCATTGATATGTCACAGCGTTATGAGCACGAAATGAATGTGTGGGAAAAGCTTAAACACGACAACATTCTGACAATTTACGGTGTCATCACCAATTTAGGACCTATTCACATCGTAAGATCCCTACTCCTGTAATCATGTTTATCGCCTGATAAAATTCTACGCTCCATGCAGGTGTCGACATGGCAAGAGAATGGCAATGTACTAGAGTATGTCATGCTGGAATGTACAGTACATCGCCGTTCTTATTTGTGCTCAGGTATCGCACCAAGAACCCTGACATCAACCCCCTCATTCTGGCAAGTATGCTAGTAGCCCAATCATTGGCTCGAAACTCATCTTGATAACATTCAGCTCACACAAGCCGCAAGGGGCATCGAGTATCTTCATGGAAGCAACATTGTTCATGGGAATTGTAAGTGTATCTTCGTACTCCGTGAGGACAATCATTCTGACTTTACGACTAGTGAAATGCGTAGGTCGCTTTGATTTGCAAGCAGATATGTTCGTTCACAATTTCGAACCAGAATAATATGTTGGTTTCCTCCGAGGTGCGTGACCTTCTCCATTTCAGTTAATAGCAAGGGTCTGATTCAGTTCTCAATGTAGGGTGTAGTATGCATAGGTGATTTTGGGCACACTCAGGTCCTAGACGAAGTGCTTGGGAGGGAGGGATTCACTGCTTATACTGGGGCCTCCAACGTGCGTTGGAATGCTCCGGAACTCCTGGGTGGCGATGATGTCAAGCCTACCAAAGCCAGCGACGTCTTTGCGTTCGGAATGTCCATCTTGGAGCTTGTAACTAAGCAGGCACCCTATTCGCACAGAAAACGTGATCTTACTGTCATCATGGACATCAACGACGGACATTTACCTCTTCGCCCAACCGAGCCGGAAGATGTTTCACGATGGATGCATGATGAACTATGGGATCTTTTAAACAGATGTTGGTATTTCATGGCTTCGGAGCGGATGAATATTGGAGAAGTCACAATCTGTCTTGAGGGACTCGCCGAATACCTTGGGAATCATCCAAATTGGCAGACGGACGAGGCCGATGTTGAGATCGTTAAATAAGATACTGTTCTCGCGCATGTCATAATCTACGCATGTACATGTGGTAATTAAAATGATCTCAGAGAGATCTGCGGTTTCATACTTTGCTGCACTGCGCCTGCCGTGCCTTCGACAGCCTTCCGAATAGACATCTCGAGTACCTCCCGAACAGAGGGATCCAGCTGAGTAGTGGCTTCTTTGAAGGACCCAGGCGAGCTAGCTGCCAAGGAGAGCAAGTGTGCTATGCCATTAGAATGTATCGTCGATGGAGGCATCTGATGTGGGCGTAAAAGTAATGCGATAGTTGGTAGTAGGACACTCAGAAGACGGGAACCTGCACAATCAAAGTCAACTATCATGTGATATTATATCAAATCCACGAGTGCCGGTACTGACGTTGTTCCTCTTTAGCCAGCGAGACGAGTGTCGTAAATGTTTTCCAAACCTCGTCTATCGAGATGGCTTGCTGCTCTGACACTGTTCCGTCATCCACCCGAGGTACCATTTTGGCAACATATTGGATTAGTGCGGGAAGAAGCAGACGAACGCAGGCCCGAAGAAGTTCACTTCCAGACGCAGCGATTGCAAGAGTTTTGGCACAGTGAACAGCCACAATAGCCATCTGCTGAAACGTAAAAGCGCTCAATGACACGCATGAGAAAAATTGAAGGAGAGGGATACCTGGTCACCTTCTTCAAGCTTCTGAGATATAAGGAAGAACAGGTGCTCCACCACATCGCGAGAAACCACCACTGGTGAAGGAATCACAGTCAAGATGAGCACCGCCGCGAGAAGGTTAGTCTTGACTTTTCTCGACGAAATCAAACCTTCGCGTCCCCTATGTTGCTTTAGCCTCCGATAAACAAGTAACTATTTCAAAAGCAAACCTCATTTCGTCCACGTTCAAAAGACACGAAGACAATAAACCATGAATAAGCTTCCCGTAACGTTCGCGGGTATCAGGATGGCATGGAACGGCCAACAAGGATCTGAAAGCTGGGAGAGTAGGGGTCACCAAATCCGCTTCCGATGTTTCGTCTTTCAGTAGTTCTGGAAACGGGTCATGCAAAAGAAATCGCTGATGATATTTTCGTACCGCCATAGAGCATACAGCCTATTCCTCGTACATCCTCCCTAACAACAGATTCTGTTGTCGAGGCAATGAGGTGGAAAGCACCCAGGGAGCCAGAAATCATCTTTGCAATATCGGAAGGATCGCCTTCTGCAAGAACATTTATCGTGTTATGCAGCAGCGCAAAGGTTAAAAAAGACTTACGAATCGACGACGTTCCTGAATTGTGACGAGAGTGTCGAAGGGTGTAGGCGAATATCTTGAGACAATGAGTGAAAACCGAATCCGGAGGAATGGCTGCATTACTCTGACTCCCCTTGTTGCTGGACTGCATGTGAGATTTTGGTGAAGGTCAATTTATGGAAGACTTGCCTGAGAATGGCTCCGGGTACATATTGGCCGAAGTGTTTGGCAAAAGTGGTCAGGACAGTGATCAGGTGAATGAGTACCTCTGCAGATTCTGTCATAGCCATTCGATGACTGAGACTCATGAATTCTTGAAAGATAGTAGGGTCCAATAGAGCTTTCCCTGAATAACGAGGATCGAGAAGGCATTTCAGCGCCCCCAGGCAGGCTATCACTGTGTCAACCCGTAAGCTGATGTCTGACGAGGACGTCGCAAGCGCTTCATATATAAGGCCAAAGAGGGGGAAGAAAAGGGGTGCTGGTCCTTCTGCTGCAGAGTCGATACCATTAACAGGTGACCCCACCTCCTTCCCAAGGATGGCAGCTGAAATGTATTGATCGGAGTGGTTCATAGCGTTGGCGACAGCTTGTAGGATCGTTGCCCAGGAAGAAGCATAGTACTAAAGATGTGAGATTCGTTGGTCATAATCAATCGGTAAGTTTGGAACTTACTGGGAGCAGAACTACTTTGCCGAGGCTTGCATAAGATGGGTCTAAAGCTACCGCTGATGCATCGTGTATAAATTCGGAATCTGCCCGAATGACAGCATAGTCGCGAAGGCTCGCAATCCATTGTGGTGCCAAGATCGATCTGTATGGTTTGATGACATCCAGAAGGTACGTCTGCCCAGAACTAGCAATTTCCAGACGAGCCCACGCGGAGAGGATAGAAACCCTCAACATGCCTGATGCATTTGGGCTCAAGTCCACAAAATTACCCATAGTTAAGTTGCCAGATTCTTGGAAAGCATGAATATCTTTATAGATGGGATATTTAGATATGCCTACCGTCAACCTCTCCGAGTGCTGTTGTGAGTTGTTTAAGAATTCTCCCCATTCGATTTACATCTTTGACAACGCCACAGCCAACAAATACTGCGCAGGCATCGATGGCAGAAGACAGAATTTCAGGAGTGGAATCTGGAGAGAAGGCGGGAGTAAGTGCAGCTGTGATAGGTGCTTGATGTTGCTCAAGCAGGAGAGCATCTGGATAGTCAGGGTCTGGGGCTTGGCAAAACACCTATCGAAAATACGTAAAAGAAAATTGACACAAATCATTAGTGCACCTACCTGGATGACATCACGTAGTAC
This sequence comes from Suillus decipiens, assembly GCA_016695475.1. Lineage (NCBI taxonomy): Eukaryota > Fungi > Basidiomycota > Agaricomycetes > Boletales > Suillaceae > Suillus > Suillus decipiens. Next base: position 927,425 of record MU172924.1, on the reverse strand, counting down.
GACCAATCCTTCTAATCGTATCTCTGTGACATATGCCGCAGATGCTGTGAAGGCCATTTTGATCAAATCTGGAACACGAGACACAAGGAGGCCGTTCACTGGAATGCCGTGGCTACGAGCGAAAGGTATGTCGATGTGCTCTCTACGTCCAGAGCGTGCAACTAGCGTGCAGATTTCGTGTAAACATCGCAGTGCAAATAGTTGCGTCCTCCAGCGTGATGTAGTAACCATGGCTATGTGGCCTTGCCGTGTGTCATCGTTTGACACGGATGCACTCAACGATTGACCTTCGTCGTCCATGAGGCTGTTGGCTGTATCGACCACTTTCTGAGGGGCATTTATGCGTAACATGATCCTCTGGCAAAGGTCAATCCAAGCGGATGGATTGTGAATCGCAGTCTGGAGTAGCCAGCTTGAAATCACGTTTCTGACTCCGTCGATTGATGGGTCACCGTCTAGCATTCCAAACAAATCCTCCACAAGGCGATCTCCACCTAATCGGGACATTGCTAGAGCGTCTTTCTGTACCAATTGATAAAGGGCATCGATTGCTGCCAGTTTAAGGCATCTTCTAGGTGAACTAAGGTGTCTTCTGAAACGATTCACGATCTCGGGGACGTCCACATGCTCAGGGGCAAACATGAGGAGATGCTGGATGCACCGTATAGCTTCCACTAGGATGGGTTCATCGTCTTCCATCGAAAATTCGTGGACAAGGTCAAGCACGATTGTTCTCGTCCTTGGAGAGTCGTGAATATCAGGGCCAAGTATAGCGATGATCGCATCTAGAATATAGCAGACAAGGGGATAAGCTTGCAGGTCACCGCCAATATTGGTGTTGTTCAGTGTCCCCCCTTCGGTTTCGTGTGTGTCCGATATGTATATTTTGAGCAGCATTCCCAGGGTGCTGGACACGAATGGAGCGAAGGCCAAACTAGCAGCGTTAATGACGTGTCCCAGTGCGCGGAGGGACCAGAAGTGGACCAACGGATGAGAATCATTGCTCAATGACATGAGAAGGTTCACAGTTGTTTTTAAGATGGGAGCTGCAGCAAGTCCACCGACATGGCTGTATAGAGACCCGAACGCAAGCGCACAGCCAGCTCGTCCTTGGGGATCGCGGTTGCTTACAATGTGATCGACCAATACCTTGGTTTGACTCGTCAAAAAGGAGCTTCCAGATATGTTGGCAAGGCGCCCAATGGCCTCGCTGCTAGTAGATCTCAGGGCGGGGTCACCATCCACAAGAGCGTCCTGCAAGTGAGACTAAGAACTCATAACCGAAGTATAGTCTAAAGGTAAGCTCACTTTCAAGAATGCTCCAAGAGCTGAAGTGACTTGAGAGTGCCCAAGGGTATCCTTAGATTGACGATGATACGAGATCATGGAGACACGCAATGCTCGTACGATGGCCACAACACTATTCAACATTACAGCGGCCCTCCTTCCAGCGTTCTTGTCAAGCTTCGGAGACCGATTGGACTCTATCAAGTGACTGATTGTGCGCAGAGTGGTACTTAAGTCTTGGGCTGGCAGCAACTGAGAGAATAGTTCGATGGCGGAGTCACAGACTGATGACACAGGTGGTGGCGCATTGAAAGACCGGCTTTCCTCTTCTGACGGGTTTATCATAGAAAGAGAAAGCGTGTCGTGCTCACAAGCTCCTAGTATGGGCTTGCGTAGCTAGATGCGCAATCAATATTGGCAGGAAGGTACACAGATGACAATGTCTTACTAGCGCACTTATTGAGTGTTCTATGCTATCACTATTGCTGTGACCTCGGCGAGGACTTTCAGACGCTGTACTTTGGTTGACCCCATCTTCAGATATTTCGAGTGTAGTGAGTCCATATGCATAACCATCTGTCATCTGCCAGATTGAAGTGAAACTGCCGGAGGTAGATGCAATCGAGGCTTGCATTGCAGATATGTTGTCGATATCGGGACCCGCGAAAACAGTAAGGACGGACTGCAATAAGCTTGATTGGACAGAATCCGTCAAAGTGGAAATTCCAAGAGCGGAAAAGCACTGGTATACTCTATGTCGAAGAGAGGCCTCGCGAGTTCGAATAGACGGTCCAGTATTTTCAGTTACCGAGGGTCCGGAAACTTCTTCAATAGTCTGTGACAAGAACACATTTGAAAATGAGAGGGCATTTCCAAGCAGAGATGAGATTCTCCGGGCAACATCAAGAGTGGTGAGTTGGCTATTGTGAAGCAAAAAACAAAGGATTGCCCCAAGCGCACTTTCGCGTACATGCAGGAGAAACTTCCACTCGGCAGTTGACCGGCCTGAAACGTTGTCTTTCGCAGTAGGTTTCGGTAATGCATTACGCCAAAGCACCAGTAGTTGAGGTAGATGTGAGCGGACAAAATTTGGTCCAAGCAGCATCAGCGATGCAATCAACGTCCAGGCAACTTCAACCTCTACTCCTGCGACATGAACATCATGGTCACTGGCGCGCTTAAGGAGTTGAGTGGCAGTATCAAGAACGCTGGCTGACACATCAAAAGACACGTATAGGGGGCGATGTGGTACAATGGCAACAAGAGCCGCCAAACCATAGGAATGACCAAGTGTCCGGCGATCAATGTCCAAAGGAGCTGCAGGGGATTGAAGGGATTCGATGTCGTGTTGTAAAGACTCTGCAATCGCTAACATTGCCTTTGGTAGACGGAGGGGCGTAGAATAGCAGAAACAACGGAGGGTCCAGCTCGCATTAACACGAACTGAGTGACTTGGATGCGTAAGTAACGTCATCAATGGTACAGATACTGCGTCCTACGCCAAGTTTAGGAATGTACCAAAGTTCCAGCTTCGCAGGACTTACCTGAACCGGGGGAGGTGCATTACCCAGTTGTTGCAACAAGCCTGCAACCTCCTCCAGCGCTATTGTTAGGATAGATGAAGATGGAGCCACCTGCCCCGGCATTAATGCTGGCCATCTTTTCAAGTATGATGAAGAAAGATCTTGAATTGCAGCTATTTGTCCCTGTTCAGTCAGCATTCGTACTGCTATTAGCTCTCGTAGAAGAGCGCCGACTAGCTTCCGAATGAAGAGTTTGTCATATCTCGTGGCTCCATTCTTGGGATAGGAGACGATCTCGGTCATGAGGTGACCAACGAGTAGAGAATAATTGGCTTCCACGAATGTTGGCCCGAGTTTTGCCAGCAGTGTAACATAAAACATGAAGATTCCTGCACGGGTTTTGCGGCTATGAGCTTTGTTAAACTGGGTGGAGATTTGTAATAGCATATCTCCCGGCGTCAAAAGAGCTTTGGCGTTTTCGGCTGCGATATGTGCAGGAGTAGAAATATCGGAGTCTTCTTGTTCCTTCTTGCCTTTTTGTGACTGCTCTGCGACTGCCACAGCACGTTCTATCTGAGTGGCCGCGAGCATATGTCCCACTAGCTGTGCCAGCGATTGTGTTGTCACCTGGTCACCATTTTCAAGACTTTTAACGCAAATGTTGATGATTGACTCCACATCTGCGAGCGTGATGGAGTCTTCAGGAGTATATACGATCGCTAAGACCTGCGCACGGTTCAGTTCGCATAATATAGTTCACATGCAAGAATCTCACAGCAGCAGCAGCTCGCTGGACGGGGAGAGCTTTATCAGTTAAACCGTTCTTCATTTGCTTGATTATGTCTTTTGCGAATGAGTCACTCAAAGCCTTCTTGGCTGAAACTAGGGTTTTCCGAAGCATAGTGAGTGCATGATATCGGACATGCGGTGACTTTGATTATAATGAGAAAACAGAAAGCGAACAACCAGCGAATGTTTCACGCACTGCAGATGACTTCAATGTTTTTATGGCGATAGTGGCGGTTTCTGCCATAAAGGACATGAACTGCCTCGGGAGATCAGGCCGCTATCAGAGAAGAGGGAAATATCGAACCTGGGAGCCGAAGGCCTCCATCAACTCCCCAATCGTCCAGAATGCGGCGCTATAAGCAGAATGTCATTCGAAAGTACTGATAAAGCGTGGATTTCGCGCTGACATTCTGTTCGAGTCCTTATCCATAGCTTTGATGTCAGAAGCCGGTTTGAGCAACACCCTTAGCGTGTCAAATAATGACCTGGATTCCCCACGATGATACAAGACTAGGAGGCATCTTGCAGCTAAATTGCGAAGCGGCCGACCAGGAGATGGGTATGGCTCTGAGGGTATAAGCACTTTCAGTAGCGTTGCTTCTACTGAAGCTTGTGTCTCCTTGAGCGTTTCCTGCAAAATGTGAAATTGCAAGGAAATGCAGCTATTATGAATTCACGTACGGTGCTCGCATTTCTAAGACTTCTCTCCAGATTCGACAACCACTGAAATAAGTAGAGCTCCCCACTGTCTGCCAGTGTCAATTGGTTCTGCTTATTGTGTAAGTAACCTTTCACATCAACTGCGAATTAATGCATGTCATACCTCATCTAATTCTGCGATTTCTCCCCCGAATGCCATGATCCGTAAAATTGAAGAACTCTGAAGCTGCAGCACTGGAGCTCGAGGCAGGAGGAGGCGATGTCACAGTACTACTCGGCCAGTAAGAACTTAAGTGATGCTACCACTAGTACTAGTACTAGTATAGCTAGTAGTGAATCTAGTGACGATACTTGTGGTGGCAGTACAGCACGTGATAAATTTAAAATCATCTAAACATTGCTGCATGACGTAAGGTAGTGTAGTCAGCCAATTAAAACATCGTTAGCTCGACAAGCCCAGCCGCTGGCATGGATATAATATCCATCAATTGAATCATTCACATACAAGATGCAGTCTGTGAGATAAAATGCGATACAATTGGAAAGTGGCGGCCCGGGACAGTAAAGATTTAAAGGGTTATATATGCAAATCAATCAGTTTTCACAAATGCCCGTCTCACCAGGTATCGACCAGACGTTAGCCACCACGTTGCGATACAACACAGTCCCATCCCGACCCCCTGCGCTAAATGAGACATAACGATTGCGGAAAGTATTGCCCCACGACCTTTCGTTTGAAGTAAAATGGCAGCTTGGTGATGTGTTTTGGTCTTGGAGATCGCCAGGTAAGATAACACGGCAGCTAGAAGGAATTGCCATGTTGGCGTTGAGGCTTTCCACGTGTGAGCAGTTTTATTTCTGTTAAAAAAGGTCGAAGCGTATTGCGCAGCGTAAATTATCCGGGCTACCAGGTTGACTGTGTTTGCGTATACCAGAGAGACATCACCGAAGCCCGAGGCGTAAAATCCAATCGCAGAAACAATGAACACAACAGAAAATCCAACAAGCCATCTGATCATTTAAATCAAATCGATATAAATAATGGTGAATGGAGTACACACCTGCTTTGTCTTCGAAGATCTTGAGAAGTTGCTATGCTCGAGAAGAAAGCCTCAAGTACACCATTGATGGCAAGGACAGGGATGTACCATATCCAAGCTGCGAGAACTTTTGGGGCACTTGTTGATAGGTACTGTGATGGGAGTAACAAGTGCAGGAAGATCGGAAGATAGACAGTGGCAAATACAATGACAAGGACAGAACAGGCTAGCTGGATTGAGACCAGTGACAGTAAGATCTCTGAGGCTTGACCTAGTGAGCGTCTGTCGAATTCTGCACCAGTCGACGTGGATTTTGCCTCAGCCGGGGGGCACAAAATTCTTGAAAAGTAGACTCTACACATTTCCTCCAGAGGTTGAAAAACTATCCGTGCAACTAGAGAACCTGTACGAAGGTTGGATCATTACTATGCCTGAAACAACCCAGCTTGGAACGATGCGCACCATAGTTCACAGCGATCGCGTAGCCTCCCTGATTCTGCAAAGTGCTCCACCGAGATAATATAATCTTGTCTCCTTCCGTTAAAATATGCTTCACAATGCATTGCCCAGTCATAGTCAGAGACAAATACAGACTGCTAACGTCGAAGTATTGCGAAGCAATGCGATAGAATGTTGATCTGACAACCGTGATCAGAGAAGTTAACCATTGAACAAGGTGATGAACTCACCTGGAAGCAGTCGCTTTGGATGACTGTCGTATAGCAAGACGAGTCGGCCAGAAGGTGGGATACCCCATCTGATATACGTAACTGAAAAATACCACACTACTATACGCAGATTGGCCCAGCGCAAAAGCCACGAGCGCAAATTCTCCGGAATCTGGCCTAGTCGAGTCGTAAAGGAGGACAAGATAAGTGACAAGAGTCTTGCACGTTATCCCGAGACCTTCAGCTCTTACTCTAGCTCCAGTGCGAACTTCACCCATGGCCCTGGCAAGTTGAGAGAAAAATGTATGTCACTAGGATTATCTACATACCGATTATGCATGGGTTCGCTGAAGAGCTCACTTAGCGCAGAAAACACATAGGTAGATAATGCCATGTAAAAATGCGGCTGACGACGAACATCGTCGCTGGCAAAAGTAGCATATGCAACTGCCGTAGCTAGAGACACCGGAAGTCCTAGAATAATCGGCAATGCAGATAGATTTGTCAAAGCAGGCATGTGGTCATCATTAGAAGTTGACCCTTGAGTATGTATGGTGGTATTCCGCGGCCACGCTCTAAGCAATGTATTCCTAACACCTTCCCTGCTGAGAAACAGTATGGTGCTTAGGATAAGCTCAAATTGGATGGCAGCAGTCCCGTATGCTCGTGGGGAGGCTAATCGAAAGAGTGCTTGATTCAGAACAAAAGTCAATAGACGAGAACCAAGTTGGAGACCCATAAGGGAGAACAAAGAGGTAAGTGAACGTTTCAACAACCCGCCATCTTTGTCTTTTGAACGACCTAAGGATGGTTGTTGGTTCATGGGTGAGATCTTGATGAGGTGTGTTTGTAGCTAAGCGGCTACTAAGGTGTCGTGCGGATTCTACATACCTCACGTGATTGTGACTGACCGTGACGCTGTAGGTGTAAGCACTGCCGAGCGATGCCGAATGTGCACGAGCATAGAGAATGAATAGAGAATGAATGAAAAAGGTACATACTATGTACCGAGATAAAATATGTGTTTGCAGACCAGTACAAACGCTTGTCAAATATAAAAGTAGTATACTATGAATAGTAAGCGAATTAATATTTTGCTCATTGTATAGACAGTCAGACTAACGATTGGTGTTCTCGGTATTTCTTTACTGTCTATTGTGCTTTCCGAGTGACACTCAGTCGCACAGTTTCCATAGATTATGAGTTATTTTGTCATCAATATGAGTCACCAGTCTGTTTACAAAGTACATAAATTTTCGTCATTCTCCCTGAACATGCATCCGTGGTGTTGTTGTGTAGAAACGACGGCAACACGGCACAGCATGTCGGAGTATCATTTGAGCTTGCACTCTGCCAACAGATATTTCGAATAACAAATGTTCTGCTGCGTTTCTGTTAATTCTGATGAATAAAAAATGTTCAATATATTCGTGCGACGGATCGAGACATTCATTGTATTTGGTCATGTTATGAACGAAAGCTGTACAACTTTTTCAGCTACTTTCATATCAATAGGCCAGATTTCATTTTGTTCCCTTCACTGCTTTTGTTTAGTTGTGGAGCTGTACAAACAAAAGGGTCCCTGCTTGTTATGATATTGGGGTGCACAAAGTACTCAAAAATGGCCACCTGTCCGACACTCTGACACAATAGTAGTACTCTTGAGACCTGCCACTGTAAAGATTACAATCTAGCTAGGCTGATAGCGAACTACCCCCTTGACTAGTATATGTCAAATGCTTGCCTAGCTGCTATACTTGTAGGACAAGGAAATTTGACCTGAGGGGTTGCTGGTGGATATACTCTGCCAAATGATAATGTGAGACACATGATACTGCTATTAGATGTTGCTGAAGGTAGTGGTAATGATGCCACTGTTAGCGCTGCAAAAGCTGTAGATGCCGATGCTAAAGCATGCTGAGGATAATGATTACCAATGAAGCTGACAATACTGATGGTACTGAGAGAAGCACTAGTGATGAGTGGGGTGATGGTGTATACTGATGACTATGATAGCATTGTATGCCGAGGGACAGTGAAGCTTGAGTGATGAGCAATGGCAAGATTATGATGATGTCATATCCCATACATCTGATCTCAGATCTGATCAATCCCACTTCCATCTGGACCATGTATCCAATCCAGATCACCCATCCGAAACCCCTAGCTTCTCATGTTCTAAGTCCACTGTGCATACTTGCATCTATCCCCTTTCAGTGATTCACCTGTACCGGTATCTGTTAAGACCGTACTCAATATGTGAGAGATCCGGAGGGCTTTGGCCTCAGTTCGTGCACTGTGCCCCTTTCCCGAGTACTGCCCTTTATTTCCGAGGAGTAACCTTTGTCCGAAGGTCTGGGTGTCCTTGCGTAGCAGATCCGAAGGTCCAGAGGTATCGGATATGGCACGTCCGGTATATATCCGAAACGTATGGGTGGAAGAAGTACGTCCAGTGAGTATCCGGAGCGTAAGGATGAATGCGAGGTATAAGGCTAGTAGCGGACGAGGTCCGTACTAGAAACTAATGGATATGGACTACCAGAGGTAGAGTCGGAAACGTAGACTATAGGAATCTATCCTAAGTCTCGGAAGATACTTAGTGTTGGGACGGATTGGTTTGGATGAACGGAATGAGCAGAATCTAAGATGATATTCAAACTAAGGTTCTCTAGAGTTTTACATGTAGTTTATATACTGTAGGTAGATAGTACGGACAATCAGTGAATCCGGGGCCGGAGGGCTATGCACAAAGTATAACGGAAGTCTATTAGTAAATGCGCAGCGGATCAGCAAACGCGAGTCGGATATGAAGCACAGGTAACGGATCAGTAAGCAGGACAGGAATATACACAGCCAGGACACCGGTACAGGTAGATCACCGAAAGGGGATAGAACAAGGATGCAGTGGACTTAGAACACAAGAAGTTGTAGCGCATTGGATGAGTGATCTGGATCGGATCTGTAGTCTGGATAGAAGCAGGATTGATTGGATCTGATTGGATCTGATTGGATCTTGGATCGGATGTATGGAATATGACAGTATCCCCCCTTTAGGGCTGAACCCCTGAGGCATAAGAAGTGTCGATCCGGATCGGATGAAATTAATGCGAGACGATGGAGAAGTTTGATGGTTGACGTGCTGAGTCTGTAATCCGACAGATATACGGATGCCAGACGTCTGAAGTGATTCCTAACCCCCACTTTTCTATATCTCAAAGAACAACTGCTTTTATCATGTCTGGAGAAGGATCCCATATCCCTGACTCTGCTGCAGACCTTGTAGCAGACTTGGAGAAGAAATTGGTAGCTGCCAAAGCTGCAGCCGAAGCTGACAAGGAACGGAAACGCAAGGAGGAAGAGGAATGGAAGCGTCAGGAGGGTCTGTGGAAGATAGAGGAGGCTGAGAAGCGGAGGGCAGCAGCAGAGGAAAAGAGGCGGAAGGAAATAGCAGCAGAGACAGTGAGTCTCGGATGTTCATTCTGTTTCCCTTCCTAACTTCCAGAAGTCTCGTGCTTTGTCTTCGGACAATGATGGATCCTGTGCGCGTTGCGCTGGGAAGGGTCGGATATGCCTGTGGATGGACGCGGACAGGAATGCCCTGGTGAGTCTATAGAGACATTTCAGATCCGAGCTAATGGACTCTCGGATAGATCAAGTCTTGTGATCTGTGTTGTAGGGACAAGGGCACTTGTCCTGGAAGGCCCGGATCCGTCAAGGTTCCAAGGGCTAAGGGCAAGAAGAGGCAGTGCACTGTCGGATCCCCATCTCCGAGAGGCAAGGGTAAGAGATGTCAGAGGAGTCCCAGTCCGGATCCTTTGGAAGTTGTGGAGGATGATGGACAATCCTTGTTGACGGCCATCAACAACATCCTGGCCGAGTTGGCTCAGACCAATTCTCTCCTAGAGTGCAGCATCCTGGCGGCGGAAGGGAGCAGGACTGCAATGGACCGGATGGGCGCTGGATTGGAGGTGTTCCTCCAACAACAGAGGGAGTTTCAGGCCTTGTTGTTTGGGGAGCTTCGGTTGGGACTTCGGATCCCATCGGATGAGGTTTGGACGACGTCGGATGTGGAGGAGGAAGATGAGGAGATGAATAAGGGTTCCGGAAGTGAGGAGGACAGATCCGAAGGGGTGGATGAGTCTATGGAAATGTAGATTTCTCTAGTCCTGTGGCCTTTTCCGATACTTGTACTTGTATTTCATTTATCATCCATGTACTTCAGAGTTGAATGGGACCAGGTTTGTCCGGATATGCGGAGTGGAAGTCGGATATGAGTTCGGATGCGTTTCTGAGCTCAGTAGCAAGTAGCCATGAGGTCTCTTCATCCGTCCCTTCATATCCGGACCATCGGACGAGGTACAGAAGTTGACAATGACGTCTACGACGATCAAGTCTAGAGTCCAGGATCTCGGATATCTCGTATTCTGGTTCTCCATCAACCTGGACTGGGGGAGGAAGAGGTTGAATGCGATTGGGGATGGTGTTTGGAATTGCTGGCTCTAGTTGGGAGACATGGAATACAGGATGTACAGAACACATGGAATCCGGAAGTCGGAGGGTGAAGGAATGTGTGCCCGGACGAGATATAATTTCAAACGGTCCTAAATTCTTTTCTGAAAGCTTCTTTGATGGGCGAGTGGAACAGAAGTACTTGGCTTTAATGAAGACTTGTTCTCCAACCCGGAAATCCAGAGCAGGTTGTCTTTTAGCATCCACAGGTCCTTGATAGCGTTTCTGCGCTTCGGACATTTCTTCTCGAAGGAACTGGTGAAGTTCGTTAAGGTCCAGAGCATATTCCTGGGCACGGATGGAGGATAGATCGCGCTCTGGATGGATGGAAATATTCAGATGGTAACCCTTATTGGCGAAGAAGGGTGATACCCCAGTAGTAGCGCTTGGAGCGTTATTGTATGCAAACTCTGCTAGAGGTAACAGCTCGGACCAGTTGTCCTGTTGATAGTTGCAATAGATCCGAAGGTATTGTTCCAGTGTTTGGTTGGCATGCTCAGTTTGTCCGTCCCCTTCCAGATGATATCTGGATGTGAAGTGCAGGACCATGTCTAATGCTTTTCCTAAGGACCGGAAGAAGTGGGATACAAACTCAGTTCCTCGATCCGAGGTCACATGGGATGGAACACCATGCTTGGAGAATACATGAAGGAGGAAGAGACGGGCGAGATCCGGAGAGGTTATGGTGTCATGAGTCGGAACAAATATGGCTTGCTTGGATAGTCAGTCTATGATGACAAGGATAGCTGTATAGTCGGAGGAGTCCGGAAGTTGCTCAATAAAGTCCATAGAGATGGAATTCCATGGCTTCTCCGGAACAGGGAGTTGCTTGAGTAATCCATATGGCTTGTGTCTCGGAACTTTGGCTCGGGTGCAGGAAGTGCAGGACCTGACATAATCCTTTACATAGGTGCGTATTCCGGGCCAGGTATAGTCTCGTCGGATGAGCTCAAGGGTACAATTTTGTCCGAAGTGTCCGGATAGGGGGTGGTCATGGCAGTTACGGAGGATGCGTAATCGTAAGTCATTGGCTTCCGGGACATAGATGCGGTTATCACAGCAAAGGAATCCACTATTGCTCACTGTCCATCTCGGATCCGAAGGTACCGGAAGATGCGTTTTGGCGATGGGGTCATTGGGGAGTGCGGTCAGGATGTCTTTCCAGAGATTTTCCGTGTCCATAAGGACAGCTGCTCTAAGGACTGGAGGTGCTAGGGTTGTGGCTCGTAGGGACGAAGCTAATTGTTCGGAAGTGAATACTGGA